>LNAC01000157.1:2269048-2330331 GCA_002007465.1 Ailurus styani | reverse complement strand
AGCTTGAAATCTGGAATTGTGATGCCGCCAACTTTGCTTTTTTTTTTCAACATTCCTTTGGCTATTCGGGGTCTTTTCTGGTTCCATATAAATTTTAGGATTATTTGTTCCATTTCTTTGAAATAAATTGCTGGTATTTTGATGGGGATTGCATTAAATGTGTAGATTGCTCTAGGTAGCATAGACATTTTCACAATATTTATTCTACCCATCCATGAGCATGGAATGTTTTTCCACTTCTTTGTGTCTTCCTCAATTTCTTTCATGAGTACTTTATAGTTTTCTGAATACAGATTCTTTGCCTCTTTGGTTAGGTTTATTCCTAGGTATCTTATGGTTTTGGGTGCAATTATAAATGGGATTGACTCTTTAATTTCTCTTTCTTCTGTTTTGTTGTTGGTATATAGAAATGCAACTGATTTCTGTGAATTGATTTTATATCCTGACACTTGACTGAATTCCTGTATGAGTGCTAGCAGTTTTGGAGTGGAGTCCTTTGGGTTTTCCACATAAAGTATCATATCATTTGCAAAGAGCGAGAGTTTGACTTTTTCCTTGCCAATTTGGATGCCTTTTATTTCTTCTTGTTGTCTGATTGCTGAGGCTAGGACTTCTAGTACTATGTTGAATAGCAGTGGTGATAGTGGACAGCCCTGCCGTGTTCCTGACTTGAGGGGAAAAGCGCTCAGATTTTCTCCATTGAGAATGATATTTGCTGTGGGTTTTCGTAGATGGCTTTGATGATGTTGAGGTAAGTACTACCTGTTAGCTTTCTTTTTGGCAAATGGCTGCCAGCAACTCCAGGCTTATGTCTCATCGGTGGAAAGAGTGTGTTTCTTCTGTGTACTCAACACAATTCCCAGACTTGCCTCTCCTTGGCATCCCATGGCAATCCCTGAGTCAATCACTGTGGACAAGGGGATTGAACTCATTGATTGGCCAAGGCTTGAATGAGGTGGGGGGATAGGGTTTAGCTCCTTCTTGACTAACATAATTGAGACTCAGAGGGGTTTCATCCAAAGCAAACTGGGAAACTATGACCAGAAGAAGGGGGAAGGGAGGGCTAGAGAGGCACAATGAGAGTTGTTCACCACCAAGAGGAAGGGGAAGGGCCTTAGGAGAAGTATGTGGGATGGGCAAAGGTGCTGGGCCCAGTTTGGCATTTGCACATGACCAGGGACCATGAGAAATCCTGATGATGTAAGGCAGGAGAAGTGCAAGGTCAGATATGGCTTTTAGGAAGGTCATTCTGATAGGCAGTGGAAGTTTGGGAGGAAGGGGATAGCATGAAGGTAGAGGACCTACGAAGCAGTTGTTACAATTGTGCAGGAAAGATCTAAGGAACAAGAATGGAGAAGAGGCACAAGTTTCAGAGATATTTCTGAAGTAAATGATGATCAGAACTTGATTATCAGTTGGTGGGATGTGAAGAGACTGAGGAAGGAATGTGGAGTGATTCCCATGTTTCTAAGCAGCTGGGGAAAGTGGTGTCATTCACCCAGGGAAGCGCTGCTGGAGAAGTCAGTTCTGGAGAAAGGTGGGGGTAGATAGTGTGAGTAGAGGAAAGAAGGGAGGGAAGGTGGCCATGATCTTCAGAGTGCTCTTTATCCACACACCTTAAGTTCACTAACTTGTTGAAATAGAGACCTGAAAGAAGAACACACAAGGGAAAGATAGCATGAAGGTGGAGCTCCTGGGGGCCTTCCTTAATGGCAGAGTTTAGGACAGTACGAGGAACCTAGGTGGCTACATGACCATTTGTTACAGAGGACCTGCCACAGCCATAGGCTACAAATCTGCTGAGGCAGCCCAGTATCTGTCTCCCTGGCCTGGCATTGGGCTGAAGTTTGGCTGGCTGAGTTCGCTCTGGGCAGCTTCCCTGAGTTAAGGTGTGGGGGGCTAAGGATTCTGTGGTTCTTGCCCTGAGTTCACCCTCTCACTGCAGACCCTGCAGGGCACATTATTGACCTGGTCAATGACCAGCTGCCAGACATCAACATCTCAGAAGAGGACAAGAAGAAAAACCTGGCGCTGCTGGAAGAAGCCAAGTCGGTGAGTGAACGATTCCTGACCCGCCGTGGGAGGAAGTCCAGGAGCGGCCCCGGAGACTCCCCATCAGGTAGGATGTACAGGTGGCTGCCCTGAGCCCCTCCGAGGTGGGGTAGGGGACAGGGAGGGCCAGAACCCAGTTATAGTGGGAGCCCTGATTCCAAGGGGTGGCCTTTGACTTGCCTGCCCCCAGGCCTCTAGGTGCCAGGAGGACTGATCCTTGTGAAAGGATCTTGTTAAGAGAGGATAACTTACCCTATTTCAGAAGCTCTAAAATACTGATCCAACACTAGCCCAGAAAACTCTACTTTCAATTTTTAGGGCCTATTGTGGCTTTCTGTTTCACCAAGAAATGCCAGTCCTTATGATACTCATGAATTTAACATGGGTTCCCCTTCCCTTAACCCTACACAGAGAGAAATCTCTGTGTGAGGTCCACGAGCACAGGCTCTTGGACCACCCTGCATGGATGGAATCCTCCATGGTAGGAGCCTTACATGGCAGTCCAGAATCAGCCCCTGACCTGACAAAGCAGTCCCAGTTCCCAGGGGTCAGAAATACCTGAAAGGATAGCTTTGTTAGGCTGAAGTCATAAACCTTCATGAATGCTGGCCAGTTTGTGTCTGTCTCCACAGCCATTTCCCCGAACCTCAGCTCCGGAGCTTCTCCGAACTCCTCTCAAAGCAATTCGCTTACTGTCTCCACGCCACCTGGTGAGGTTCAGTGCCCCTGGCATTTCCTGTCCTGGCTTCTCCCTTTGGGTGGCAGCTGAGTCCGACCCCTGGTCTGACCAGGATACATCCCATCTTGTAGGCTTTCTAGTCAGGACCCTGTTTGGCCTCCTCCCCAGAGGACTCCCAGCTAGGCCTGGTGGGGCTGCCTCTGAGGAGGTGGATGTACTTTCTGTTGGGGTTTTGAGCTAGTGCGGGGAGACAGGCCTCACCCAAGATGAGTCTAGGTAGGTGAGGACGGAGGCAAGGTTGTGGGAAAGGGGCTACAACTGGTGCTTTCTCTGCTAAGAGAGGACTCACAGAGGGGCCACCCCAGAGCCTATTTAAAAAGGCCTTTATTTGAACCACTCTTCTCTTTTTGTTTTCTTCCCTTTCGTTAGACTGTGTACAGCGCCACACCCTCAAACCAGCTCAGAAAGGGGCATGGTGCCAGAGAGAATAGCCTGCCCTTGTCAGAGCTGTGGGCAAACTCAGGCTTGGACCAGGCATCCTGAGTTCAAGTCCTCACACTGAGACTTCCTGGCTGTATGACCCTGATTTCCCTCTGCCTCGGTTTCCTCATGTGGTTTCTATGCTGATTAAATGAGGGCTCACCAAAAAAAGTGACATGTGAAACATACTCAACATGTCAGGCATTGCTGGCAACCAGACCTGAGAGAACCAAGGGAGGGCATTCTGGGGAGGTAGATGTGTTTTTGCTAAAGGGACAGCTGATGGTCTGAGGTGCTAGACAACACTCACCCATGTCTGGACTATTCCAGGTTTGGATGCATGCAGTGGCCCACAGACCCCTTTGCCTGGAGCACCACCACAGGTAACAGGGTCCTGACTGGGGTTTCTATGCCAATCCCTTGATCCCTGAGGGGCCCTCCATGACTATTGAGATGACGGTGCTGGGAGCGGAAAGCACCTGTACCACTCTTAGCGTATTTCAAGAGGAGATATGGTCTCTTCACATTGCTGTCTGACTTGTGTTCACTTTCTCCAGCAGAAGGGGGATGAGGCCGAAGTCTCTTCACCTCACCTTGGCGAGCCTGTGAGTGTGAACTCTGCTCAATTTGGATGATTTGGGTGTGGGAGACACTGTTCCAAAAGCCTAGGCTAGCCCTGGGCAGCCTGCAAGTGGGTGTATGTGAGTGGAGGGTCAAGACTGGGGAAGCTAGAAGGTTCCTCTGTTCTATCATGACTGGAAATCTAAAGTGGAGGGGGTAAGGAGGCAGGATTCACCTTCACTATAACCCTATAACCCGGCACCTTCACTCAGACCACTGGCCATAGACCAGGGGGACTGCTGGGCCTGGCAACAGACAAGACTGCTGCTTTTGGCACTCTAGTAAAAATTGCAGTAAAGTTCTAGTTCCTAATTGGGATTCTTGGGAGCAGCCTGGAAAATCTCATCTCTGCTGATGAGCACTAGAAGGGCCCCACCCCTGCTCAGAGCAAAGTGCTCAAGGTGATGTTGAGGGCAGCATGAAATACAATCTCATCTAGAACTGGGGCTAGGATAGAGTCCTCTGGGAGAGTTTCGCTACTCACACAAGATAGCCATACAAATGCTCCTCACAAAGCAGGTTTCCCTTGGGAAATGAAATGAGTGCAAAATCTTAGAACTTCTGAGTAGTAAGATACCACCTTTGCAAGAATCATCTGATCCAAACATCCTTACCTCTTTTGGATCATGGAATTCTCTGAGAAATTGCTGAAAGCTATGGATTCTATTCCCAGAAAAATACATTCAACATGCACACACAAACACACATAGACATTTGCAATAATTTCAGAGGGTTCACAAATCTGATGAGAAATCTGAGTCCCAAAGACATAAGGGCCTTGCAAGAAGAGTCAAGACTAGAAACTGAGGCAACTGAGTCAAGGCCAAAATTTGTGACTGCCCCCAAGCTGTCCTCTATTTCACTGTCTTCCATAGCTCCTAGCCCTTGGGAAGTTCTTGGAAGATTGTGAATGATAGATCCCCTTGTCCTGTCTGTTTTATAGACCTTAGGCTTCTCTGTGGATTCCCCCTTTATTGGTTTATACCTGACTGAGAAGCCCTCCCCTTCTACTCAGTGCACACACATACACACAGCCACCTTAGCAGGGTCTGTGGGGACAGAGGCCCCAGAGTGGAAGTGGCCCCACCCCTTTCCTCTCCAACCTGCCTCCAGAGTCCCAGCTCTACCTTGTCTCTTTCAGAATGTCTCCAAAGGGCTAACTGACCGGAAGCAGAATGACCAGAGAAAAGTGTCTCAGGGCAGGCTGACTCCTCATCCTCCCACAGTTGAGAAGTCCAAAGAGACTGCAATTGAACAAAAGGAAAACTGTGATCCCCTTCAATGCCCTGAGGCCACACCCAAAGGCTCAGCTTCTGGCATAGGCAGTGGTGGGAAAATGGCCCTGAATAGCCCTCAGCCTGGCCCTGCTGAAAATGAGCTGGGAAAGGCACTGCTGAAGACAGCCAGGGAAGGCAACCCTTTGCCTAGAGGTCCAGCCCAGAGCTCTGGAGGAGTGGCTCCTTTGAGCCCCCAGGGAAAAGGTACAGCTGGAGAGCCGACAGGGTCAAAATTTGGCTCAAAAGCTGAGTTGCGGCCCCCTGCTTCCCGGCCGCCCCTACAGAGGGGGGTCTCCTGGGACAGCGGTCCTGAAGAACCAGGCCCCCGGCTACAGAAAGTGCTTGCCAAGCTGCCTCTGGCAGAGGAAGAGAAACGCTTTTCAGGCAAAGCCGGCAGCAAGTTGGCCAAGGCACCTGGACTCAAGGACTTTCAGATACAAGTGCAGCCAGTACGGATGCAAAAACTGTCTAAGCTCCGTGAGGTAGGTTCCTGGGGGCCAGCTGGGCAGGATGTGCACTCAGGTCCCTCCTGGGCTGAAGACCTCTGGGCTGAGCTGCTAGGCAGGGCGGCAGCTGTGGCCTGGACTTGGGCATTGTGGGTCCCAAAACTTCCCCATCCTGGTAAATTAGGACCATGTGCAGCATCTTCTTCATAAATATGTTTCAGGTGCTTTTACATCACTTCCTAGGGTGAGGTCAGTGGGATATAGTTGTCACACAAAGTCACATATTAAGGGGAAGGCAGGTGTATGGATGGGCACACGGGCCAGTACTGTGCTGTGTTTTCCCCTCCAGCCAGAGCTGGCAGCTCATAAACAGGAAGTCCTTGATAGAGTGCCTTGTCATGCCAAGGATGGAATAGCTTTTCCCTCTGTTCAGGCCCCTGAACTTTCCTTCCTAATGCCTGCTAACAAAAGGCCTCAAATCTATCTTCAAGTATAATGACAGCCATAAGGGGCTGCTCACCCTGTGGTGAATTTCTCCCGGTGTCCATGATGTCCCCAACTTTCACTGGCCATCAAACCAGGCACAGTAGTCTCTCATGGGGCTGCCACCCTATGGAGGGGGCGATTGGGAGTATCCAGCAATGTAGGGAAAAGAGATAGGGTGTGAGGGTGAGAAGAGATTAACAGGACAAGGAATTGTTATCCAGTCCCATTTCCCCAGAGGGCCAACCCAGGCCACAGGCCAAGGCAACGGGACACCACGGGGTGGGCCCTGGCACCCTCATGGCTAGAACTGGACAAGGCTCCCCTGGCTCCCCTACAGAATGCATGTGAGCTGGGGAAGGAAAAGAGGTACCTGATAGCAGTCAAGCACAAGTGAGGAGGTTTCTGTGCTAGCAGGGACACATTGCAATGTGTCCTATTCGGAAACCTTCATTCCTATTCAGAAACTTTCCATGATGCTCTGAATTGGAGGCTCCTGGGAGCTGCTAAGGAAACAGGTAAAAGACCCTGGCCAATTACTTCCATTTGGGCCATGAGTACTCTCTGCTGGTCCCTTCCTTTTCCTTCTTTACCCAGGGGGCAAACCACTCAAGTGGCCTCTGCTACAAGGGAGACTGAAAATCCCCTCATAACCATAAGTCACAAGGGGAAAGGAGATCTGTCAGATGTTGGAAATGCTGGTCTGGTGCTGACGAACTTGCGGTCAACATCCCCATCTCTCCTGGGCTTTGACTCCCGAGTCCCCAAGCAGTATAGTGGGGCAGCAATTCTCAGGCCTCATTGGTCTGGAGAGCTTAATGACTTTAGGGGTGTCATAACCAGCCCCTGAGGAAATGGGGGTAGAAGAGGTCACAACTCCTGGAAATGGGCATTCACTGCCCTGAACATCAGGGCAGGAAGCTCTAGCCAAGTTGAAGCACAGTCATGGGCTTAACAAAATCATTTCCAGCAGAAGCTTCATACACATCAAGGTGACCATCCTATCCCCAGAGCCCTGGGCTCTGCTTCTGTTTGTCATATAACTCTCACCTACAATGTGGCTGGAGCTCATTTGCCCTGAGGCCCACAGGCTTATTTAAAAGGCAGACCAGGAGAAAGGGCAACTCTCCTACACTGTTGGTGGGAATGCAAGCTGGTGCAGCTAATCTGGAAAACAGTATGGAGGTTCCTCAAAAAGCTGAAAAATAGAGCTACCCTATGACCCAGCAATCTCACTACTGGGTATTTACCCTAAATATACAAATGTAGTGATCCAAAGGGGCATGTGCACCTGAATGTTTACAGCAGCAATGTCCACAATAGCCAAACTATGGAAAGAACCTAGATGTCCGCCAACAGATGAATGGATAAAGATGTGGTATATATATATACAATGGAATACTACTCAGCCATCAAAAGAAAAAGAAATGTTGCCATTTGCAATGATGTGGACGGAACTAGAGGGTATTATACTAAGCGAAATAAGTCAATCAGAGAAAGACAATTATCTCTCTGATATGAGGAATTTGAGGGGCAGGGTGGGGGTCATGGGGGGTAGAGAGGGAAAAAATGAAACAAGATGGGATCGGGAAGGAGACAAACCATAAGAGAATCTTAGTCTCACGAAACAAACTGAGGGTTACTGGGGGGTGGGAGGGGAGGGATAGGGTGGATGGGTTATGGACATTGGGGAGGGTTTGTGCTATGGTGAGTGCTGTAAAAGGTGTAAGCCTGATGATTCACAGACCTGTACCCCTGGGGCAAAGAATAAAAATTTTTTTAAAGTAAATAAAAGGCAGATCATGCCAAGGACAATTCTTAATCCAAGAAATGTGGTGCTAATGGTGGGTTTTCAGACACTTTTATGGGCTGGGAGAGGAGCAGTCTTCCAGGTGCCCTTCATATGTCACCATTTCATGACTGTCCACCCTCCTTTGAGGCTGCCACTATTACTCCCCACATAATGCTGAGTGGTCACAGAGGCATAAACAGAACCAAGAGAAGAGTTCCGCCTGATGTTATCGTCTGAAATGTTGTTTTCTTCTTTCCCTAAAAAGGAGCACATCCTGATAAGAAATCAGAACTTAGTGGGGCTCAAGCTTCCCGAACTTAGTGAAGCAGCTGAGCAGGAAAAAGGTAGGTGGGGTTGGGGCAGATGCTCTGCTCGGGCCAGGGCTGGATTCATTTTTACCAGATAAAAAGAAGGTGAACATGTAAACACTAGACTTCTGTCAGGGCTTTTGTCCCAGTGGCGAGTATGTGCCAAACACAGAGGAGGCCCTCAGTAAATATCTGCAGATAAATTAATGAATCAGATTATGTTTCCTGCCCAGAGAACCTCTAAACTTGTCTTCGCCCAACCATCCCCCCCCTTCTGGACCCTGCCCATCCTCCCTGAGCCTTGTTAGCACCTAGGAGGCCTGGAAGGGTGACCCAGTCCTCAACTTTTGACACTTCCTTTTCCTCTCACACCCAGGAAGTCACTCAAATAGAACAGTTCCTCTTTTCAAGACATCAGAGTCATCTCTTGCTTTCCAATCTGCTGTCACCACAAAGTCCAGACACCAGCCCTTTCCTCCCTGGCCCTGCAAGTACCCACCCACCCACCCTGCCAGACTCATCTTCAGAAAATAAGACTTTGGATCTCCTGCCTCTCTTCTGCCCCCCATCTCCTGGCTCACCTCTTCTACAGATCATGGTACCTATGGTCAGTCTTAGCACAGAAGCCTTCTTCTCAAGGATTGTTGTATGGACATGCCCAGGGTGCCACCAACTATGGTGGAAGCCCTAATCTGAAATATAGTTAACTAACACCTACCTCTTCAACATTAACAAGATTCCTAGAAGTAAAATTTCCAACTTTTAAAGTACTAATTAGAGAAAATTAACCATCTTTAGAGGAAATCTTTGGAAAAAAATGATACACTTTTCCACTTTTAATTTTTAATGTGCTCGTTAAAGCAGTTTCAAACCACTAGGAAAAGATTTATCTTAAAATTTGCCACACAACCCCATAAATTTTGAAAAACAATTTTTATTCTTTCCAGTATTTACTTGCATTTATAATTTTTTCACAATTGATTTGTGTAGTTATAACTTCTTGTTTCTACTTTTTAAACTTATTTCATAACTGAGTCCGTATATTTTGACCTGTCCTTTTATTATTTAATGGGTGTACCTCTGCATTGATGCATTGATTGTTGGGTATTTCAGATGTTTACAGTTCTTTTAGTTATGATTAACCACCCTGCTCTAAACAACTCTGTACTCACAGTTCTTTTCTTTCTTTCTTCAAGTTATTCCCTTGAACAAATTCTCAGGTTTGAGATTGACTGGGTCAAAGTGTAGGAACATTTGCATTTACCAAATTGCCTCCAATGTAGACTGCCACCTACAAAGACTGAGGAGTCTTCCTCCTAAGAACTACCAGCACTGGACTTGACTTTGCTTTCACTCCTTATGGGCCAGAATATAGTAAGAATCAGATAATCAATAAATGCCACTTTGTTCTTACTTCAATTACTTTGCTAGCAAGCAAGTTCAAATTTAAATATTTTAAATGTTTATTTACTAATTTCTTAGTGGGTAGATTAGCCTTGTATCTCTTTACCCAAGTGTCCATATGGGCCTTAGGTTTCTTGTTGGTTTATTTTTTGTTGGTAATATATGTAAACTCTATAGGTATTAACATTTACTATATTTTTCTCTTGGAACTTTCATACTGTTATGCTTGGAAAAGATGCTTGATGTAATTTCAGTCTTCTTAAGTTTACTGTTACTTGTTTTGTTCCTAACATATTATTTATCCTAGAGAATGTTCCACGTGCACTTGAGAAGAATATGTATTCTTCTGCTTATGTCTATTAGGTCCACCTGGTCTGATGTGTCATGTAAGGCCAATGTTTCCTTATTGATTTTCTGTCTGGATAATCTATCCATTGATGAAAGTGGGGGTAATAAAATCCCTTACAATTATCGCATTGCTGAAAATTTCTCCCTTTCAGTCTGTTAATATTTGTTTTATATTTAGGTACTCCTGTGTTGGGTGCATAAATATTTACAAATGTTACATCCTCTTGTTGGATTTGTATTTTTCTCAGTACTTTTACATCCCATCATTTTTTGCTTTTTAACAAGTTTTATTTTAGAGATATTGTAAAGTTTTTATAATAATCTTTGCCTATCTTTTCTTTTGAGAAGTCTTCCATTATTTAAATCATTGTAAAAACATTACTTCTTCTTAATTGGAATAGAAAATCTATTTCCTGATAGTTTATCTATAGTTTGATCTATTTATATCTATTTTGCTAATACCTGTGGAGTTTATTTTAAGATACAGGTATTTGGAAATTTAAGATCCTGTCACCTTAATAATATTTTAATAGTATGTATATTCTTATTATTTTGTGGCTTAGACACAAAATCATATACTACATTCTACTACTAATCATATACTACATTCTTTTATATATATACCAAACACTAGTTCTTTTTTTTTTTTTTAAAGATTTTATTTATTTATTTGACACAGAGAGAGAGATTACAAGTAGGCAGAGAGGCAGGCAGAGAGACAGGGAGAGGAGGAAGCAGGCTCCCTGCTGAGCAGAGAGCCCGATGTGGGCCTCGATCCCAGGACGCTGAGATCATGACCTGAGCCGAAAGCAGAGGGTTTAACCCACTGAGCCACCCAGACGCCCCCAAACACTAGTTCTGAGCCCTTGATTCTTTTATTCTACTCAGTACTGAACCATTTTAATTACTGCTGCCTTATAATACATTGTATTATGTAAGGCTACTTCTCTCTCACCTTTCATCTTTTTCAGAATATTCATTACATTCTAGATATAAAGATTCAGCGCAAAATAATGGAAAGAACAACTGCACAAAAAGTCAGGAGACTTGAGTTCCTGTCTCAGCCCAGGAACCAACTGACCGAGTCTTTCAGTACGTTCTTCAGCCTCTACTCCGTCTTATAGTAGCTGACCTCAGGCTCTTAGCTCTAAACTGAGATTCAAGGATTACAGGTCTTTTTTTAGTTTTGCCTCTTAACTACCTATTTCTCTAAGTGAAATTTATACCATTTTATACAACATTTTAATTGTGATTGCTCTAAAGCTAGAGCACTGGATTCAGAAGAACTGTCCTAGTGTTGTTTGTTTTATAGTTTATAGACTTTTAAATTACTTACTTTGAAAACATTTAGTTCTCATTCAAACACATGGTTTGTTCCTCTATTACTCTGGGTTTTCCTTTATTTTTCCTCTAAAAGATTTGAAGTTCTTTGTACAGGTCTCCTTATTTCTTATTGGGGCACATTCTATATGTTCTTACCTATTTATGAAAAAGACTCTTTTTTCATTAGATTTTCCTAGTTGACAATCAGTGGCATAGATGAATGCTGCTTGGTATTATACATGTTTCTTTTGTATGAAGAAATGATACAGGGATTACTACAGTGACTAACTAGCACAATTACTATAACTAGAGTGATTACTGCATCCCAGGTACTGGACTAAGCATCTGATAATATTTCACTTAATGCTCATAGCAAACCTAGGAGGTAGGCCTTACTATACCCCTTTTACAGATGAGGAAATTGAAGCCTGGGAAGGTTAAGTTCGCATGGTTATTAATTGCTGAAACCAGGATCAGAACCCAGATGTAACCAAATCCAAAGGCTCCTGACCACTTTGCACAATGCTTTTTTCACATTCATAATCTGTTATTTTTATTTTATTGAGTTCACTGTCTTGGTTGTATATTTGTGCATATGTGTGTGTGTGTACTTGTGTATCTATGTTTTCCACTTTGGCAACATTCTCTAATACGATAATGGTGATAAGGAGAACACTTGCCTTGTTTCTGTTTTTAATTGAATTTTGTGTTTTTCTTTGAAGGATCATGTTATGATCTTAAAGGATCATGTTATGATTCTTAAATAGATGTACTATTTTATTTTATGATATTATTATTTTAATTATTTAAAATTTTATATTACTAAATATATGTAATAAAAGATAAAATATATAAAATATAAAAATAATTATTTCATATACTATTTTATATATTTTGTTATTATATATACTATATATTATATGTAGTATATTATTTTATATTTTTATTATTTTAAGGAAATAGTCTTGTCTTCAAAGTTTCAAGATTTATGTTGAATTTTATCAATTTTCTTTGGGTATCTATTGAAGAATTATGTAAATTCTATCATTTAATATAGTAATAATTTTCCATATTTAGAATAAAACCTTGTGGTCCCAGAATAAAATTCATTTGTTCATATTGTATTTTCTTTTATGTGTACTGCCAAATTTTCTCCATAAGTATTTCTTTTAAAGTATTCTGTAGCATTCCGGCATTAGTTAAGATAAAATCTAAGCTGCTTTGACATAGAGGCCCCGGAGTATGCTAACCTATAGGGTAGAGAAGAATGTCTCAGCCTCTAGTAATTTTTTTTTTTTTAAGATTTTATTTATTTATGGGCGCCTGGGTGGCTCAGTGGGTTAAAGCCTCTGCTCAGGTCATGATCTCAGGGTCCTAGGATCGAGGCCCGCATCGGGCTCTCTGCTCAGCAGGGAGCCTGCTTCCTCTTCTCTCTCTCTCTCTCTCTGCCTACTTGTGATCTCTCTCTGTCAAATAAATAAATAAAATCTTTAAAAAACAAGATTTTATTTATTTATTTTACAGAGAGATTAAAAGTAGGCAGAGAGGCAGGCAGAGAGAGAGGGGGAAGCAGGCTCCCTTCTGAGCAGAGAGCCCGATGCAGGGCTCAATCCCAGGACCCTGAGATCATGACCTGAGCCAAAGGCAGAGGCTTTAACCCACTGAGCCACCCAGGCGCCCCTTAAGTAATGATTCTAATGCAAGCTGTCAGGTTAGCAGCAGGCTCTGCTCCACATAATCATTCAGGGACCTTAGTTTCTTCTCTGCATTTCTATACATTCTCCTAGATGTATCTTTATAGAAGTACATAAGTTTTGCCATGGGATAGTATCTTAGCAGTGGAACTGCTTGATCAAAAGGCATTTATATTTGAATACATATACATACTGCCAAATTAACTTTAAAAAAGCATACTAATTTAGATATCCACTATCTGCCCTCCCTCCATTTTTTCTCTCATTTCTAGTATCTGGGTGGTTAAGAGCTCAAGCTTCAACACTTATTAGCTGCATAGCCTTGGGCAAGTTTCTTAGTCTCTAGATAGCTCAGTTTGCTCATCCATATAAAAGGTATAATAATAGTACTATAGTACCTACTTCATTGGGCTGATACAATGTTTTTATGTGATACTGGTCTTTATTCCAGCAGAAACCTGGCATACATTTTTAATTCCTATAATCAAGGTTGTGGAACTCTGTCACATGTGGAATGTTGCCCTGTGTGCTCCACAGTATATGTAGGATGGTGCTGGAGATGTGGTGAGCAGCCACATGTGTTTGACTGATATCTGCAGAGTTGGGACTTCCTTTTCCTACATTCTGAACATTCTGAATCAAAGAGCTTCCTCCCTCTCATATCCAGCATGAAAGACTCTGGGAGTCTCTCTGAAAGCTAAAGAGGCTAGCTCTTTTGGGGAGCTCTAAATACAATAATGTATGCGAGCTCATAAGAAAAACTCGAGTCTCTTATTATTGTTGGCTGTTCCTTTGGGAGATGGGAAAGATCCTTATCAGAACATTCTGGAATCTTAAGAACCTTGGCTCTACTTCAGTATTTGAGGATTGGGAGGCTCTCTCCTGCTGTATCTGGTCTTTCCAACAATCCAACAAGTTCTCTTCACAGATCATTTGTAGGATGTTTGGGTCCTAATCATTTGCGGGTCATTTCAAGCCAAAGATGTGAGGCTGATTGTGGGCTAGTTCCCAGGCTGCATGCTGGGAATGCAGATGTGAAAAAGACTCAGGCTCTGCCATCAAGAAGAGGGCCTTGTCTTGGCTGTCATTATTGGTTCCTTCAGCTACCTCAACAATGTCTATCCCATCTCTCAGCACTCCTAACCTCCTCACCCAGCTCAATCCACTGCCCATACTCAGCCAGAGAAATCTCTGAAATGCAAATCTTGTTCAGCATCTTCAGGGACCTTCATTCTGCTCTTAAGATGAGCACTAGAATCCTTAGTGGGATGTACAAAGCCCTGTGTAATTAACCCTGCTCCCTTTTCCCACATTGGCCTTCCTTCAGCAACTCATTCCTCCTCCTTCTTGGCTTGGCACAGCACAGAAGCTGGAATGTTTTTCCTTTCATCCTCTTTGCCTCATGAACTCTCATTCAGTCTTTCGATTTCTGCTCAAATCTCACTTTTCTAGGGGACACTTTTCCAGCACCTCCAGATCCTTCGGTCTTATAAAATCTATCATAGTATGAAATGTAATGTTTCAGTGGTTCTCTAATTAATCTCTGTCCCATGAGGAAACAAGCTCCCAGAGGACAGTGACTTGTCTGTTTTGCTCAGCATTATATCCGTAGTTCCAAGCCCATTGTCTGAATCATAGTAAGCACTCAATAAATACTAGATAAATGAATGAGCTCACCTTCACCTGCTAGGAGAGGAAACACAAGGATAGACAATGTCACTATAATATATTGTGTTAAGACTTTACAACACAAAGTACCTAGGGACACAGAGGAAGAAGCACCCCGCTCAGTAGGGGTGAGTCAGGGCAGCACTCCAGGAGGAGCAGCTTTGAGCTGAGGAAAAGAAAGGCATTGTAGGCAGAGGCAACAGAAGGTATAAAGGCACATAGGCATCTTCTAGCACTTCGCCTGCTTCAGGAACAGAAGTAATCCCATGTGAATCAAGTGTGGGTCATGTGTTCTAAAGAGATGGGCACTAAGGGTGGAGAGTGAGTGGGGAGAGTGAAGGCTTTGAGGGACAATTAATGAGTTTGAACTTCATTCAGGACCCCTTGGAAAGCCAGAGAAACCTGCAGATAAGGAAGCATCAGGATCAAAGCTGAGTTTGAAAATAATTCTTCTAGACAAATTATGAAAGCTGGCCTGAAATGGGAGAGGCTAGAGAGGGAGACTGGTAAAAGGGTATGGAAACAGCATGGTGAGTGGTAATAATGCTGCAGATTGAGATGGACAGGAGGGGACATGGGAGGGACAGGTTTGAGAGCTATCTGGAGGTCAGCTTGCCAGGACTTGGTGAGTAGACAGGGTAGAGGGGAAGGCCAGAAAGACCATCAGGTGTGTGTCCGCATGGCCAAGGTGGGTGACGGTATCATTAATGAGGATGAGGAGAAGAAAAGGAAGAGCTTGCCTGAGGAGAAAGACATCAAGTTTGGGTTTGGATGTGTTGAATGCCCATGGAGAGCTGCCTAGATGCCACAGTCTGACAGACCTAGTTTTGTATCCCAGTTCTACCACTAATTAGCTGGGACACTGGGAAATCTACTTAACTTAGCTATGCCTAAGTTTCCTAGTATGCAGAAAGTTAGCTTAGCAATATTTACCTTGCAAGGCTGTTGTAAGGAATGAATGAGAAACTACATCTAACACAAGTTGCTGTTTGATAATAGTGGCTGCTGAAATTGTTTTCATCATCTAGATCCAAGTGACAATGTCTAGAAAATGGTTGGATATCTGGACATGGAGGTTGAGAGAGATATGGAGAGTCCCTCTAGATAACCCCAGTCTGAGCTGAGAGCTCTCAGATCTCAGACAGGGAAAAGGCCTCCTCGAGAAGATCAATCAGAGGAAAGTTAATCCTTGACCAATAGCTTTGGCCTTTTGGGGGTCATCCTGAGTCTCAGAGCATTTTTAATCAGAAGCCCCAAAAGTTATTTTTCTAAGTTCTGGAGATTGCCAGAAACAAATGCTTTCATTGGAAAGAGCTAATACAGGCAGATATGTTTAAAATAATTCTGTTAAAATACATCCTGCATATTATCAAAATATTCAACTAATAGTGAAAAATACAAAGAATACAAATATAGCTTCTAACAAATGTCCTTTTCCCACAAATAAAGAAGGAGGAAGGGAAGAAGGAAGGAGATTATGCTAGATGGCTAGATGTACTTATTTTAGATAAAAAGTATGAAAATTTAATTGAACTTGAATTAAAGCAGAGTGAAACTGTAGGAATTGCTGAATTTTGGCAATTTCTTCCTCCAGAAAACAGAGATTAGTTTTTTAAATTTTAAAATAAACATTATGAAATGCATTAAGAGTTTGGAGTCATTGAGGTTTACATTCCATGTTTCAAATTTGGATTATTGACTTCCTATAGGAAAAGGTGAAAATGACAGCATTTCTTTCTACCTTCATATTTCTTCCTATCCTTCCATCTCCTCAAATACAAATGATAAATTATACTTTTTATACTGTCAAGGCTTTAACATCTCCATTCCATTCTGTAACTATAATTTCCATAGTTGGTTAGCCCTAAACTTATATGTAAAAGGATTTAACACTGACCATCATTCCCTTTATGATGGCTCACCATTCCCTAGTTTATGATTTTGATTTATGTCTTGTTTAGCCAGATTTTATTATCCAATAGTTTTCCTAGAAGGGCTCAGAGGTGCTGTTTCCTGAATCTTATTTTTTTATTATTTTGTTTTATCCATTGTCTTGGAAAGATGCCTTTTTTTAATGTTTCCTGAATTTTAGTATGTTTAAAAATGTTTTCTTTATTCTTGAAGAACAGCTTGCATAGTTTTAAATTCTGGGTCATTTTTTTCCCTCAGAACTTGGTAGATGCTACACTGTATCTTTTATTTTTTAAGATTTTATTTATTGGGCGCCTGGGTGGCTCAGTGGGTTAAAGCCTCTGCTTTCGGCTCAGGTCATGATCTCAGCGTCCTGGGATCGAGGCCCGCATCGGGCTCTCTGCTCAGCAGGGAGCCTGCTTCCTCCTCTCCCTGCCTCTCTGCCTACTTGTAATCTCTCTCTCTCTGTGTGTCAAATAAATAAATAAAATCTTTAAAAAAAAAAAAAAAAAGATTTTATTTATTTATTTATTTATTTATTTATTTATTTATTTATTTATTTATTTATCTGACACAGAGAGAGATAGTGAGAGAGAGACCAAAAGCAGGGGGAGTGGCAAGCAGAGGGAGAGGGAGAAGCAGGCCCCTCCCTGAGCAAGGAGCACGATGTGAGGCTTGATCCCAAGACCCTGGGATCACGAACTGAACCAAAGGCAGCTGCTTAACTGACCGAGCCACCCAGGCGCCTTGATGCTACACTGTATTTAATGTTGTAGAGAAGTCTGAGATCAGCTGATTTCCAGCACCCCTCAACATCCGCCTCTCCCTGTAGATGGCTTACTCCTTCCATGAGGAGTTGGAGAAGCACTCCTTTATACGTTCATATATATATACACACATATATATGCATATATGTATATATATATGTATACATGTATATATGAATCATTCATTTTGTTTTGTTTACTAGTTCAAAGACACCACAATCTGTAAATTTCTCACCAATATGTCAACTATAGGTCTATTATTTAATCTCTAAATACTTCAGTTTTTCTTTCTTAGTTGCCACGTAGTTGCCATGCCATTGTTCTCATTTTATTTCTTTTTAATATGGACATTTTCACCTGGATTTTCTCTTTACCTAGATATATTGTGAAGGTCAATTTTCATTGACTCCTTCCTACCTTATCTGAGATCTCTGTCCTCCCTGCAGTGTTTAGCTGAAGACTGGGTATTTTGTGTTTTCTTTATTACTGCTTTAGTGGTGTGGAAAAGGGGAAGTTCAGATGGAGCTGTACATAGTGGTGTTTGTAGGATCGGTTTCTGCTTTTTCTATAACTTTGTTCATTGTCCAACATGTGAATTTATTACACCACAGTGTGGGCATATCTTATTCTTTTAGGTGAGTAGTAGTGGATTACAGATTAGTTCCCCAATTCAGGGTAGAACTGTAGAGAAAATCAGCCCAGGTGTTTATTTTCCAGACTTGGCCCAACTATTCCCAGCAGCCACTCTCACTCCCCTGCCAAATAGAGGAAGGAAAAAATAGACAAAATCCAAGGAGTTTGGCCATTATGCTATTTTTCACAAGTGGTGGTCAGGGGTAGGAGGCAGCTTCAACTGGGGCTTTCCATGTGTCTCCTGCCCGCACTTTATCGGATGGGCTTGTCTTATTTATTTTTTTCTTTTGCCTTACTTTCTGGTAAATCCCTCCATCTTGTTTGAGATAATCAGCTCTGGTAGAATGCTGTGCAATCATTTACTTTTCCTCTCCCTTCCTACTCAGTAAGAAAAGCAAATAGCAGCACAGGCAGTTTTTTCTCTTGTTGGAGTATTTTAGTGGCATGGAGATCCTTCCTTTCTGAAGAAACTTTCTGAATCTCCTCTGGAGGCTGCCTGCTCACCCCCTCAGTCTACTTCCCTCCTCATTCTGTGGTATTACACTCTTGTCAGAATTCTTCCTCTTAACGTCTTCCTCTCAGTAATGATTCTTTGAGGGAAAAAGAAAGGTCTATCAAGGGTGGGAGCTCTACATTTATTCCTAGAAGTTCTGTCTTTCTCTACCATTATTTTTTTTTCTGGATAAAACTTTTTTCTAATTAACATATAATGTATTATTTGCTTCAGGAGTACAGATCTGTGAATCATCAGTCTTACACAATTCACAGCTCTCACCATAGCATATGCCCTCCCCAGTGTCCATAACCCAGCCACCCTATCCCTCCCGCCCACCCCCCAGCAACCCTCAGTTTGTTTCCTGAGATTAAGAATCTCTTATGGTTTGTCTCCTTCCTGATCCCATCTTGTTTCATTTTTTTCCTACCAATAACAGAAGATTATTCTACCCTACCCCCGGTGACCTCCACCCTGCCTCTCTAATTCCTCCTGTCAGAGAGATCATGTGATAATTGTCTTTCTCTGATTGATTTATTTCTCTTAGCATAATACCTTCTAGTTCCATCCATGTCATTGTCTAGCCATTATTTTTAAAGATGATTGCTTTTTCTTATATTTGAGAGTTGCTGGTATATTTATGGTTGGTTTAAAATTTTTTGTAATTGTTGACTTCAGGAGGAGGGTGGCTGCTTCTAGGATCCACAAATTCTAGGATCACCCTTTGGACAGATATCTTATCAGGGCTAGAAGGCCTAACTAGTTTTTTTGTTTGTTTGTTTTGTTTTTTTTGGTGGGGCAGGGGAGGCTCAACCTAGGCAACTTCTCTAGGCAAAAGTCCCTGGTATGGCTTTCACTTGATTATTAGTTCTTCTATGGTTCATTTAATCATATAGATTTCTCAGGAGTTCACTGCATAATTACCTCTGTGCTGGGTGCAGTGTGGATACATAAAGGTATAGCAAGGCTAGAGGTACCACAAGGTTTATCATTTACCACATGGAAAAGTCAGAGAGCAGTAAGTGCCAGGATAGAACCCAAGAGATGACTGGTAGCTAAGAGAACATCTAGTCCAATCTTGTATTCAAAAAAGGATCACTTACTACCCCATTTCTGACAGATGGCCCTTCAGACATTGCTGGGATACCTTGAGTACCAGCAAACTCCTGAACACTGTTCTGTTATTGGAAAGCTCAAAATATTTAAATAATCTTTATCTTGAACCAAACTATAACTCCTCTTCACTCTGCATGGTTTCCTTTGGAGAAACTTTTAATTCACATGACTCCCAGTCTCAGCTGAACTTAGATGGCTACCACAAGTATGCTTCTAGTCCCGATCTCTGGCCCGGCCTACAATTCTGGAAAATGACTGACCTGGCTGGAAACCTGCCCATGAGAGATGGTAGAACATGGAGGACTATGAGTCCTGCAAGCAAATGGAAAGTAACCATTGTATGGGATGAAGATACCTGATTTAGCCCTAGTAAAAGAGATTTGAGGCTTTTAATCCTAAAGGTACTATAAGCCCATAGTAAGGTACAGTAAGTCTATGCTGCATGAATAACAAATGTCAATGCCAGGGACATTTGCCCATGTCTTCCTGAGTTAAGCGCTTGTTAGAATGTATCTGGGACAGCAACAATCAGAATGTGTGCAGGAAGGGGATGATATCTAGAGGGCATAGGCCATAGTGGGTGACAATGAACAGTTGGAAAAACAAGGGTAAAGCCTGGAAAAGGGAAGCTTTAGAGAGGTACAAGAGCTGTCTTCAAACAGGAGAAAGATTTATGGGAAAGAGAATACTTGGCTGGTTCTTTCTGCTTTCAGAGCACACATCCAGGATAGTTTTATGAGATAACAAAAGGCTGTTCATTGGTTCTTTTGTCTAGGAGGCATCTATTTCTGAGATCTGTAAAAGATCTAATGACCTTAACTTTACCCTGGAAAAACACTGTTTCTATTTCCATCTGTGGGGATATGGAACCAGATTTCTAGGTAGGACACCAATGATTGAATCACTGAATTCACCTGAGAAAGAATAAATGGGCAACAGGCCTCCTGAGAAGCCTGCCAAAGAGAGGGGACTTCCCCAAATATTACAGCTAAAGAACAACTAGCTTTCAGTTGCCAGAAACCAACCATGAACCCCAAACACCGGAGCCTGCTTGGTATTGTGAGGAGCAATGGGAAGAACTAGAATTTAAAGCAGATGAAATTGGTTTGAAGTCTGACTATGAGTTACTAGTTTTGTGACTTTAAGTTATTAACCTTGTAGAGTCTTGACTTACCTACCTTTAAAATGAGATGATTAAGTTCTAGCTCATTGGATCATTGTGAAGATAAAATAAAAATTATAAAGCCCCTAGCATATAATTAGGTTCTTATAAACTGAAGCAAGTTGCCAACAGTACTACTGTGGTTTCAGACATTTTATAAGTTAAGCACTTCGGTTTTTTTCAGGGCTCCCTTCTGAACTCTCCTCAACTATTGAGGAAGAAGAATCAAAGAGTGGCTTGGATGTCATGCCTAATATTTCTGACATGCTGCTGCGCAAACTGCGGGTCCACAGGTCTCTCCCTGGAAGGTAAAATGAGGGCATGGTTGCATAAGGCACTGTATTGGGTAGGTCCTGTGTTAGATTCTAGATGGGACATAGTGGAGCATGGGCCTTGATTTTTGACCCCAGAAAGGTCAAAGTCTAATGGTCCAGACAGGGCTAATGCATCAAAAATAAAAAGAATAACAAAGAGCCACGTAAGGTAGTTCTAACTCAAAGAGCAGTTGGGTTTCAAAGGTGGGCATAAGGTATCACCAGAGGTTCATGGCAGTAGAGGGTGGTGGACTTTGGCCCAGGAGAAATGGTTTCATTCCAAGATCTATCATTTACCCATAACAGAGATTCTAGGTCTGATATCTGCATAAGTAGAGATGTAGAACATTTGGAACCACATGAAGAAAGATTACTTGGAAAATCTACCAGGCTCTTCCACACATGGAGAAAGTGACCTCACTTGCCAAATATCAGCCTCCTCACCTATACAACAAAGGTCATAAGTGACCTGTCATTGATAGGATGCTGCAGTAGCTAAAAGAGACAATGTGCAAACAGGGACCTAAGGCCATGTCAGCACATGATAGACCCTTGATAACTGGATTGAAAAATGAATGGAGATAAGAGAGGGTACCACCAAGTAATAGGCATTGAGTGGGTACCTGCAATTGAGGCATCCTGCCAAGCTCAAGTAACCTGGAGACTAAATTGTTGGGGGCCTGGGAAATGCCTTTAGGAGGAGAAATCAGACATAACATAAATCCCTGATTTGGGGGAAAGGAAAACAAGTTTTGTCTAGGGGATGTGATGTTCAAACTGCACACTATAATCACCTAAAACACAGTCATCACGGCAATACTCAGAGAGGCCTAGCAACTAAGCCAGCATCAGGAAAAGTGCCAGAAACAAGTCAGAAGCAGGTTGCATCCAGGAGAAAGGGGAATCCTCCTACATTGTTGCTGGGAATGCAAGCTGATGCAGCCACTCTGGAAAACAGTATGGAGGTTCCTCAAAAAGCTGAAAATAGAGCTACCCTATGACCCAGCAATTGCATTACTGGGTATTTAGCCTAAATATACAAATGTAGTGATCCAAAGGGGCATGTGCACGTGAATGTTTATAGCAGCAATGTCCACAATAGGCAAACTATGGAAAGAGCCTAGATGTCCATCAACAGATGAATGGATAAAGAAGATGTGGTATATATATATAATGGAATACTATGCAGCCATCAAAAACTGAAATCTTGCCATTTGCAATGACATGGATGGAACTAGAGGGTGTTATGCTAAGCAAAATAAGTCAATCAGAGAAAGACAATTATCATATGATCTCACTGATGTGAGGAATTTGAGAAACAAGACAGAGGATCATAGGGGAAAATGAAGATGAAACCAGAGAGGGAGACAAACCTTAAGAGACTCTTAATCTCAGGAAAGAAACTGAGGGTTGCTGAAGTGGACAGGGGTGGGAGGGATGGTGTGTCTGGGTGATGGACATTAGGGAGGGTATGTGCTATGGTGAGTGCTGTGAATTGTGTAAGACTGACCAATCACAGACATGGACCCCTGAAACATAATATATGCTAATTAAAAAAAAGAAGAAGAAGAAGCAGATTGCATCCACAGCTGGAGCAGGTTGCATCCACAGCATGGGTGAGGCCAGTTCATCTTGGGGAAGGCAGAGAAAGGCTGTCCAGAGGCAGGAAACTGAAGAAGCATGGCAGCACACTGCAGGTTACAGAGCATGTTTACATGCTGTGCTTTTTGGTGTTTGTAACAACCCAGTGAAGGAGAAAAGGAAGATTTTATCTTCAGTGAGGGAAAAGAGGCAAAGCAACATGCTAACAAGTGACAGAGTCAGGAATTGAACTCAGGGTGGGCTGACTACAGACCCAGTGCCTTTCCATCTATAGCAGGGGCCTGTTACAAGTACCCAAACCAACACTGGTACTCTTGTCTGTAAGGAACAAGGCTGGTGAATAGTGTTATTGGCTTCTTTTTCCTCAGTAAAGCTAAAGATAATTAGTATCATTAGAGCTCACCTCCAGTTAATTAAATTCCCCCAGCTTCCCCAGGAGAGGGAAACTGAGCAGTTCTGTCTTCTGTAAGTTAATAGCTACTAGCTACCAACCATGAGGCCAGACTGGGCCTGCATGGGCCTGCATGGTCAATGAATTAAGATCAGCTACTGAACCTGTGGTCCAGACTCTCAGATTGAGGTCAGTGGCTCTCATGCACTGTGTCAATAGCTACATTGCCCACCCCCAAACTTCCTACTCCAACCACTAACCAGGCTCCTGCCTCCTAGCCTCAGTAAAGGCTATTTGCAGCTTAGGCTCTTGGCTGGGCCCAGAACTCTCTACCCCTGGTTTGGGGTTTGGGATAGATGGGCAAACAGTTGCCCAGCAAAAGGAAGCCAGAATTTCAAGAATCCTTCCCTTAGAAAAAATACGGGGAAATTATACTTGAGTTTTAATACAAAGAAGTTGGTTTCATGATCTATGTGGGCTATGTGAATTGGGACTGGACCATACCAAGGAGGAGCTCAGAGAATCAGCAAGTTGAATGAATTCAGTAGAAAAAATCAGGTCTGGGGATGCCTGGGTGGCTCAGTTGGTTAAGCAACTGCCTTCAACTCAGGTCATGATCCCAGGGTCCTGGGATCAAGTCCCGCAGTGGATTCCTTGCTCAGCGAGGAGCCTACTTCTCCCTCTCCCTCTGCCCCTCCCCCTGCTTGTGCTCACTTACTTGCGCTCTTTCTCTCTCTGACAAATCAATAAATAAAACTGAAAGGAAGAGAGAGAGAAAGGGAAAGGAAGAACGGAAGAAAAGGAAGGAAGAAAAGAAAGGAAGAAAAAGGAAGGAAGGAAGGAAGGCAGACAGGCAGGCAGGCCGACCAAGTCTGGAACCCAAATAAGGGCCATGGTCAGTGGTTGATTAACAAGAGTGCAAAGAGGGCATATCACTGGATCCAATAGGAGCAATAAATAGGCAATTAACCAATAAGTAGTCATTGGAGTGCCTATTATGTGCCAGACATTGGAATGGAAAAAAAACAGACACAGTCCCTATTATTATGGCACTTACATTCTAGGCAGAGAGACAAATAATATTCAAGTAACTAAATGAACTATTCTAGATAGCAAAACTGCTAAGAAGACCATGAGATAGGCACATACAGAGAATGACACAGGAATGGAACATTGGGTAGAGGGTCAAGGAAAGCCTCTGTGATAAAGTAGCAATAAATAAGAGACATGTAAATGACAAAATGAAGTCATCCATGCAAAGATTTTGATGAAGACATTTCCAGACAAAAAGCACAGTAATTTCAACAACTGGTGCTAGGATGACTGGATGCAAAAGAGTAAAGTTGGAATAACTTTAACCTCACACAGTTCACAAAAATTAACTCAAAATGGACCATAGGGCAAAATGTAGAGCTATCAAACTGTTAGAAGAAAACATAAGAACAAATCTTCAATACTTTGGGTGAGTCCATGGTTTCTTAGATATGACAATAAAAGCACAAGCAATCAGAGAAAAAATAGATGAATAGTATTTCATCAAAATAAAAGTTTTGTGATGCAAATAATACCATTAAGAAAGTGAAAAGACAATCCACAGCATGTGAGAAAATATTTGCAAATTGTGTATTTGATAAGGGATTTCCAGAATATGCAAAGAACTCTCTAACTCAATAAAAAGAAAACTAATTTTTTTAATGGGTAAGGGATTTAAGCAGACATTTCTTCAGAACACATATATGAGGGGACAATAAGCACTGAAAGGATGCACAATATCATTAACCTTTAGGGAAATGCAAACCAAAATGTTAATGAGATACCATTTCACATCTACTAGAACAGCTACAATAAAAAAGGTAGATATGGGCACCTGGGTGGCTCAGTGGGTTAAAGCCTCTGCTTTCGGCTCAGGTCATGATCTCAGGGTCCTGGGATCGAGGCCCGCATCGGGCTCTCTGCTCAGCAGGGAGCCTGCTTCCCCCTCTCTCTCTGCCTGCCTCTCTGCCTCCTTGTGATCTCTCTCCCTCTGTGAAATAAATAAAATCTTTAAAAAAAGTAAAAAAATAAAAAAGGTAGATAATAACTAAGTATTGGTGAGGATGTGAAGAAACCAGAGTTCTTGGTAAAATGGTGAAGCCACTTCGGAATAACAGTTTGGAAGTTCTTCGAAAAGTTAAATATGGAGTTACCATATGGCCTAGCACTTCTACTCCTTGGTACATAACAAAGAGAAATGAAAACATGTGTCTACACAAAAACTTATACACAAATGTTCAATAACAGTGCTTTTCATAATGGCCAGAAAGTGGAAATAACCCAAATGTCCAATGACTGGAAAAATAAATGTGATATATCCATACAATGGAATATTATTCATCCATAAAAACAAAGAATTGATATGTGCCACATGGATGTATCTTGAAAATATTATGCTAAGTGAAAGAAGCCAGTCACAAAAAGCCACATGTTGTATGATTCCATTTTTATGAAATTTCCAAAATAGGGACATCCATGGAGTGAGAAAGTAGATTAGTGATTGCCAGGACTGGGAATGGGGTTGGAGATGGATCACTAATGAGTACAGGGTTTCTTTTGGGGATGATGAAAAGTTCCAAAATTAACCATAGTGATTGATGGTTGTATAATTCTGTAAATATATTAAAAATTACTGAATTATAAATTTAAAAAGGGTAAATTTTATGGTATGTGGATTATATTTTCAAATAAAGCTATTGTGAAAGAAAGTGGGGATAAAAAAGGAAAGAACAGTAAATGCAAAGCCCCTGGGACCACATTGAAATCAGTGTGAGGAGCAAAATGGTCAATGGATCTGGAGAATAGGAAAAGGAAAGTCTGGTAGAGGCTGGTTCACAGAAGACCTTGATTTTATTCTAAGGTCTATTTAAGGGAGTTTAAATTCTGAGGCAGGCATTGCCATCCCAATAATCTCATTTTACATAACCTGCTGGGCTTCAGTCTTTTTTGAAGGCCCATGGCTCTGCCCAACTGTCTATACCAGTTTATAAGATATAGCTCTCTGCATCAGGAGCTGACCATGCTAGTGGCTTTTTTTTTTTAAATGTAAATCACACCTCCTTGAGTCCTCAGGGCTTTGCACATTTTGAAAAAAAATTGTGTTCTAAAGCAAAAAAGCAGAAAGTGAATTATCAAAATAGTAAGTTTGGTTAATGATGAAAATATGCATATTTCACATACTATCCAAATAAAGCCAGGAGTCAAAGGGAAGCAGAGAAACTTTTGATAAATTCATTTAAGCAATATGTGCTCTATATGACAGTCAAGATTATATTAGCTGGCCCACAGAGGAAAGGGCCTGATGGGTGGGGTTGTGACAAGCATTGTAATACAGCATCAAACATCTTTGCAGTTGTTTGTTTCATGCTCTGTACTCTGCTGACTTGATGGCCATGGGGTCTTGTTGCCTCATCCTCACAGGAAGGCTCTCACAGTCCTTTGTCAGGGGTGAGAACCAGCCCCTTGCAGAGATAACTGACCCCTACCTTTGCTCTTGGGGTCCCTCCACACCCGTCAAAGGGAGGAAGCTGTGTTTCCTGAGAATCTTATCGATGGCATGCTCTGTTGCCAAGTCCTGTGACGCTGGTAGGACCCCTCCCAGTCCTCCCACCCCAGCACAGGAAAGGGCCCGTGCATTATTTACATTGTCTGGGTTTCAGAACAGGACTAGCTTTAGTCAACAGCAAGAGCAGCAATAGCAGGGTGAGTGTGCAGAAAAAAGGACTGCTAACTGTGGGAATCACACATGAAGAGGAACCTCTCAGAATACCTGTGTGCTGGCTGGGACTTTCTTGCCTGGTCTCTAATTCCAACCATCAGAGGAGAGTCTTACTGAAGAGAAGAACTCTGGGTACCCTTTTCTACCTTGTATTCTCTGGTCCACATGCACTCTTGTCATAACTCTCAGAGACAGGAAAAGAGTCAGGCTTTATAGGCCCAGGTAGCCCTGAAAATATTATAAAGACTCCACAGATGTGTACAGCTTATAAAGTATGTAGCCCATGCATTCTCTTACTAAGCCCTTACAATAAGCCTGTGAGTTAGTTATAATAGCAGCTAGCATCTCCTGAATGCCTACTCAGTGTGGATGTCATGTATATACAAATATATACACACACACACATACACTTACACCTATATACATACCTAAATACATGTGTGGATGTCATATATGGGTGAATATATACACACATATATTTACACATACATATGTCTACATATTTATAACACTACTGCAAGGTAGATATTCTTCCCATTTTACAGATGTGCAAATTTAAATAACTTGTCCAAAGTCACAGATGGTATGGGTGCTGATGGAGGACTGACACCAAGATCTAATATTTTCCACTACCCTTCCTCTGTAGCAGTCAATATCTGGGCAAATATCTTATGGCTACAGAGCTCACACAAAGGATACCCTGCATCTTTTCCAACTCACCAATTCTTCTTACTACATTCCTGGAAAACATGGTCTGCTGCTGGTTGTTCAAATTCACTTTTTGGTTTATTTCATAGGTTGGATATAGTTCATTTGCATGTCTTTTCTTTTTCACAGTGCCCCTCCACTCACTGAAAAGGAAGTTGAGGTAAGTGATTCCAGTGCTTTAAGAAATTTAGTGCCTGGGCTTGACTGGGTTTATTGAAAACATTTCCTTCTCTAGCATCTACCCCTGACAATTCTGTACAAAAATGGGAATGTGTGATTGTGGGATAATATGGACATTGTGATGAGCCCCTACAGAAATGCTGAGACTTCCAGCCCAGGCAATGGAAGATTCTGGCAAATTTGGTCAGAGATGAAAAGGTAGCTAGAAATTCCACATTTCTTCAAAGATGCTTTATGCTCTTTAAAAGTATGACTTAGATACACAAAGTTACTGGGAGGCTGCAGAATTGAATCAAATTTATTTCAAAATTATTAACAGATGGTCAGATTTCAAGTTTTAAACTTTGGACCAGAGGAAGAAGGTACTTGCCTTCTGAGGGTTCCAGACATAAGGAAGGTAGCTCAGTCAAGGTGGGAGGCTGTGCTGTCAGCTCACCAGCCTTCCCTGATTCCTCCTTTACTCTCCTTGGGACCTCCTTGTCTCTGTACAGATGCTATCCTAATGGGATTGGTGAGTGAGCTGAGAGGAACTTGTCTTCATTTCATTCTGGTGAAGGGGTAGGGTAGATGGACAAAGAGAGTGCATCCCAGGTGAGGTGGTGAGGACTTCTGACACCAGCACTAGTTTGTTTCCAAGACAATTAGGCTGGAGTTGATAGAAGGAAGAGAGTAAGAACCTGGATTAGTCCAGAATCTCTATTCCAGGCTGGAAGGTTAAAAGGTTTTTATAGTCCTTGTAGCATGGTTTGCCACTGACAATAAGAAAATGAATGTACCCTTCCTGAGACCCAGTGGACTGGATAAGCAGAGGAAGACAATGTGAAATGTCTGCCACAGACAGTAACAATTACCTTGTACACAGATATTGCACTTACAGTTCATCTCACACTCATATCCATCCTTTCAACTGATCCTCCAATCAGCTCAGAGAAACTGCTAGAGCAGGAATTAGAACAAAGGAGGAAACCAAGTGATGAACTAATTTACCCAAGGTTCTAGACCCAGTGCTTAGCAGAACCAACATTTAGAACCAAATATTCTAACTAAATACAGGACTCTCTATATCACACTGCCATGAAGGGAACAACTCAGGTATAGAAAAATAAACATTGAACATTATTGATAAACTTGACTGGACTGAGGCCTGGATAGGACAGAAAATCCCCACCCACTGGCACTGGTGAAAATGGGCTATGGGTGGTTTGTTTAATGGCCAGCCCCTACCTGCAGATGTATACTGACACAATCAGTGCTCAGCATGGTGACAATAGTACAGGCTTTGAAATCAAATAGTGTAAGGTTGAATCCTGGCTCTACTACTCCATGTCACCTTGAACAAGTTAATGACCTCTCTGGTCTCAGTCTCTTTACCCATAAAGTGGCCAAAACAGTTCCTATTGCAGAGGCATTTTGTGGGGTAAATGAATCAAGGTACAGAACTCACAGCAGTGCTAGCATATAGTATATGCTTAATGAGGAGTAGTTTCCAGTGTTGCCATCATTGTTGTTATTGGGTCAGTTCAAGGCCTTCAGTTCTGTCTGAAGGTGTCTACCCACTGTGGGCCATATCACATGAACTCAGAAGTTCAAACAGTGTTAGCTCTCCCCAAGGGTGTAAATCTGCTACCACTTGACTCAGGGCAAATGAATGGTGTAAAAATGAAGGCCATTGCTTCTTCCTGTGTGAAGTCCATCTGTCTATTTCTCCTCCCCAGTAGTTTCCTATCGTGTCAGGAGTTTCACATTTGCTCAGTCCACCTTGCAAAGTTTCATTCATGCATCCTGTGTTTTTGGCATGGATATTTGTTCCAGAAAACTTCTTCTAACAGAATCATACCTGGCCTTATTTAATCTCCTGGCAGCTTCTTAAAGCTGCTTTCTGTGCAGGATTCATAATATTCAGGCAAGATGCTGGTTGAAGTTTGCTTTAAGTCAACAAGGCTTACATTTTAAGTGGAGTTTCTTTAAATAAAGGTGGTTCCATGCAAAACCTCCAAAACGCACGTGCAATAAATCCTACATGAATCCAAACTGCTTACACAATTAGCTATGTTAGCCTGAGTTTACCTAAACCTAAATATAGGATGTTATTTTCTTGAAATTCGGGAAAAGCAAAGTGTTATTCTCTTATTATTTTTCAGTAAAATACATTTGGTCTTCTGGTTCTGGAAAGGACCTAGCTTGGACCTCAGGTTACTATTTCACCATCTTTTGTGCAGTTTACTATGAAAGGAGAATTTCACTTGTACATAGCTGTTTTGGCTCCAGGAGCTGATGTAAAACGCTCATGCAAGAAACACACCTGTGACCTTGTTCCCTGTAATAACTCCTGCTAGCATCTCTCTTACACTCTTGTTCCCAACAGAACGTGTTTGTGCAACTATCCTTGGCCTTTAGAAATGACAGCTACACTCTGGAATCTAGAATAAACCAGGCTGAAAGGGAACGCAACCTAACAGAGGAGAACACAGAGAAGGAACTGGAAAATTTCAAAGCTTCCATTACGGTAACTGTGGAGTCTGATGGGGGAATCCTTGGAGGAGGGATTGTCTCCTACAGCTATGCCAAGTGTCCTGATTTTCCAGTCACCAAATAGAGTATCCTGACATGAGAAATCAAGCCAAGGCCCTGAGCCAGATAGAGCCTTCCTCAGAGAGCTCAGAGGAACTAAGGCAGAGACCTAAAGGCCTGGTTACCTTGGGGGCTGTGAATAAGGCCTCTGATTCCTTGGAAACTTTCACAAGGAGTCTGGGTGACCTGGGATGGCAAAGGGAGCTCCTTAGGAACTAGAGACTGGATGTGATTCCCTTCTTTCATGTCAGTCAGATATAGAGTGTCCACACTGGGCTTTTCCAATCCCCAGAAGAAGGTATAGCCCAGACCGTACAGAGGCCACTCTTTTCAGTCAGGATGGGGACCAGGGCTCGTCTTGTGACAGCTCAAGTCAAGTCTTGGTATATGAGGACCCCAGTTGATGTTCCTTCTCACTTCCCAGTCCTCAGCTTCACTATGGCACCACTGTGAGCACCGAGAGACCTACCAGAAGCTGCTGGAGGATATTGCTGTCTTACACCGCTTGGCTGCACGCCTCTCCAGCCGAGCTGAGATGGTGGGCGCCGTCCGCCAGGTGAGCCTCATCAGCTCCCAGCCATCTGACTAGCTCAGCTCTGCCCACAGTAACTAGAGCATTAATGAAAGCAGTGACAACTACGGATCCCACTTATTGATGGCTTCCTCTGTGCTATGCACATTATTGTGTTTTACTAAGAGTATTTCTCGTGGACCTCTAAACCCTTGAGATGTTCCTTGGAAAAAGCTTTCTGTGAACAGGTAAATTTGGGAACTGCTGCATACTACCTTCCTTTCTTGGAGATTTCTGATACATATTGGCACCATCAAGGCTTTGAGAAATCCTATAGTGAAGAAGTCTATTTAAAACTACCTGTGTGTTTCCTAAATGTATCTGACTAAAGAACCATAAAATACCTATTCAACTCCCATGGAACTAGTATTTGGCAAACATGCTTTTAGGAAAAACTGCTTTGTTTCATTTAATCCTCCCAGCAACTCTGTAAAGTAAATATCTTTTCCCCACAGTGAATACATGAAACTTCAGAACGTAATAGCACTAATGAGTGGCAGAGCTGGGATGCAGGCCCAGGTTTGGCTCCCTCTCAGCCACTTTGAAGTCCTAAAACACACAGGACACTGCCCTATCCAGGATGGTGTCATGAGATCAGACAGCCTGAGGCCTAATCTTGGCTCCACCAGGATTCACTGTGTGACCTTGGACCATTTATTGAGCTCTCTGTGTTCCAACTTCTCCAACCAATGCAGATGATGATAGCGTTTGTCATATGAGCTTACCATAATATTTGCAAAGCTTTTAGATGTTATTATCACTGCTGCTAGGACCGAGCTCGCCTGTTATGCTGCATTGGTTACATCAGCAGGGTGTTCCTGGGACAGAGCCCAGAGCAGTTCTTGTAGAATGAAGGAAGGGCAAGCCACTGGGCTGTCCCACCCCTGTGTTCTTCCGGGGAAAGGGCACCTGACTCAGCAGCACACCCAGGAAGTCACTCTGACTGGGAGAAGCAAAGAAGGGAGAGCTCAAGGGAAGTGGCTGCCTCCAGGAAGCTTCTCTGACCCATTCTCTCAGCAGAGAGGACTTTTCTACCTCTCATCTCCTGAGGCACTGTGGCTGTGCTTGTTCTTGTCCTCCCTGAGTGCAAGTGCCTGAATCCACCATCTCAGCTCATATCACAGACACCAAACTCTTAGAGGGCAGAGCTGCATCTTTTAATTGTGTCCTTTTAATTCTTCCAGCCCACAGGTTAGCTCAGAGCAAACAAGTGCCAACAAGCCTTTCCTCCAATTGCCCTGTGTGCTCATGCTCTCCTTTCCTGCAGGAAAAGCGCATGTCAAAGGCAACAGAGGTAATGATGCAGTATGTGGAGAATCTGAAGAGAACATATGAGAAAGACCATGCAGAACTCATGGAGTTTAAAAAACTTGCAAATCAGAATTCAAGCCGCAGCTGTGGCCCCTCTGGTAAGGCACTGGGCTCCGGCCCCCATCTTGGCCCTGCAATGTGGGTCCCTGATGGCTCTAGGCCAGGATCACAACCATCAGTGTAGCCTGAGGAGTTCTAGTTGAGCAAGGTTCATTGCCCTTGCCCAGTGCTGCCCACAGGGGCCTCACAGCAGCTGTTCCAGTGAAACTAGGGACCTAGAACCAGGAAACATGAATCGTCCCAAAGCAACTCCTGACACAATTAACCACTGCAGTTGACCACTGATACGAAGCCATAGGCTACAAGAGCTAACTCTACTTTATGAGAAGGACAGATGACAGACCTTTAATCTTTGTGCATTGGGGCCAACACATACTAAGGAATTTAGGTTTTATCCTAGAAAGCATTAGGGATCCAACCAAAGATTTTAGTCAGAGAAATGACATGTTCATGTATGGAGTTTAGGATGTTCCCTCATTACAGTGTGGCAGTTATATTAGCGGGATAGAGCCAGAGACAGGGAAACCCACAAAGTTCCTATTATAATAGTCCAGGTGAGAGATGAGTTTGGGCAGTGGGGCTGGCATAAGATCCTGGCTAAAAGAGATATTCATGAGATAAATAGCAGACTTATGGGCAAGACAAATGTTTTAAAGAAATACTCTTTAAAAAATGTTCTATACAATTGCTATAGGAGCATAGAGGTGATTCTGCCTGAAGGAGTCAAGGAAAGTTTTACAAAAGGATGGCACATGGGCAGTGTTTCAAAGTAAAAATAGGCATTCTCCAGGCAAGGGGGGGTGGAAATATACCCCAAGTAGAGGAAACAGTATGTACAAGGATATAGAGTTGTAATGGAAAGGGTACGAAACAAAGAATTTGATGTGCTTACGGTGTTGGAGTGCGATGATGACAGGTTGAAGGTAAGCCTTGGTAGGCCAGGGCCACATGCCAGGTCATTCTAATAATTTGGGCCTTCGTCCTTCAGGCTATGAGGAAGCACTGGTGAGTTTATACTATCTAACATAGTCAGATTCTATTTTCAGAAGATTTGTCTGGCTTTTGAGTGGGCAATACATTAGGAGAGTGTAGACACTGAGGTCTGGAGAGGAAGGTCAGGAGGCACTTGCAGCAATCCAGGATGAGGAGGATGGTGCCTTGGACCAGGATTTCTCCTTCAGAGCCAGGGTCTAGGCTCTGGCTGATGAGGATGGTGCTAGAAGGAGAAAACAGACCTTTTAGTGACAGGAATCCCTGTGGAATGCAAACATCCGTGTTACCAAGAGCAGGAGGAGGGAAAATATAACAGATGGAGAAACCTTTATAAACAGGAGGTTTCACAAGTTTCCTGGGGAATATCAGTGACATTTTCCAGAGTCCAAAGGCAGTGTACACATGCTCCAGACTGTCTGCTTTTGATCTTGGCAGCAAGACTCCTGACCCCCATGCATCTGGGCTTACAGAAAACTAGTTTCTGTTAGTGTTGGGAGTTGGGGAAGTTGCCACCAAAGAAATCCTAATATGTGGGCTTTTGCATTATTCTGGAAGGTGCAAGGTCTCCTGTAAACTGCCCTATCCAAGATTTATGAAAGGAACAGTTACCCATGATTTTCATTCATTCATTCTAAAGACATTTATTGAACTCATTTGCTGTGCCCTCACATGATACTAAATATAGAAGTAAAGGGCACATGGTCACTGAGATCCAAAGGAACTTCCAGCCGGTGCAGAGGGCAGAGAAGTATAACCAGCCCAGTGATGAAAGTAAGCAGATTCTTATAGGGAGCATACTGCAGAGTCCCACATTCAGTCTTGGGACATGAGAAAGTGCTTACAACAAGTAGGGAGATGGTAGCTGAGTCTTAAATGGTGACTAAGTGTTTTTCAGACATTTGTTTCTATTCCACTCTTTCTCAGCCTGGTCTGGTGTAGAGGGGCCAGCATCCACCTAACAGGTGTGTCCACTGGATACCCTGTGACCATTCCCAAATAATGTTAGTTTTTAAGCCTTTACATGACTTCTACCAATCTTTATCTATGCCTGACACTCTGAAGACTACAGTAAAATAAAAAAATCTTTGATTTAAAGAAAGTTTAGGCACATTTTTAAAAATCCATTTTTTTCCATGAATATGAAACACTGTCTATATTTTTTTTGATTGTCTACATTTTGAATTATTTCTTTAAGGTGGATTTCTTAGACATGTAAATACTGGCTTGGGGGAAAGAAATTTTTTAAGGCTCTTAAAGCAAACTATTTTCAAATAACTCATTAATATTTCCGTTTAATGGGTAACAATAGTGCTCAGTTCATTGTGCCATTGAGATTCTTGTCCTTTCCTTTAAAAATATTATGATGGGCCAAGATTCTATCTCATCATTTTAATTTGTATTTTTTCACCTTTTCAATTGTTTACTGGACATTTGTAGTTCCACTTTTATAAATTCTCTAATTATATCTTTTCCCCACTTGTAAAATTGGCATTTTATTCATTTGTATTAAGGCTTCAATATATAAAAAAATATTTTCTGGTTCTGCTATTTTGGCTGACTGGAAAACTTGAAACTCCTTGACCATAAGTACTTAGACATTTCTGCTGGATAAAATAAAGCAAACTTTAGTCTAAAAGAATAGCTGAATCTACAGGAAAAGAAATTGAAATACTCAGATACAAGAAAAGAAAAGAGAACTGAAACCCGCAGCTTCCTTGGGGACACGAGTCAGCTTCAATTATCTGGGTGCTGAGCTTCTGCACTTGCATGCAATCTGAGATATCGTGGACATCTATGACAGAGAGTTGACTCTGAGATTCTCATAGAAAGTTAAGATTTTCCAAGGACTGCATCTTTAGACAGAACTTGAACAAGAAAAAAACAATTGCCAAACAGCAGAGACACAAATCAAGGAAGTCTGTTTCACCCTGTAGTAGGAAAAATACTTTCTGCTTTCTCGTAGGAAAAATGTATGCCATGACAGAAGTTGTGGTGCAATATGCACAGAATCTGAAAAGAACATCACAATGATGTCTGTATGAGCACTGTCAGAAACAAACATAAAGTCACTCTGGAGAGGCACACCCTTCACCCAGGACACACAAGATTCCTCTAACTGAAGCCTCACTAAAGATGATTTTACTGTATAGAATTATAAAATACACAAGAAAACAATCCACCTTGAACAAGAATCATAAGACACACTAAACAATAAGATTAAATCCTAAGGACTGCAGAAAATAAAACAATCATATAATTTTTAAAAGGTATGTTTAAAAATTATCGAAGGTATCAAACAATGAATCAAAACATGAGAATTAAATACAGTTATCAAAAAATAATAAAACAACTAGAAATGAGGAACAGAATCATGGAAATTAAAAACGCAGTAGTTTAGGTATGGTAGGTACTATAGTGATGGTAGTTACTATCATGGAGATTCCAGATTTCTCCTTTTGGGCACATTTTTCCATTCCCTTGAAGTTAGGTGATGCCATGTGATTTGGTAAATAAAATGTGAGCAGAAGGACATGTGTCACCTTTGAGTTGAGGCCTTTAAGAAACTAGTGTTGCAAGGTGCCTGGGTGGCTCAGTTGGTTAAGCATCTGCCTTCAACTCGGGTCATGATCCTGGGGTCCTGGGATCAAGCCCCTCATTGGGCTCCCTGCTCAGCAGGGAGTCTGCTTCTCCCTATCCTTCTGCCACCCCTCGGCTTGTGCTCTCTCTCTCTCTCAAATAAATAAAATCTTAGAGAGAAAGAAACAAACAAACCAGTGTGGAATTTACCCCATGTTTCTTCCTCTTCAGATGACAATCATCACTGTTCCAGAATGGACATGTAACATAAGGAAGAAATAAAGCTTTATTGTTATAAGTGACTAAAACTTTGGGGTCGTTTATTATGGTAGCATAACCTAGCTTACTGGTACAGCATTTAAATCATATTGGGCACAATTGAGGGAAAAAATTAGTTAACTGAAGAAAGATTTGAAGAAGTTTCCCAAAATGCAGTTCAGAGGGATAAATTGATTAAAAAATATGAAAGAAATATTGTATTAAAAGATATGGGATACAGAGTATAAAATGAGAAAATTCCAAATACATTTATTAGCAGATCCAAAAGAGAATAAAGGGAGAGAGAAAATATTCAAAAAGATTTTCCAGAATCTGAGAATTTCCCAGAACTAAAGAAAGACATGAATCATTGGATTCAGAAAAAACAGTGAATTCTAAGAAGAAATAAAAACACATCGAAGATGAAGTGAAAACTTTAAAAGTAACCAGAGAGAGGAGAGAGGATTTATAAAAGACTGATAATTCTCAACAGCAATAGTAGTACCAAAAGACAATGAAGTGGGGTGGGGGAATGGGGTAACTGGATGATGGACATTAAGGGGGACGTGTGATGTAATGAGCACCAGGTATTGCATAAGACTGATGAATCACTGAACTCTACTTCTGAAACTAATAATATACTATTGTTAATTAACAGAATTAAAAAAAAGAATGAAGCTAAAGTCTTCAAAAAGCTGAGAAAAAAATAACTGTCAACCTAGAGAAAATATAACCAGCTAAACTATGATGCAAGCTTGAAGGCTAGGTAAAGATATTTTGAGAACTGAGAAATTTTACCTCTCACAGATCCTTGCTAAAAGAATAAGGATGTACTTAGGGAAAAACAAAATTAAGATAAAAAAGAAGGAGTAGGATGCAAGAAGGAATGATTAGACATTTGTAAATGTGGGTAAATCTAAACAAGCATTTATCATATAAAACAACAATCATAATAATATGGGATCACAAAAACAAAGTGAAACAAAAATACTGAAAAGCAATATAATATGAGTTTCAAGGGAGTTATTGTTTTAAGGTTTCATTAAGAAAATAGAAATATTAATTTAAAATTTAAAGTCACATAATATAGTACAAATGTAAGTGGGCACATTAAAGATGAGAACTAAATTATAACAATGGAATACTACTCAGCCATCAGAAAGGATGAATACCCACCATTTGTATCAACTCCAGATGGAACTGGAGGGGATTATGTTAAGTGAAATAAATCAAGCAGAGAAAGACAATTATCATACGGTTTCACTCATATGTGAAACATAAGCAATAGCATGGAGGATCATAGGGGAAGGGAGGGAAATCCAAAGGGGGAGAAACCAGAGAGGGAGATGAGCCCTGAGAGACTATGGACCCCAAGAAACAATCTGGGGGCTTCAGAGGGGAGGAAGGTGGGGGGAGGGGTAACAGAGTGATGGGTGAGGGTGATGGGTATTAAGGAGGACACATACTGTGATGAGCACTGGGTGTTATACTTAACTAATGAATGACTATACACTGCATCAAAAACTCATTATGCACTATACAGTGGCTAACTAAACATAATAACAAAACAAATAAAATTTAAATAATAAATGGCAATTACTCTGTGGATTTAAGCAAAGCAAATAAAAAATTTGTAGTTTAGTGTAAAAAAAAAGAAGATTAGAACTAAAATGTGTAACTTCTAAACCAATGTGCAGGGCAGGAGGGGAAAAAGATCAATGGAGTGACATAAATAGAAAAACAGGGAAAAATTAGCTATGTGCTTTTTAAGAGACCTATCTAACATACATGGATAAAAGGAATAAACAGATATACAAGATAAATGATACTGGTCAAACTGAAATTGAGCTTTTAAAAACTTTTCTCTGTACATATTGGTGTTTTCTGGTGGCAGTGTTATCCAGGTGTGGTGTAAAACTTTTTTAAATTAACACATAATGTATTATTTGTTGTAAAATATTTTATATAAATTATATCACTTAATGTATACAGTAAGGAGATTAAAATCCCGGGGTGCTGGTTTCCTTTGTTCCAAATTGTTTTATAGATGACTTATTGAAACCACTCTGTCAACAAGTTTCCATTCTTTACTGATACTGTACCTTCCTTGCTCATAATTTCCCTGATTGTACATCCCTTTAATGAGCAAGAAAGGACCCAATAAGCCTTGGTATCACTACAAGTAGTTTTTCACATACTCTCCAGGGTATTACCAGAGACTGTGCAGTGGTGTCAGGTGGATATCAGAGGTCCAAGATGGGCTTCTCATAGTGCCCGGAGGGGTTAAGATAAAAGTTCTGTCCAGAAAAACCTCACTTTGCAGATAATTGTCTCAGGGGGTAGTGTCAAACTTAGCGCTCCCAACGCCAGGCTCGTGGGCTAACCTTGAAGGCCAGTTCTGACCAATCAATACCTCAGCTTAGTTTTGGAATATCCTTTCTCTGCTGGAGGCTGCTCTGAAAACTTACCTGAGTTCTCTTCTCTGTCCCTTCTTGCTGCAGAAGACGGGGTCCCTCGAACAGCGCGGTCAATGTCCCTCACACTGGGAAAGGTATGCATGTTCAAGGAATACCAGAGGACCTGGGGGATTACAACAGAAGTTTCCATAGTCACCAGAAAGTCATTCATGCTTGAATCCACAGGTGCTGGAGAACCTCCAGACGGAGTCTCTAATTCAGCTTACCACACTTGATAGTTTGTCCTCAGCCTTCCCTTGCTCATGGTTTCCCTGATTATACCATCCCCCAAGTGAAAATGAAATGATGCATAAATCTTGGTATTCCTGTCCTTTTCATATACTTTCCAGGGTGTTACCCAGAGACTGGGGGTCATTTCTCTTCCATTTCTTTAGGATGTAAGCTAAAATAAGAACATGTCAAGAAATCACTCACCGCTAACAGAAAACTTGGGTCAACTTTGGCCAGTTTTTCCACACAAAGCCTCAAAACCATCACTAACCCAAAGCCGAAATATCCAGTGAATGTAATTATAGCATCAGGAACTAGTAGGCACTTTCCAGGCCTTTCTGAACTGTGGCTGCTGCTCCCTCCCTGACCGTGGGCCTGGTCACTTCTCTTCCCACAGAACATGCCCCGCCGGAGGGTCAGTGTTGCAGTGGTTCCCAAGTTTAATGCCCTGAACATTGCTGGCCAAACTCCCAGCTCATCACCCATCCCCTCCTTGCCAGCCTTGGTGAGTATGATGATGCCCACCTCCCAGCCCTTTTCAATTTCTCCCTCAGGCTCACTACTATGGGGTGACCTAGGTGGGGGCAGGGTCAACAAGAGGAGGAAATTCCCAGCACAGATTTTGGAATATGGGCTAAAAAAACTTAATATAGACCAGCCCCATGTCTTCCATTGCCCTGAGAAGACTCAGTATCCTTGAGAAAGGTGCTGGTAGCTCAAAGAGTGATCTTTGAAAATGTTATCTCTTTCCATGCTTAAACCACAATCCTCCAAGGTGGGTACAGTGGGGGTTTTTTTCCACTCTGCAATGGATTTAAATATCTGAAGGTTGCATTGTATAGTAAGTAGTAGGGTTGAGCTTTTAACCCTAGGGTTTCTGATTCCCGAGTTATTAAACCCACTGTTATCCTGCATTAAGTCAAACCAGCATTTAGAAATGAAATTACCAGATTGCCCATTAATAAGAGCTTGGTTAAATATAGACAGCCCTAAAAAGGAGCTTCTGTGCAGTTGTTAAAAATAAATGAAAAATGTCCATAATTTGTTATTAATAAAAAGGAATTAGGGGCGACTGGGTGGCTCAGTGGGTTAAGCCGCTGCCTTCAGTTCAGGTCATGATCTCAGGGTCCTGGGATCGAGTCCCACATCTGGCTCTCTGCTCAGCAGGGAGCCTGCTTCTCCCTCTCTCTCTGCCTGCCTCTCTGCCTACTTGTGATCTCTCTCTCTGTCAAATAAATAAATAAAATCTTTTCTTTTTAAAAAAAAAGGGAATTAAAAGCAGTACATATAGTAGAATTTGCTTTTGCAGGGGTTTTTTTAAGAGTATTTTTCTATGTGTAGGCATAGCAAATTCTGGAAGAATATATGTAAAACTACTAATGGTTATCTCTGGGCAATGGTAAAACCACAGGTGATTTTTATTTTCTTCCTGATGCCTTTTTATATTTCTTCAATACGAATCTATTGCTAATAATCAGGAAAAAATTCATTTCAATTATTTTAAACATACACGGTTCCTATATCACAAAATATTTTCTACATCCCAGGCTTTTGTGGATCTGGTTAATATTATGGAAAACTTTTCTAATTCTTTCTTCAGTTGCTTCTCTGTTCTGTGTCCATGACCAGCACTACTCTATAAACCAATCTGATTGTGTAAGCAATAGGTAAAGTAGATTCAAGCTCTATTGTTCCAGTAGGTAGCAATAGCTTCTTTCACTTCTTTTTCAATCGTCTATGAAATTATCCTAAATTACCAAATTACTCACTAAAACAAAGCAAAAAAAATTTTTTTTTAATTTTAAAGGAGCTTAGGGAGGGCTAACTAGTATGTTTAATAGACCTATTTCCAATACTATATTACATGTAAGAATATTATTTCCAAATATGCAGCTGGCCCTCGAACAATGCAGGGGTTGGGGGCACCCAACCCCATGTAGTTGAAAATCTGCATATAACTTTTGACTCCCTCAAAACTACTGATGATCAGAAGACTTACCAATAACATAGTCAATTAATACATATTTTGCATGTTATATGTATTATATACTAGATTCTTATAATAAAGTAATCTAGAGAAAAGAAAATGTTAAGAAAATCATAAGGAGGGCGCCTGGGTGGCTCAGTGGGTTAAAGCCTCTGCTTTCGGCTCAGGTCATGATCTCAGGGTCCTGGGATCGAGGCCCGCATCGGGCTCTCTGCTCAGCAGGGAGCCTGCTTCCTCCTCTCCCTGTCTCTCTGCCTACTTGTAATTTCTCTCTCTCTGTGTCAAATAAATAAATAAAATCTTTAAAAAAAAAAAAAAAAGAAAATCATAAGGAAGAGAAAATACATTTATAGTACTGTAGTTTATTTAAAATCCATATATAAGTAGACCTACATAGTTCTAACCCATGTTGTTCAAGGGTCAACTGTATATTCCTTTAGACTAAAAGTTGGCAACCAGGGATATGTATTAAAATCACACAAGGTCCTTCTAAATCATTGCCCAGGTCTCACCCCAAGATTCTGAATTAGATCAGTACTTTAAATATCCCCAGTGATTCTAAGATGCTTCCAGAATTGAGAACCATTTCTTAAACCAAATCTGTTGTTAAGAAAACAATGAGGTAGTCCTGGGGAATTTATTATAAAGACATTTCTGATGGCTTGGGGTTTTAGTTATGACAGGCATCTCCTGAGGATAATGCTTGGAGCTACATTTCCAGGGCAGTGATGGACCTATGTTTGCTAGGAGGCCTGCTGGTATTTAGTCCAAGTCAGTAAACCTGGGACTAAGGAAAAACTGAGGCTCTGCTCCAGAATAGGGCATCAAAATGTAAATTCTTCACTCAGGGAAACTTAGGAGGGGAAGGAAAAGGTGCAATTCACATGGGCCTCAAGGGCACTAAGGAATGGAGGACAGGGAAGGCCCCATGCCTGGGTTCATCAGAAACTATGGTGGTGGGGGAAGAGCTGAGATTTCAGCAACCCCCTCCCTGTATCATCAGAGACATAGCAGCTCTAGCTTCTTCCTTCCTAGCTGATCTTCAATTGTCTGTCTCCTGTTTTTCATCTAGTCAGAATCACCCAATGGGAAAGGCAACCTACCAGTCACCTCAGCTCTGCCTGCACTTTTGGAAAAGTAAGTTGGTTTATCTTCCTCTTAACTTTGGGGATCTCTGAGAAAATTTTCCGACTCACTTTTCCTCCCATCCTCACTCCCAAAATGTGATGGAAAGCAAATTAAGTTCTAAGGGAAGGAAATAAGTGGGATTCTGAGACCCACAAAGATTTCACAGTCATTTTGCAATCTGGACCAGGAAGATGCTGTGGCTGAGTCTAAGTGTACCTCGGTCTCAGAAGAGCCCAGAGGAGACAGACACCTTTTCTGTTGGTTGGGACTCTTTGGGCTACAGATACGAAAAAGCCACAACTTAAAGGGGCTTAAATAGTAAATCCAGAGGTAGGGCTTTTCCAGATATAGTATATCAAGGCCTCAGCTTGGCTTTTACAATCTCCTTGCTTGCTTCTGCTTACTTTGTATGTTGACTTTATCAGCAGGCTTGTGGCAAATGACTACTATTTTCGAGTATTCTATCCAGACATGAAGTATTTAGAAGAAGAGGACTATCTCCTCTTCCCATGCTTCTTTTTTATGAACAAACCCAGAAACTTTTTTTTTTTTAGTCTTCCTTATCTTGTTAGTAAATTTGGAACATAGTTCCTTTCTAAACCAAACACAGACTTTGGGAATGGGATTGTTATCATGGGCTTAAACTGTGCCCTGGAGATGGGGACAGAGGGTCAGCTTTCCGTGAAGCAAAGTGGCTCTTTGAAGAGTAAATTCCTGAGCAAAATCACAATCCTGTGAGGAAATAGGTAGGAGATTGACTACTGGAGTGGCAATAAATAATGTCTGCCCTGCCTAATTTTTCTAGGCATCTGTGCAATTTGCAGGTCTTTTCATCCTCAGCCAGAGCAAGGCAGGCTGTTTTTACACTCAGAAGAGTTTATAACTTGCTTTTCAAATTCTTTCATTTGCTTGCTGGAAAACATCTGGATCACAGCTGTCACCTCTCAGAACTTTCACCTTGTGTCTTTTCTCACTTAGTAGAACATACACCTTTATTCTTCCTTCTTCTTTGCCTTAAAACAGCTTTTGTCCTTCATTTTTCATTGCTGTTAGAATAGTTTTGCTTGACCTGACCAGGAAAGTCTATGTGGGTCCCTTTTCAATAAAGACAAGCTCCCAAGCTCTCCACCTCCCAACTCAGCCTGTTTTATTCACCTCTCAGTATATCCAACCACCAACCTATCACTTAATGACTCACCCACTTTAGTCTTCATGTTTGTCCAGGAACTTCTTACTTTGACACCTCACTCTGTATAAGGTTACAGGTCCTTCATGTTGTGTAGGGCATTTTTGTTTCTATCTTTGTTTCCTTATTTTTTTCGAGCATTACAAAGAAATTGTAAAAGGGTGACAAACTAACAACCATGTGGAAGTAACCAAGATTACAAAGACATATCAAGTCCTGAGAGTCATAATATCTACTCCATGATCTCTGAATCTCTCCAGAGATGGTTACTTGATAACCCTGAGTGAGAAGCATGCTAAAATTCTCCCTTCTAATTCTGCCTTTGGGTACATGAACCCCTTCTACAGAAAGGCCCCCAACAGGGCGCCTGGGTTGCTCAGTGGGTTAAAGCCTCTGCCTTCGGCTCAGGTCATGATCTCAGGGTCCTGGGATCAAGGCCCGCATCGGGCTCTCTGCTCAGCAGAGAGCCTGCTTCCTCCTCTCTCTCTCTGCCTGCCTCTCTGTCTACTTGTGATCTCTATCTCTCTCTCTCTGTGTCAAATAAATAAACAAAATCTTTAAAAAAAAAAAAAAAGAAAGAAAAGAAAGGCCCCCAACAAGGTCCCATTCTCTATTCTTGGCCTACAGAACCAATCAAGGAAAAAGATCTATGCCCTCACCCTTTGAAACAGACTCTAATCATGATGGAGCAGGGCCTGGACTCTATAGAACTATTGCTTATGCCAGCTGAGAGCTTTCACCTGAGACAGTGGAGGTTATCAAAAACCTGAGCTATCCTTGGTAGGAGAAAGTGAAATACAAAATTAAGGACAGCAAGCACTGGCCCTAAATCAGAAGTGACAATGATGGTATCACCATTCCAGGACTTCAGAAATAGGAGAGACAGGGACAGAGTGAGGATTGAGACAAGTCAAGGAATAAGCTCAAGGAAGATATCTGTAGCTCACTCTTTTCTACCCAGAGAGACCACCATGATCTACTATTACCCATGTTGTGGCTACTTGCCTATTGGGAATACACCCAGCCTATAAAGATGGCTGCAAAAAGGGAAGGACATATTCAAAAGAGGAAGGATTCTCACACTAACAGTAGTTTCCTCCTCCTGGATTTATGAAAGGTGCTAAGTGATTTTCATCTGAATTCATGAAACTGGAAATATTAATAGATTGCCAAGAAGCTAACAATGAGACAACCTGTGAATTAAAATAAATTCATATCTTCTGTTTCAATACAAGTACAGTCAATTCTATCTACCTTCTCCATATTGTTAAGGAGAAAAAAAACTGCATTATAAGTTAATATACATTGCTTTCTAGATTGTTATATTTAGCTTGATTTAAAGTGATTTCACAATTCCCTAAGCATACAGTGACTAGGCAGGAAGGGTACTGGCTAAGCATGTGAAAGATGATAAGAAGATCAAATTACCTGTGGCTAGTTCTCAAACAAATACCTGAGAGCTGATTGCACTGCCCAATGTGATTTGAGAGAATTCTCAGTGTTGCTGTTGTAGGTCACTTCATAATGAATTGTTCTTCACTCAAGCAAGGTCTAGTGATATTTAGAATTAGAGGAAAATACACAGAGTAATATTTAAAGTTAATCTTAAAGGTTAAAACAGAATAAAGCTCATGTTGAGTTCCCTAAGTAGGAAAAGCTATTATTTTATTCCTTCAACAATTAGTCAACAAGGTCTAGGTATCTAAAATACACTAAGGAGTTCACAGTCTAATGGAAAAGGCAGATGGGAAACAGCGTATTATAATACAATGTGATGGGTGATAGCATAAGGAAGTACAGGTTCCTAAGGCAAGAGTAGACAAGAAAATGAGCACCTTAACCCAAATTTGGTGTAGGTGGAGGAGGGGAGCCTCAGAAAATGTTTCCTCTAGGAATTTACTTTTAAAGTGAAACCTCAGAGATACCTGGGTGGCTCAGTCAGTTAAGCATCTGATTTTGGCTCAGGTCATGATCCCAGGGTTCTGGGATCAAGTCCTGCATTGGGCTCCTTGCTCAGTGAGGAGCCTGCTTCTCCCTCTGCCTGCTGCTCCCCCTGCCTGTGCTCTCTTTCTCTCTCTCTGACAAATAAATATATAAAATATTTAAAAATAAATAAATAAAAATAAAATGAAACCTGAGAGTAATATAGTTTAACCAGGTGAACTAGAGGTTAACAACATTCCAGGCTCTATAGCAAGAAAGTATGGAGTAGTCAAGAAATAATAAGATGATGGTGATACTTCCTATTATTATTTACAGCATGCTTGCTTCATACCAAGTCCTGTTCTAATTGCTTTATATTAACGATCTCATTTAATCATTACAACACACCCATGAGGTAGGTATTAATATTAACTATTAATAACCCTATGTTATTGATGCGGAAACTGCAACTCAGAGAAATGACTTGCCTGAAGTTACACAGTAGTAGATAACAGAATTCATGCTCTTAACCTCTTAATAGACACTCCAACTAGAACAAAGGAAAGAAGTGCAGTGTGACTGGAGACAAGAGGATGAATTTAAGCGTTATTTTTATAAGAAGTCTTATGAGCTATTTTGAATGACCTGGTGACTGGCTGGCCATGAAGCGGAGTGTGGGATGGAAGCAGAGGGTGTACACAGAGCAGTTCACTGAGGGATTAGCAAAGCCATGGATGTGAATGATGCACAGTATTGGTTTCATAAAAGAGGAAATAATAATGATATATCAGAGCAATTTTCACTATAATCTCTAAAATAACCATTTTCCTATATTTTTGAAGCATCCAGGGTAAACTGCTTAAAGGTTTTGTATGACATCAAGTATGTATAGCAAATAACTCCCCTTTGCTGATATTCTAGAATGAATTAGCCCTTCATCAACTAGTAGTGTACCCCAGGAATCTGAGACTGAGTAACAGGAGAAAGGAAGGTCTTCTAGCTCAGTTCCCCTGGGCTGGGCTTCTCTGAGGAGGTCAAGGCAATGGGAGTGGCTTAGAGACATCACTGAACCCAAAAAGGTAAAATCTGTCCACTGGAAAGAACTGTAGTCACTTTCAAATATTGTTTACCACATGGAAAAGAATAGACTGTAACATAACATCCAGTTAAAGAATACATTTTGACTGAAGGACCTCTCACATTACTGAGAACGACAAACAATTTTGACCTGGTGGACATGAGAAAACAATGAACCTCATTTTAATGCATCATCCCAGAAAGAAAGCACACAAGATTTCAGTCTGGGAATAGATGCCAAGATCCATCTGTGTTTGGCCCAGAAATCGCTAGGGTGGGCACAGGCTGTGCTCAGCTCCATGTTTACAGCCATGAATAGAGATTCCTTCAGCTCAACCCAAACACTGGGTTCTCGGGAAATAGCCATTTACAGAAAGGACCTGCCCACTTCACAAAATTAATAGGAAGACTTGATAAGCCATAGTGAAGTCAGTGTAACTCAACAAACACTTAAAAGCATTTACTGTATGCTAAGCATCATCATAACTCAAGCACAGTCTCTATGATCTCAGTCATATGAAAGGACAGATAGGTATATAAAACATAAAAATGCCCTCTCTCGGGCGCCTGGGTGGCTCAGTGGGTTAAAGCCTCTGCTTTCGGCTCAGGTCATGATCTCAGGATCCTGGGATCGAGGCCCGCATCGGGCTCTCTGCTCAGCAGGGAGCCTGCTTCCTCCTCTCTCTCTGCCTGCCTCTCTGCCTACTTGTGATCTCTCTCTGTGTGTCAAAAAAAAAAAAAAAAAAAAAAAAAAAAATGCCCTCTCTCTGAGTTATGCTGTAACAGAAGTGCAATGAGAACATGAAGGGAAGGAGAGATCAACTTTAACCAGAAGATATAGGAGAGTGGAAAATACTGGCACAGATTCCACAGAGAAGATACTTAAGCTGAGTCTTAAAGACACACCACAAGAAGCTTCCAGGTAGTTAGAGAAGATATATAAGGAACAATTAGCTCAGTCTAGGGATCAGGAGGTAACAGCAAACATTTTACAGATTGTGTGTTTCCCCTACTTCCCCACCCTACTTCCAGTATTAAGCCAAAGGCTGTCCCAGCCCATCTCACATTCTAAACAAGCACCCTTTAAAAGAAGGCAGCATCATAAGGCATGGCCCAGCCTAACATCAAGAATGGCTTCACTCAGGAGATATCCTGGAACCCCACACACCACTCAGAGCCCCAGGAAAAGGCTTCTATTGAAAGGAAGGGCTCAAGGAGATGTGAAAAATGCATCTTGAAATGAATTTAGAAGACCAAGGTGAGAATCCCAGCCAGGCCCACTAAGTATCAATAATGTGAACTTAGGCAAGTCACTTAATCAACCTGAGCTTGGGTTTCTCATCTCACAGATGGGATAACACCCTGCCTGGGTGGCAATTAGTGTAGTCAAGAGCATGGGCAAGTTTCAGACCGCACAGGGTCAAATCCAAACTCTATCACACACTGGTTGTGTAATCTTGGGCTGGTTGTTTAACCTCCCTGAGCCTTGGTTTCCTCACCTGTTAACATAACAACAAAAGTATTGCCTATCTTATGGGTCATTCATAAGTCTTATGTGAAATCTTACCACAGAGTCTGGTACATAAGATAAATGTTAGCTCTTCTTATCATTGGGGGATCAAGTGAGGCAATGTATGTAAAAGCACTTTAAGAACTGAAGCCCCATAGGTGAATGAGTTGGACAAGGTGATCAACACAACCTGGGACAGCTGGACCCTGGACAGAAGATCCTTATGTTAAAGGGTCACTGAAATGGCTCTACCCGGGAAAAGTTTTAGTCTCTAGAGAGCAGTGACCTGAGGATAGTGAAAGTTCGGGTTCCTCTGATTCTGAAGTGTCAGAGTAATATAAATCAAGTTCTCATTTAAAGATATAAATAATCACCTGGTAATTTATTAGCTTGGATTTTTTTATGGATCAGGTTTGGAAGAACCTCAGATTGCTCCCCAAATTTACTGATAAATTTATTACATAACTAATAGTGATAAACATCATTTGTTGAGTACTATATTCCAAAAAGTTTACTTATATTTCTTCATTAATTCCTACACTACCATCATCAGGTACATATTATTACCCTCATTTTACAGTTGAGGAATCTAAAGTTCAAGAAGGGTTAAGAATTTGCATGTATTGCTCTAATTTGAACCCTAGTTTGCCTCAGGTAGGTTCTTTTCCTCTATACTCCACTATCCTTCATATGTGTTTGTCACTAACCTCTTAGGTTATCAGCTATAGATAAAAGAAATTAAAATCCTGATACAATATTTCATTTCTAATATATAAATATATTTCATAAAAGAATTGCTTCCCTGCCCTTGGCTGTAGCTATGTTTTTCTGCTCTGTTCCAATCATTTGGACAAATAGGAAACTGCACATTAGGCAAAGGTCACATGGAAGGGAGTGGATAATATACTTTGCAAAAGGAGAAATGTTATGAATAGCTGATATTTTTAGAGTGTTATCTCTCTTGTTCACAATGGGTTTTGGTTTCCAGCCTGATGAAATGTAAATTTTACAAGGTCTGAGGAACAGTAAGGGATGGGAAGCTGATGCCAAGAAAGAGAAAATATAAGGCTCACTGGTAGAGCCTATCTGAGAGGTTGTAGAGGGTAGCAGCTGCAGTCTTTCAGAATCCTGGATGAAAAGCTTCTCTCACTGTTTTGCCTTGTTCAAGGGCTCCTCTGTGGCATGACTCCCAGTGGGATTTCAGACACCTTAGGTGGGTTTCAGGATTTATAGGGAAGGCATGGCCATCAAGATACTTCTTTAAACTCATGTTTCCATATATCAAATGGACTCCCAGAAATGCCTAGCCATCCTACTATGATTTTCTAGCATATTTGTTTTCCTCCTTCTCACATGACTCATTCACAGCTTCTCCTCTCTTCTCAAACCTTCCTAGGTTTATCCACCTCTAACTCTCAGCATATGATCTTATCTTCCATTTTATAGAGAAAATATAAGCTATTAGATAGGAGCCCTCTCCTCTTCCTTTACCAGATCCCCAATCCACCATCTTCACCTCCTTCCCCCCTTTGTTATAACTGAGAGGTTTCTCCACCTTTCTAAGGTCTGTTCCTACTTCCCTTTTCAAAGAATTTTTTCCTTTGGTCACCCCTTTCTCTCATCCCCTCTACTGGATCATTTCTATCCACATTCAAATGTGCTTTCATCCCTTCACTTCGGCTATGTATCCCACAACACACTTTTCTACTTCCCTTTCCAGTCAGATTACTGTGTCTAGATCTTCCTTTTCTTGCCTCACATTCTTTGTTAAGTCCATTCTAAACTGTCTTTGGCTCCCATCATTTCACCAAAGCTCCTCTTGACCTCTGTATTATCAAATCTAAAAATCTGTAGATTTCTGTACTCATCTGACTTGGACTCTCAGAAGTCAAACTGTGACACAAGTAACTCCTCCTTGACATGCTCTCCTCTCTTAGCTCCCAGGACTCCATATTCTCCTGGTTTTCCTCCTACCTTTCTGGCTTCTACTCCTCTGTAGGTTTCTTCTCCACTTGAGCTAATGTCAGAGATGCCCAGGGCGTGGTCCTGGGTACTCTTCTCCTATTTCCTCATACTGTCTCCCTAGACAATCTTATCCATACTCCTGGCTTTAAATGTCCTATATATTCTGATGATACCAAATGTTATCTCCAGCCTCTAGAGCTTTTCTCCAGCTCACTTTGGTATATCCAACTACCTACTTGACATGTCCACCTGGATATTTCACTGGCATTGAAAATTTATCTTATCCAAAAGGTAACTCCTGCTTCATTGCCTCTTTTTCAGTTCCTCAAATATATCTGCATCTTTTGTGTCTCAGGGTCTTCACACATCTGCATCCACCCCCTAGGATGATCTTCCCTCTGCTACATATATGGCTGACTTTTCATCTTTCAGGTCTTTGCTCCAGATAAACCACCTCAGAGAGGTCTTTTCTAACCACTCAATCAAAGTAGATTCTCCCCTTGTTACTTTCTGTACTGAACAGAGTTTGTCTCTTTCATAAAAGTTACCACAATTTGTAATTAACTACATATCATTTTCTTTCCTTTGGGGGGGCATTCTCTCCTGCTAAGCTCCATGTTGACAAAGACTATTTCTTTCATCATCTCATGTATCCCCAGTACATTACAAGGTGCCTGTGACTTAGTCAGTACTCAGTAGATACTTAAATGAATGAAGCAAAAGATGGACTACAGGAATGGAATGACTTTGACTGAACATTTGGCACACCTCCATCGTCCTCATCTTAGTGCTATGGAACTCCCAACAGCTGTCTGTCCACTCATACAATCTCCTGGAATAAGAATAAAGATGGATTTATGTGCATGAAGAAAAAGAGAGCTAGCACATTATTTGATATTTGGAGGTCTAGGGAGGATTCTTGGACTAGGGTCTTTATAAAATCTTGTCTCAGGGTTGAAGTATTGAAATGAACTCACCCTAGAATGAGTTTCCTCACTTCTGAAAAGGAATCGGGCCAAAGACATGGTTCGGTTTTCAGACACCCAATCTGGCTGAAAGGACACCCTGTACTTCCCTCTTCTCACTAGTGGAAAGACAAGTGGGGACCCAGATTGTGAAGCCTCTGCTCCCATGCCGACTTTGAGTTGCCTGGAGGAGATTAGCCAGGAGACCAAGTCCAGGATGGAGGAGGAAGCATACAACAAGGGGTGAGTCAGACTTCGTCCACCCTGAGGTCACCTGTTAGGTCTCAGAAGATACCTTCCCACGGGTCTTTCCTGTTTCTTAGAGGATTTAAGGAAGCAACCAGTGGCCCTAAGTCTGCCTCACCTCAATAAAGAACCACATAAGAAAGAACAGTACTGTTCCACAGGAAGGACAAGAGGAAGCAGGGTGAGAGGGTGTGGTTTGGCAATAATTAGACTGCCCTCTTTTTAGGCAGAAAGCCACCAGAATGCCACTGCCCAGAATGGTCTAGAAATAAAGCCGCTGGGTGGGTTCCTCTTGGTGGTGCCTGAGGCTTCCTGACACATGCTCAGAGGACTGATGTTGCTATCAACAATGCCCAGAAGTAGCTGTAACCCTTCTTCCTAGAACTGCCCCTGCCATCCCTTCCTTCTGTAAACTGGAGTCCCGTCAACTTCCAACTGTCCCCTTTTCTGATTGAGATTCGATAACACCTTTAGCCCATTGTCAGTCACTAAGGGGACAGAGTACTGAGCAGGGCCCAAGCCCAGACTTATTTCTGACCAGGAATAGCATCCTGAGCTGCTCCTTTCTCCATAGCTCCTAAGGGAAACACAGCTTCCTATCATTATAGAATCTGTGGGCTTCTGTGTAGCAGCCATATATACTGTGATGGGTTTGCCCTGGCCAAACTGTGCTTGTCTTAAACATTCAGCTATAGGACAAGCAAGAAGAGTACTGATCCTGGAAGAAGGACATCAGAAGGGTATCTCTTGGGAAGCCTATCTTTTCACCCACAAATATCTTTGATACTAAGCATGCATGGGAGTAAGCACCTCCATTGGTTTTGTAAACATTTACTGAGTACCTTTCTAGGCCTAGTATGTGACTGCCACTTCCATAAAACTTCCCAATGAGCCAATGTGATGGATGTCACCCTTCCTAGGTCAAGTTCTATGCCTGGCACGTCCTCAGAATATTCCCATACCATGTGAAATAGGGGCCCCTTTACATTTTATTGGTGAGAAGCTGAAACACCCAGGCTACACAGAAAGCAGATGTACTGTGCTCTCTGCTGAACATTTTGTAGGATAAGAACCCAGTCAGGACTCTATACCCACATTTTTTCCCTGTCAGTTTTGTCACACATTCACATATAAACAGGAAGGATGACTGAGGAGTGAGGGGAAATTGTACTGACATGAGCCACCTTGGGATTCAGTAGAGCTTCCCAGCTTTTTCCTGTTGTGTAGAACCACAGGAAGTGATAATTATTGGAGGTGTTCAAGTCCCCACCTCTAGGAACTTAGGAAAGGATACTCTGTTCCTGGCCTTTCCAGACTCAATTGTTCCTTTTTGCCCTGCAGCTACCAGGAAGGTCTAAAGAAGACTCAAGAGCTTCAAGACCTGAAGGAGGAGGAAGAAGAACAGAAGGGTGAAAGCCCTGAAGAAGCTGAAGAGGCAGAAGAAACTGAGGAAGAGGAAAAGGACCAAAGAAGCAGGTTGGAGCCCTTGCCATTGCTGAAATGGATCACCATTCATTTAATTGTACAACATCCCTAGAGGTGCCCACTCCAGGGCAGCAGTGGGTCTGGGGCCCAAGTGAATAGCTAACAGCAATCAAGGAGGGCACTCATGTTGAGAGAGGAGGCAGAGGAAGGAGCCAAAATAGTTAACAAGGGGATGTTTGCAAGATCAGGAAGGTCAGAGGTGGTCAAGAGTGAGGCCAACAGCAATCAAGAGCTCATAGGAGCTGAGAAACTACAAGGACCCTGACTGTAGTACCCCCTAGCCCAGCCACAGTTAGCTCATTTCCCAGCTATCTGCATGAGCCAAGAGCCAAGGTCAAGGGAGCTGGCCTGAAGCCCTAGAAGGGGTTACTTACAAGAACAAGGGCAGAGAGAACACATGAGTGTAGGGGAGAATTCAACTCGTTGGCAGAGGAGAGTCTCCAACAGGTTCCATGCTGACCAGATAGGATTGGATTTTCACTTGGATTAGAAGTATTTGGACTTTTCTTTTTAATGTACTTTATATTTCAAGTATATTTTTCCCTAAATACAGGGAAATATATAACATGTAGTTAAAGATAGTATACATCTTACATTTTGTCATATCTGTGCCCTCATGAATGTCTTGGATTTTAACCATACCCTCAGTTCCATACATTCTGCCTTATTGTCTCCATTAGTTTTCCATTTTGATTTTTTAAAATGTGGTTATAGAAAACTTGGAACACCACCAAAGTCTTTGTTTTTAGACCCCCCAGGCTATCTTGAAGTCCACTGTGACTCCAGCCAAAATAATTGTCTAATCAGCTGCTAAACTTGAAACAGGGTATGTGTCTGTGCCTCATTGCTGGCAGACTCAAAATCACATGCATGCAGTAAATAAGGTAATAAAGATTAGAAGTGAGATGGATATGCTTCAAAGCACATAGGAACAGCCAGTAGAGCCCAGTTGGAGGAAGATTCAGCCAGAGTGAGAGGTCTCAGCCTACATGGGTCAACCCTAGTGTTCAACCCAAGAGCGGTCTAGGAGAGTTGGAGAAAATGCTTCACTGTTGAAAGCAAATCTATGCTAGGATGTACCACCTCTTCTAATGAAAGAATCCCCAAGTTTTAACAATGAAAGTATAGTCCCTACTCCAAGCAGCTGAATCCTATTCTCCTTACATCTTCTCTCCCTCTTGGGGGTTCTCTGCTCTTATATTTTAGAGGTCACTACACTGTCTTCCTCCCCTTTAATGCAGTCAAGCCCAGACCTGGACAACAGCCCTTTCTTTGGCTTCTTTGCATACAGCCAAGACAGGCTAGAACTTCTAACACTTCCACATACTGAGAAAGAACAAAAGAGAACTAAACAGAGTACATGGAATATAAACAGTCTGGTTTACAAAGCACAAGATGGAATCCTTATCTAGCTTATTTGATCTCAAATTTGAGCTGCTAACCATAGCTCCCTCCCATTTTGTGAAACTGCAGGGAAAGTAAGACTATTCCTGGGTCCCTCTCTGTCCAGCTCCTGGTCAGCAGTACATAGCAATGGCTGCCTTTCACATCCATTGTCCAAAAGTATCCTCTTGGTCCTACTGATCCTGAGAGGCCTCGTTCTCTTTCCTAAACTTTGCTTCCTCTCGGATTTACTTTTTGATCTTGAGAACATGCCTGTACCTCAGGTGATGAATACCATACATCAGCATAGCCCTTAGAAGGGTCCTTGTCCTTTATCACAGGGGTGTACCTCCCCCTTTTCAGGCCCAGTAGTGAGGCATCATCTTCTCTATAACAACTGACACTACTAACATATGAACTGCTTGCTCACAGTTATAGGGTCCCCTCCTCTGTCACCAACACCAGGCTGGTCCTAAGAGCCTGTTGTATTTAATGCCAGGCAATCCCTCTCATTCATTCCTGAGTTCTGCAGACACACAGTTGTCTGCAAGCACCTGCACTCAAACATGATTTCCCCATTACATTTTGGCATTTCACTAGGAAGCAACATCTAAAGTTATTAAAAGTTCCACATCCTACTTAATGCATTTTTAAAATATTGGGCTCACCCCAGCAGCTGATTCCTTATTTAAGAGATTCCACATCAAACACCAGAGTCTTTTTGTCTGAATTTCTCCTCTGTTATAATAACATACATTTGACCCTTGAACAATGCGGGGATTAAGGGTGCCCATCCCCCGCACAGTCAAAAATCTAAGTATAACTTTTGACTTCTCAAAAACTTACCTACTAATAGTATACTGGTAACCTTAAGCCTTACCAATAACAAACAGTTAATACATATTTTGTAAGTTATATATAGTATACTGTATTTTTATAATACAGTAAGCTAAAGAAAAGAAAATGTTATTAAGAAAATTATAAGGAAGAGAAAATACATTTACAGTACTATATTGCATTTATTGAAAAAATTTCATTAAAGTGGACCTGCACAGTTCAAACTCATGCTGTTCAAGGGTCAACTATATAATAATGTAATCTGTTGTAAATATTACTTTCTGGAGGATCAGCTTATTTTTTTAAATGAACTTTGGGTGAATCAACCCAATATGTTAACCATATTAAATAATACATTAAGTAATACATTAAACAAGAGAGGCTCACAAAGTGCAACAGAAAACTTTAGCTCTTTCTGCCTGTTCAAATCTGCTCTATGGAGTTTAGACAATATTAGGCAGATTGCTTTACTTCTCCAGTAACTCTCGGAAAGCAAAAGTCCTCTCGTCAAGTTGAAGTCCCAAGAATAATCTCATTTCATTAATTAAATTGGCCAGTTCTCTAAAATAGTCAAAAGCCTGAACTTACAAAGTTCACCCTTCTTTTTTCCTACAGTTCATCTGCTTCAAGAAAGAAGCCTGTAGTAGGCAGGGGGAGCATGGCTTTTTTCTCTCTATCCCACTTGCACTTCTACCTTCTCCAATTTTGCCAGTGCAGCATCTGACCTCTCTAGGATCAGTGCTAGGAAAGGGAATTGAGATGAAGGGGTTGGGAAGGTATTACTTGAATAGTATTGTGAGCAATCTCCAGGGTTTGGCAGGAGTTTAAAGCTGACTTGCTGACTTTGGTTAGTGCGTTGCTTTACGGGACCTCTAGAGAAAACCACTCCTCCCATCTCCCAGCATACACATCATTGCCCAGGCCCTTTCAACTGCTGGTCCCTTTATAAGGTCAAATGCATGTCTTCTAGCTAGTCACTTAAAATCCCTCTCAGTCCTTGGGCAGCTGGAAGTATACCTTCACTGTTCAGTTTCTAAGTAGCATTTCAGGGCAGGATCTGTGAAGCCCCATGTCAGCTCTCTTTCTCCTGACTACAGCCAATTGAGGTGAAATGTGTACCTTTGGCTCACTATTGGTAGAAGGACAGTTTTCCATATCATGGCCCACCACTCTGATGCCATCAAGCACGTCAGCAAGATTCTTGCTCTTCTAACTGATCATGTGTGAGGCACACACCAGTCTACTGTGTCCCCCAAACCTCAACATATCAAGCTCTCCAAGCAGCATCTCTGAAGTCCCTCTTCCCTAGGACCAGGTGAGAGGGAAGCCACCTCACTCTTCCCTATGGGAGGTCAAAAATCAAAAGTTGATTTCTACAGAGATTCTATTTCTAATCTAATTCTATTTCTAATTCCTTCATAGGCTAGAAATGGGGGACCAGCTAAGGGTCGCAGAGCTGGATCTTGACCTCCTCCTGTGGAGTCCCACTTCAGAGTGGGATGTCAGTGGGATTCTCCCCACTCTTAGAAGCTTATTTTGGAGCATGGAAATACAGCCCCAAAGAAAGACTGCATTTTAGCATCCAATTATATCTAAATAGAACTAAAGAATCTAAACAAGGCTGAAAGAAAATAAGCTTCCATTTCCAAGATGTCCCTTCCCAACAGTTGTGAAAATAACCAGATTTGCACCTCAGCTAATGTGCTCACTGTTTTGTTTTACCTAACTGTTCCTGAAACAACGATCAAATGGTTCCCATGTGGAAGAGAAACTATTCGGTACCTTAGCATCTGAGGCAGGCACTCTGAGCCTCTGGTCCCTTTCCAAGAAAGGTATTGTTGAGTCTTTCCAGCAGTCATAAGGAATCTTTTTTCTACTAACTAAATTAGAGTTGTCTGCTTCTCAGCAAATGGTCTGCATATTACAGTGTTTATGTGTACCTCCAGATCTTCAGAAAGCCCTTCTGTCATTTTTCTTACCTCCTCCATTTGGTGATCCTCAGTATCCTTACATTTTATATTATTTTAAAAAAATAGATCAGGGATTAGGAATAGGAAAAAATTCCAGCCTAGTGAATGTGTCCAGGATTTCGCTGGAAACCTCGAAGAATGGACTCTGCAAAGAAGGCCATATGACCAAATGTCTTTTCACTAGGCCACAAAGAGAGAGGGGAAAGTTGAAAGGCAGTTGGGAAGAGAGGAAGAGGGAAAGGGGGAATGAAGCAGCCAAAAAATGGTGATGGAGAAGAGAAGAAAGGGAAGGAGGAAAGAGAAAAAAAGGGAGAGTGAAGAGGGAAGAAAAAGGAAGAAGGGAAATAGGGAGTGAAGATTACTGGGGTTGAGAAAACATTGGGACAAAGCCACTGAGAGGTTGTTGGAGGCTACTAGTCCTCTGGTTGCCCCTGGGATGGTTTGAAGTGAGCTCCTGAGGTTGATCTGGCTCCTTGTCATTTAGCATTGAACATGGAAAGTCTTCTGGGGGGTTAGCACAGTTCTTCTACTCTGAACACAGCCAGATGTGGAACTGAAGACAATAAAATATACAACAGAACATGAAGGCAGAGGACAGATTATAACTTGGAACTGATCACTAAATAGCACTAAGTGCAGAAAAGATGTTGGTCCCATCTGTATGCACGTGAGTGTGGGTCAGCCAACCTTGTATCCTGGGGATTGAGAGAATTCAGATATCAATGAACATCTCATGAACAGGTGAGGGCATGTATGAATGACTGAATGAGTGATCAAACAAGAAAAAGGAGTGTTCGAGCCCATAGCTCCCAACATCAAGGCTATGGACTGGTGGCATTAAAATCACCTGGGGGAAAATTTTAACGTGCCTAATATACTAAACCCTTCTCCTATTTTTTTATTTGACAGCAAACTTGAAGAATTGGTTCATTTCTTACAAGTCATGTATCCCAAACTGTGTCAGCACTGGCAAGTCATCTGGATGATGGCCACAGTGATGCTGGTCTTGACTGTTGTGCTGGGGCTCTACAGTTCCTATAACTCTTGTGTGGAGCAGGCTGATGGGCCCCTTGGGAGATCCACTTGTTCAGCAGCCCAGAGGGACTCATGGTGGAGCTCAGGACTCCAGCATGAGCAACCTGCAGAGCAGTAGGAAACCTGACACCCAGTCGGTACCCTGCTCCAGCACACAGCTGACTGCCCTTTCCCCAAGCATAGTGTTTCAGGCCAGGTGTGGGCATGCTGCCGCTAACCCATCAGGAAATGAGCAGGGTTCTTTCACACTCAGCACCTGTGTGGAAGCTATGCATACACAGAAACTGGTGTTCTTGGAGGATCAACAAAATTGCCCTCGTAAAGCATCTGGTGGATGAAGTCACCCTTACCAAGGACTCTAACAGAAGGGAAAAGTCATGTGCCCCTAGCTCAGATGGCTGGGGAAAATAAAACACCTTCACTGCAGGAGATAGTAAGAAGCTCACTCTCCCTCCCCTTTTTTCCTCTCTGTAGTCAGAAATCAAGAAGAATTAATTACGCCCAAAGGCTAATATTGACCCTGATGATCAGACCTAGAATTTGGAGTCACAATATGAATATCATCCCATTTCCTATTTCATCATCACTGACGTTCCTTCAGCCTCCCCTCCTCCCCTTTGGAACCAGAGTTTCTCTTTACAGAAGTAGGAAAGGTTTCTCAGAAAAATATTTAGGCTGAATTTAGACCAGTGCTTAAAATGAAATGGGGAGATATGAGTTAATATATATGCATCTGTATACACACACAACACATACATACACACAGCATGCATGTGCTTGAAGCCAACAACCCTCCAAACATGTGCTCTCAGTGTGTGCTCTGGATAAAGCCAACCCACAGAATTTTCACTAGGTGTGGGGCAGTCACCAGGCACCTGTTCAATGAGCTCTCCACATGGATTTAAGATGTTTGAAAAACACTGAAAACTCATGGTTTCAACAGTGAACTTGCTGGTCTCCATTTCAAGTGCTAATCCTAAACTGTTGTACAACACAGTCTATTCCCCTATTTGTCCTCTCCTATTGAGAGCAGTTAACCCACCCTCTTAAGTGAAGGAGGAGACACAGTGTGCTTTCAGCTCCTGTGTGCCCACAGGCAAATGTGCAGTTGCACCTTAGTGCTTTAGTTCTAATGGGATTTCCAACTCAAGTATATTTCAGAAGCATTCCCAATTGTTTAGCATAAAACTGAAGGAGCACCTCCCATCTCCAATTTGACTTCTCACTCCACCTTTACAGCCACTGCTTTCATTCATCCCTCATCGGTTTTGGGGGGGTGTTGGTTTCTCATGGGTTTTATTGTGGTTGTTCTGCTCTTGTTTTTGTTTTGTTGTTGATGTTGTTTTGTTGCTAACACTCATATAGAACTTACTATGAGCCAAGCACTGTTCTAGGTATTACATAGGTATTAATTCACTTAATCCTAAAAAAAAAAAGGAAAAAACTATGAGGTGGGTACTCATCTCCCTATTTTCAGATAAGGAAATGGAAGCACAAAAACACACTTGCCAAGTACATCCACTTAGTAAATTATGACCTGGAATTCAAATCCAGGCAGACTGGCCCCAGCACAAAATTGCCTTTTCCAGTGGTCTCCTAATTGCATGCCTTATATTTCAGTCCCATTTCCCCAAGTAGCCCTCCAACCACTCCAGATTATTTCTGGTTCCCAGATTAAATCATTTTCTCATAGTTCTGTTCCTCTACTCACCAGTTTTCCTACCGCCATTCTCCTCTTTTCTACTGGTTACTCTTCAGAACCAAATACAAAAATTATCCCCTCTATACAGGCTTTGATTACCTCTCTCCAACTCCCCACCAAACCCCACATAGTAGGTCATACCCTCTTCTGTACTTTCTGACACTTTTTAAACATCTTCATTACTGACAATTGTGACAGTATATCACAGTAACTTTTTGTGTGTGTCTCTCTCCCCTACTACTTTTCCTCAAAGACAAGAACCATATCTTACCCGTTCTCTGGCGTAAATACCTAGCATGGTGGCTGATACATGGGAGGGTGTCATTAAATGTTGACCAAAAGAACAAGTGAGAATTCAAGGTAGTAGAGAGCAGCCTCGAGACAGCTGATGTTTTGCACACTTCCCAGTCCCAGCACCATCACTGCCACTATCTCAATAAGAAAAATATCTTTATTAGCCTCAACTTATTCTATTATTTTTCAGTCTACTCCGTGAAAGAGCAGATATGAGACCTAACTGACAACACCATATCCAAGCTCAAGGACTGGGCTTGATGCAATCAGTCCTTTCAGAAAGACCCACCTAGATCAGCCCTACTATAAAACAGCATGTTGTTTTAAGGTGGGGTGGGGGGCATCCTTTACAGTGGCTAGAAAACCACTGTGAGAGAAGCCCAAGCCAGGGTTGACCAAGAATGTGCCATTAAGGTAAAGAGGTACAGATCAAGGCAGAGGGACTTTGGGGTCCTGGAAGGATGGTTTTCCCTGATGTACCAGGGGGACTGGACAAACTGAAAAATCTTTTAGGCCTTCAGAGTCACAGGCAGGATGCAAATGGGGCCCCAGAGACAGTAACTGTGGGGCAGGACTCTATGCTGGCAATGTCCAGTCTCAGCCTCCCTTAAAGAAGGACCAGGCTGAGCTGGCCCAAGTCCACTTGGCCACAGGGTTCCCACCCTTGTTACCATTTAAAACAAAGGCCAGGAGAGCAGCTACAGTGAGCTCCTGAACCTCCAGCTGCTCCACAGAAAAGCCTGCAAGAGTACTTCCAGACATAGGCCCTCACCCAAAGTACACTGTGAGTAAGAGAGGTTGAAGAAAAGAAGAACTGTAAGAGTAATCACATTTCCAAGGGCATTCCTGAAAAAAGTACTCATTGGCATTTCTTTTCTGAAAAGCAAAGTTTGATATGAAACAGGTGGAATGTTAACAAAGCAGCAGTGAAATGGAGAGAAATGGGCCCTGTCTTTCCAACAGTGATATTGATCTAAAATAAAAGTTCCCCTCAAAATGCCTCTGAAGTCTGAGATTTCTGCTTATCCCTAGGACTCCGTGTGCCTATCTTGAGTTTCAGTGATGTATAGTGTGTGTCATTGTTGATATCACCTCCTAAAAGGGCCTTCACTTTCTGGCTGCCACGAAATCCATATATATAATCCCATGTGTACAGCCTGGCAGAGTAAATGGAGAGGGAGATGCTGGATTTGTGTATCACTGGATGTCAGTTCTTAATGTTGTTAAACCTCACACAGGTGTGTTAGCATTGAACTATAGAGTGTCACATACCTGAGTTTGAAAATAAAAGCACATTTCCAAACCTCTGGCAGTACCCAAATGCCTCATTTTATGGAGCTAAGCCACAATCTTGCCCCAAACCTGAATGAGATCCCCTTAGATATTAGTGCTTCCCAGAACCAAGCCAAAAGTTCCCAGCCCTTGGGTCACTGTATTATAGGCTACCTCTTAGGGGTTGGATTTTTCCTCTCTTTATCCTTCATTCCTGATCTTAGTTTCCTACACCTCCTCAGCCTACAATTTTTTTTTTCAGGTGTACAATATAATGATTAAACAATTTTCTTTTTTTAAGATTTTATTTATTTTAGAGAGAGAAAGAGCATGAGTAGAAGGGGCAAAGGGAGAGGGAGAGAAAACCTCAAGCAGACTCCCTGCTGAGCACAGAGCCCAAAGCATAGATGCAGGGCTTAAGCTCACAACCTTGAGATCACAACCAAAGCCAAAACCAAGAGTATGATAGTCAACCCACTGTACCACCCAGGTGCTCCTGATTCAACAATTCTATAGATTTCTCAGTGCTCATCAAAATAGTGTCTCCTTAATTCCCCTTGGTCTATTTTTTTTTAAAGATTTTATTTATTCATTTGACACAGAGAGAGAGATTACAAGTAGGCAGAGAGGCAGTCAGAGAGAGAGGAGAGAGGAGGAAGCAGGCTCCCTGCTGAGCAGAGAGCCCGA
>LNAC01000157.1:2139124-2268961 GCA_002007465.1 Ailurus styani | reverse complement strand
ATTTGACAGAGAGAGAGATTACAAGTAGGCAGAGAGGTAGGCAGAGAGAGAGGAGAGAGGAGGAAGCAGGCTCCCTGCTGAGCAGAGAGCCCGATGTGGGCCTCGATCCCAGGACCCTGGGATCATGACCTGAGCCGAAGGCAGCGGCTTTAACCCACTGAGCCACCCAGGCGCCCTCCCTTGGTCTATTTCACCCATCCCCCTTACCCACCTCCATTCTAGTAACTGCCAGTTTGTTCTCTGTATTTAAGTTTTTTTGTTTGCCTCTTTTAATTTTTAAAATTAGTACACTTTGCTGTGCTAAAGACTGCTGAATTTTCACCAACATGGTTTCCACAGCTAGACTATCTTTTTCAGTCTTTCTTGCAGCTAGATGTAGGGGAATGTAGACCCTTCAGATGTAATGTCCTAAAAATAGACTCTCCTGCCCAATATTTCACACTGTCTTTATTTCCCCACTTCTTACCAAATTCAGAGGATTTAGTTGAAGACCTGAGGCCTGAGAAGATGGCAGAACCACTAGATGGAAGCTGGATCTTTGAATGGGCACTCACAGAATTCTGCTGTGCCATGAGCAAGAAATAAAATCTTAGTGTATCAAGCCATTGAAATTGTTATATTTGTTATAGCAGTTAGCCTACTCTGATTAATGCATAGATTTGAACCATAAATGGGGAGCTTCAGTAACAAGTTTTCAAAATACAAAGTACCAGCTTAGCAGTCAAGCAGCAGAAAACAAGAAAACTAATTTCAGGAGCTAGAAATATGGTGACTCATGTGGTGAATAAAACAAAAATACTTGGCAAAGTATTTCCCATGATAATTTGAAAGGCAGCCCATGGGCAGCCTATAAATGCACCTTTATCGGCTGCCTTTGGCAAGGTATTGTAAGAAAAAGAAGCACTTGGGAAAGAATTGGCTATTTGGAAGTAGAAAGAAAAAAAACGCAGAGGGTTCAGATTGAAGGCTTAGAAAGCCTGACTATTTCTAAACTCCAAACAGAAAGCATAAAAAGCCCTTTCAGTGGGAAAGAACCAATAAAATTTTTCAGTTGAACTCAGATCAGTTCAGCCTATGGGAAAGACCAGATTAAGGATATGTGTGGTTTGAAATGAACTCAGTGTAGGCACCATTAAATTAGAGAAAGAGAGAGAGGAATGGAGCTGAGAAAACAAAGAAATGCATCTTGATAATTATGATTGGAAAGGCTTTGGGGTATGATTATTGGCACATGGAATCAAATGGAAGCAAACGGGTCAGAAACCTAGGTTTGTGAGGGAATTGTATTTACAAAGAAACATAAGCCAAGATGAAAAAAGTTCAACTGTTCAAACTAGAAAACAACTTTTGGGATCTTCAGTTTTATACTAACAGAAGGCAGACTGCAAAAACTGTGCTACTCCCCAGGAGGGCACACTCCTTAATTCCTACTTCAAATGTGGCCAAGGAAGACTGTACACAATGAAGGCCTACAGAGATCAGTGGACACATGGAACATGGGAGTTTCTCCCAGAAAGCAGAATCAATATCTAATCAAAGGTAAGTAATTGTAGTAGGAAGAATTTCTAAAATACATGCCCCCAAGATGTCCCCCACCCAAACCCCTGAAGCCTTTGAATATGAAATATTACTCCTGTTATGTTATATGGTAAAGTTGACCTTAAAATAGGGAAATCATCTCAGTGGGCTCAATGTAATCACATCAGCCCTTAAAAGCAGAGAGCTTTCTCTAGCTAATGGTAGAAGTAGAAGTCAGAGAGATTAGAGGTATGAGAAGGACCCAAAGTGTCACTGCTGCTTTGAAAATAGAGTGAGCCACATGAAAAGAAAAGCAGGCAGCCTTCTGGAGAAGAGAATAGACCCCAGTTGACAGCCAGCAAGAAAACAAGGACCTCATTCCCAGAGCGTCAGGAAAAGAAATTCTGCCACCAACCGGAACGAGCAAGAAAGTGGGCCTTACCATGGCCTCCAGGTAAGAGCACACCACTGCCTACGCATTGATTTTAATTTTGTGAGAACCACAGCAGAGAATCCAGTTGAGCCTGCCCAGACTTACAACCTACAGAACTCTGAGATAATAAAAGGGTATCGTTCTTTGAGAAGATCAACAAAATTAATAGATCAGTAGCCAGACTCGGGGGGGGGCTCAAAATCAGAAATGAAAGAGGAGAAATAATATGATTTCACTCATATATGGAATTTAAGAAACAAAATAGATGAACATAGGGGAGGGGGAAAAAAGAGAGAGGGAAACAAACCATAAGAGACTCTTAATGATAGAGAACAAACAAAGGGTTGGTGGAGGGAGAGGGTTGGAGGATGGGTCAAATGAGTGATGGGTATTAAGGAGGACACTTGTTATGATGAGCACTGGGTATTATATAACACCCAGTTATATAATAAGTGATGAATCACTAAATTCTGCTCCTGAAACTAATATTACACACTATATGTTAACTAACTAGAATTCAAATCAAAATTAAAAAAAAAGAGAAATAACAACCAACACCTCAGAAATACAAAGGATTATAAGAGAATATTATGAAAAATTATATGCCAATAAATTGGACAAACTAGGAGAAATGGATAAATTCCTAGAAAACATATAACCTACCAAAACTAAATCAGGAAGAAATAGAAAATTTGAACAGATCAAATACCAGCAATGAAATTGAATCAGTAATCAAAATACTCCCAACAAAAAAAAAAAGTCTAGGACCAGATTTTCCAAAATTTCCACAGGAAAATTCTACAAAACATTTTAAAGAAGAGTTAACACCTAGTCTTCTCAAATTACTCCAAAAAATAGAAGAGGAAGGAAAACTTCCCGATTCATTCTGTGAGGCCAACATTACCCTGATACCAAAACCAGATAAAGATAGCACAAAAAAAGAGAACTACAGGCCAATATCTCTAATAAACATAGATGCAAAAATTCTCAACAAAATATTAGTAAACCAAATCCAACAATATATTAACAAAATCATTCACCACAATCAAGTAGGATTTATTCTCGGAATGCAAGGGTGGTACAATATTTGCAAATGAATCAATGTGATACATCACATTAACAAAAGAAAGAATATAAACCATGTGACCATTTCAATAGATGCAGAAAAACCATTTGACAAAGTAAACATCCCTTCATGATAAAAATCCTCAACAAAGCAGGTTTAGAGAGAACAGACTTCAACATAATAAAGCCCATATATGAAAAACCCACAGATAACAACATACTCAAATGTGAAAAACTGAAAGCTTTTTCCCTAGGATCAGGAACAAGACAAGGATGTCCTCTCTCAACTCTTTTATTCAGTGTAGTACTGGAAGTCCTAATCATAGCAACCAGACAAAAAAAAGACATAAAAGTTATTCGTATCAGCAAGGAAGAAGTAAAATTTTCACTATTTTCAGATGACATACTATCTACAGAAAACCCTAAGAGTCCACCAAAAAACTACCAGAACTGATAAATGAATTCAGTAAAGTCACAGGGTAAAAAATCAATATACAGAAATCTGTTGCATTTTTATATACCAAGAAGTAGCAGAAAGAGAAATTAAGAAAACAGTACCATTTATAATTGTACCAAAAATAATAAAACACCTAGGAATAAGCATAATTGAGAAGGTGAAAGACCTGTAGTTTGAAAACCATAAAACACTGATGAAAGAAATTGAAAACAATACAAGGAATGAAAAGACATTCTATGCTCATGGATTGGGAGAATAAATATTGTCAAAATGTCCATACTACCTAAAGCAATCTATAGATTTAATGCAATCCCTATCAAAACACTAAGAGCATTTTTCACGGAACTATAATAATCCTAAAATTTGTATGGAACCCCCAAAGACCCCAAGTAGCTGGAGCAATCTTGAAAAAGACAAAAACTGGAGATATCATAATCCCGGATTTCAAGGTATACTACAAAGCTGTAGTAATCAAAGCAGTATGGTACTGGCGCAAAAATACACACAATAGAACAGAATAGATCAATAGAACAGAACAGAGATCCCAGAAATAAGCCCACAGTTATATAGTCAATTAATGTACAACAAAGGAGACACGAATATGCAATGGGAAAGAGACAGTCTTCAGTAAATGGTGTTGGGAAAACTGGACAGCTACATGCAAAAGAATGAAATTAGACCACTTTCTTATACCATACACAAAAATAAACTCAAAATGGATTAAAGACCTAAATGTGAGACCTGAAACCATAAAAATCCTTGAAGAGAACACAGGCAATAATTTTTTTTACATTGGTGGTAGCAACATTTTTCTAGATATGTCTCCTGAGGCAAGGGAAATAAAAGCAAAAATAAACTACTGGGACTTCATCAAAATATAAAGCTTCTGAAAACCAAAGGAAATAATCAACAAAACTAAAAGATAACCTACTTCTATGGAATGGGAGAAGATATTTGCAAATGATATATTCAATAAATGATTAGTATCCAAAATATATAAAGAAGTTATACAACTTGAAACCAAAACAAACAAACAAAACAAAACAAAGTAATCCAATTAAATAATAGAAGATATAAACAGGTATTTCCCAAAAGAAGACATACAAAGATGGCCAACAGACACATGAAAAGATGCTCAACATCACTCATCATCAGGGAAATGCAAATCAAACAACAATGAGATATCACCTCACATCTGTTAGAATGCCTAAAATCAAAAACACAAGACACAACAAGTGTTGGTGAGGATGGTGGGGGAAAAAGGAACCCCCCTGCTCTGCTGGTGGGAATGTAAACTGATGCAGCCACTCTGGAAAACAGTATGGAGATTCCTCAAAAAATTAAAAACAGAACTACCCTATAATACAGTAATTACACTACTGGATTTACTCAAAGAATACAAAAACACTAATTCAAAAGGATAAAAGCACACCTATGTTTACAGCATTATTTACAACAGCCAAATTATGGAAACAGCCCAAGTACCCATCAATAGATGAATGGGTAAAGATGATATGGTATATCACTCGGCCATAAAAAAGAACAAAATCTTGTCATTTGCAACAAAATGGATGGATCTAAAGGGTATAATGCTAAGTGAAATAAGTCAACCAGAGAAAGACAACATATGATTTCACTCTTGTCTAATTTAAGAAGCAAAAAAAATGAAGAAGAAAAGATTAAAAAAAAAAAAAAAAAGAAACAGACTCTTAAATATAGAGAACAAACTGATGGTTACCGCAGGGACAGGGTAGGGAATGGGCAAAATAGATGATGGAGATTAAGAGGTACACTTATCATGATGAGCACTAAGTAATGCATGGAAGTGTTGAATCACTATATTATGTATCTAAAACTAATATAATACTGTATATTATAGGGGAATTTTAAAACAAATTAAAAAAAGAAAATGGGTCTGGATATTCTGTTTCCTATTCTCCTTTGCAACTTGATTGCTGTTCTCTTTATTTTGTGTAACTTTTCAAATTTCCCTTCTAATTCTACAGATTTTTCCTTTAATTATTGATTCTCCTTGATTATTACGATGAGGTATTATTTTATTTTTTTAGGGCAGATTGCTACCTTATTTTTTAATTTAAATTCAATTAATTAACATATAGCCTATTATTAGTTTCAGAGGTAGAGTTCAGTGATTCATCAGTCTTATATAATACCCAGTGCTCATTACATCACAGCCCTCCTTAATGGACATTAAACATGAGCTGTTATTTCAGAAGTGTATAATGCTGCTGGGTTTTGTTTTGTTTTGTTTTGTTTTTTCCATATCTTAAACACCATTTCTTAAAACAGTGAAGAGAAATTAACTGGCAATATTTTCTATATAGCTCTCCAGTTTAGCTTTTAGCTCCTGGCAAACTAACTCTTCAGAAACTTGCGGAGTGAGAGGCCTACAACTGAAAACTGAGAACATTCCCATTTAACAAGTGGCAACAAATTCCTGTCAAGCATTCTCAATCACATTCCCATGGTGGCTTAACTTCTTTCAATAGAGATATCTAAAAAATAACCTACCAAAACAAGCAAGAATAATTAGAAAATTTGAACAGATGAAATAAGATTGTTTCTTCTTCCAGAAACTCAATATTATGCACCAGCACCATCATGCAGACTCCCTTTATCTAATAATTCCCCTTCTAGAAAATGTTTCCAGAATTTAGGTCCTTGCCTTCCATGATTCATTTTTCCCTTCCCGTCTTCCTTTCTTCTTTCTTTTTGAACTACTTTAGCAAATGCTTAAAGGTTAACTTTCTTTTGGGCATGGTGCGAGGCTTTAAGGATAATGATGAAAAGACAAAATTCCTGCCTTTCTGTCTACCTGGTTCCATGGTGATAGAATCACACATGTTTCTGAGGTACCTGTAGCCTGTGGCTTGTGCTCGCCCAAGTAATGAGGTCTACAGATATGTAAATATTAGAGATATTTAAGAGTTAGGCCCTGGTCTCTTATAAGTTACCTAGGTGCAGAGAGAATTCTTTTTTCATTACTGGTATTTTCTGTACAGATATCTAATTTTATGACTTATACCACTTGTACAGAAAAGAAATTGTTATCCATATGCTATTCCTATAAATGAAATTCATTTTGGAGAAAACTCATAAACCATTGCTCAAAGCATAATTCGCAAGCCAGAATTCCAAAATTACCACAGAAGACAAACCACTAGATATCCAGCTGGGAAAACAGAGAGTGCAGTCTGCTCATATATAGTATAGATAAACCTCACATTTATCAAAGAAGAAAGTGAAAATCTAAATTGAATTTTGGTCTACCAGAACACAAGAGAAGTTTTTAAAGAGAAAATTATCATATAAAGGACCCCTGTGGTGATTACTATTATAAAGTCAAAAATCCTTTTGTAAAGTGAAAAATGACTAAAATTTCATAAATGGTCTCCCAGCTGTGTTTTCTAAATATGAATTGTATGTCTTGTTTTTGAAGAAAGAATCACTTGCAGTGGTGTAGAAATTTCAAGTGTATAAAAGAAAAGGGAAGCATAAACACCCTGTACTCAGTATTTAAATGGGCATTTGTTTTCATGAGCCTCAGCATCATTCCTCCCAGATCACAAAGATAAGCAGCTGAAGAAAAAAAAAATCACTGACTGCAGGAAGAAAGGAAGCACAACCCAAGCTCAATCTCCTTTAGAGATGGACATTCCTAGGAGTATATAAATGAATAGGCTCCACAGGTAATAACAATGAACTGTGTGAGAATGATTTGGTGAGGGAAGTGGGAGGTGGCAGGGAATATGGGAATTGGGGAAACCTCCAGCAGTTCATGCTGTGCTATCTGCCTTCCTCATTCGTATGTTTTCTGAGTCAGCATTAGCTAAATTTTCCAGAAAGCAATCCACAAAGTACAGCCTGGGCATTTAAGGGACGTCACTCATTTCCCCCAGTGACCTTGACGAGTCAGAAGCTTGAAAGCAGGGAAATCCGGATGTCTCAGTTATGAAGTGGAGCAGTGGGGCTCCAATATATTTCCAGAAGTCTCCATCCAGACTGGTGATTCTCTGCCTACATTACTGCCAGTGACCATCCAGGGTGTTTCTCTGGCTCAGAAGGGGTTGGCATCATGGCCAAATGCTTCAGCCTGGTGTTGCTTCTTGCCTCCATCTGGACCACAAGGCTCCTAGTCACATCTCTCCGTGTAGAAGGTACGTTTCTTACCAGATTTTCAACTTGAGGCAAGGCAAGATCTTGCAAACTGTCCTAAGCCTACCAAATTCTTAATTGTGGATTGCTGGGAGTAGGGGTTATCCTCTACGTCAACAGAAGATCTAGTTGGTAGGATTGCTCTGCCAGAAATGTTTTCACCATATTGTTGACTTCATCAAAATGATTCACATTTATCTTTATGTTATCTTGACTTTCATTTTTGGTTATGGAATCTTTTTTTAATGGGAATATCTTGAATCAAAATACTGAGGAAAGATCATTTGTTTTTAAAAGTGTTTCATTGCAGAAACAAACCATGATTTAATGAATTTTAAGCTTGGGGAAAATGGCCAATTTTCGCTAAATACTGACCTGTTTTATATTTTTGGAAGTGTCACCATAATTATTTTAATTTCAATTTTAATTTTACTGTACTGCATATATGTTTCTAATATGAAATAAACAGCCAATTAACTGGAAGAAAAACCTATGAAAATATAGGTTTTAAAATTAGTCATTAGTTCCCTACCAAAGGAATGACTTCAAGTGATTTCTGGGCTTTTGAGATGCCCAAGGAGTAACCTCATTCTGCAATGTAGGCAAAAAAATTGTAACCACAAATCACTCAATTACAGCTCCAGGCAAATGAAAATTTGAGTGCTTTAAAAGGAAAATTGTGTGTTCCTATGCTGAAAGACACTCCGTGATACAAAACATTTTGGAATCAGATATCTTGAGTTGCTTCATTTATTGCTGTATTTAATTTTATGAGAGGTTACAGTTACATAATTGATTTCTTTCAAATACCAGAACTGTTACTCTCAAGTTAGTTTTGTCCTCTTTGAAATTCCTCTGGGGATACTATTTACTTTTCCCCACAATGCTGCCATTACTCAAACTCTGGAAAATTTTTCTACGACAATGATTCCCTCTCTTAGACCATCTTTGATGATGGCAAAAATCTCCTAAGGAGGGCGCCTGGGTGGCTCAGTGGGTTAAAGCCTCTGCTTTCAGCTCAGGTCATGATCTCAGGGTCCTGGGATCGAGGCCCGCATCGGGCTCCCTGCTCAGTGGGGAGCCTGCTTCCCCCCCTCTCTCTGCCTGCCTCTCTGCCTCCTGTGATATCTCTCCCTCTGTGAAATAAATAAATAAAATCTTTAAAAAAAATTTCCTAAGGAAAGTAAACTGTATTATATATTCTATATATTATATATAATTATATATATAATATATAAAATTTCATTTAATCTTCTCAAGAAGACATTTTATAGATGAAGAAACAGGCTCAAGTAAGGCCAAGTGACTGGCCTAATGCCATATAGATGGTAAATAATAAAGCTTGGGTTTGAATTCAGCTCGGTCTGATCCTAAGCATAGGGTATTTCTACTATGCCTGCTGTTTCCTAAAAAAAATCTTAAGGAGGGGCACCTGGGTGGCTCAGTCATTTAAGCAGCTGCCTTTGGCTCAGGTCATGATCCCAGGGTCCTGGGATTGAGCCCTGCATCGGTCTCCCTGCTCAGTGGAGAGCCTGCTTCTCCCTCTCCCTCTGCCTGCCACTCTGTCTACTTGTGCTCTCTCTCTATCTCTCTGTCAAATAAATAAATAAAATCTTAAAAAAACAAAAAAACCTCAAGGAAGAGATTAGTGGAGTAGCTCTTGGATTCCAGCTCCCTCTTTTTGTCTTTAAATGAAATAGGAAAGCATAAAAATGACTATTATTTGTTGACTACCTATGATGGACCCAGCCCCTGCTAGGTACACGTTATCTATTCTGACAAAAATTCTGTGAAGAAGATATAACCATTGCCATTTTATAGATGAGAACACCACCCTGCCCAAGGTCCCAGGGACAATTAATAACAGACGAAATAATCAATGCTAGTCTATTGCCCAGAATAGGTCTCTCATTACTCTAAATGATAACTTTTAAGGTAAAAATAAGTTTTGATGAAAAAGTAGCAAAACCACTTTATAGGGTAACTAATAAACCTTCTTTGCAGGTATTCTCAAAGAAGCAGCCATTAGATTTGAGCAATAGCAAACTCATGGACTAAATAAGCCAAATTCCAGGAAAAATGTATGTTTGGAGTGTCCAGTTCTAGTTGTATAGCGTGTGTGTGTGTGTGTGTGTGTGTGTGTGTGTGTGTGTGTGTGTTCATCTCCCCCATAATACAGCAGGAAACAGAATAGTGTCCTAGTTAAGAACTGTGGTTTTGGGTGCCTGGGTGGCTCAGTGGGTTAAAGCCTCTGCCTTCAGCTCAGGTCATGATCTCAGGGTTCTGGGATCGAGGCCCACATCGGGCTCCCTGCTCAGTGGGGAGCCTGCTTCCTCCTGCCTCTCTGCCTACTTGTGATCTCTCTCTCTCTCTCTCTCTCTCTCTCTCTCTCTCTCTGTCAAATAAATAAAATCTTAAGAAAAAAAAAACTGTGGTTTTAAGGTCAGTCATAATTGGGTTTGTGCCCCCCAATCTGTCCTATATCCTTGCTCTATATCCTTGGGCTTGGGAAAGTTACTTAATCTTCCTGAGCCTCCATTTTCTATTAAAGGAGACAGGGTTTTGCACAGAGAAGCATAAACAGTTGATAGATGTTAGAATTATTAGAAGATTGTAATGCCCTCTTATGGACTTTTGTGGATAAAGCCCAATAGGAATAATGTACCTGAATGTGATACAACTTTGCAATTTCATATAGGTCTATAAATCCCAGAACCAAGAAAAGGGCTCAAAAGAATTCTCGGATTCATTAACTTTTGAGTAAAATATATTCACAACATATCTGTTCAACTGCCTCAGCTTCCCTAGAGAGATCAATCATTAGCTGAATAAAACCAAAAAGCTTTGAAGATAACATAATGATGTTATTTATGAATTTATTGAGCATCTATTATGCAGCAATCACTATGCTAAGCATTTTTATTTGAATCAACCCTTACAACTCTCATTACCCTACTAAAATAGGGGAGGGTTTGTGCTTTGGTGAATGCTGTGAAAGATGTAAGTCTGATGATTCACAGACCTGTACCCCTTGGGCAAAGAATAAAAATAAAATTAAAAAAATAAGTAAATAAAATAAAATAAAATAGATACTGTTACTTTCTCAATTTTATAAATAAGGAAACTGAGGCTCAAAGAGATGAAGTAACTAGCCTAAGATCACAGAGCTAGCAAGTGACATAGGCCAGATTTAAATACAGGTCTGACTCTAAAACTCAACTTTCTTTATTTAGTTTCTTCGCCATGCAAGGTTTACTACCCAGTTCCTCCAGGAACTTCAGAGTAAGCCTGCCCCCCAATGGTCAGAGAAGACCTGGGACTGAGAAAGCTCACATTCTGTTATACCAAGTGCAACAATTTTTAGCCCATCTCAGAAATACTGGTATTCCCAAGCCACATTGGTTTGGAGTATTGTTAATTATTCTATTAACCAGAGCCCTGAATTCTACCTTTCTCAAAGTCTCAGACCTTTCATTTTATAGACTCCAAAAATGTTTGCCACAACTGCATCACCTAGACCCAATCCCAGGAACTGGTAACCAAAGCCTCCACATAAGGAACAAGGCACCTTAAGGCAGTGGAGCATGAAAGACTCATATCTGATGAGAGGTACAGCTTGGACAAGAGCAAGGACCCTGCTAACGCAGCAGGATGTCCTTGTGGGAAATGCCTGGCCTGTGTTCCATTATTTCTAAACTTCAATCCCAGCCACAAGGACCTCACTGCTATATCAAGACAGTAATGCTCTACTAGGAAGAACAGCCTACAGGCTGGGAACAAGGACAGCAGCAAATTGAGGATTTCTGTGATTCCTTTGCAGAACTTTCCACCTCAGGGCCATGCAGAATTGTGGGGGTCACCCTTGTGAACAAAAAGGCAGCCCAGCAGCTGAATTTTGCAGAAGCCCAGGAGGCCTGTAGGCTGATGGGACTAACTTTGGCCAGCAAAGACCAGGTTGAAGCAGCATGGAGGTTTGGCTTTGAGACTTGCAGGTGAGAAACAACTTGATTCATAAACACTGCTGGAGCTCTTTTAGCATTGTGTTCTTGTTCAGAAATTGAAATAAATGTATCCATTCAAATAACGTGTATTCTGTTATAGCTATGGATGGGTTGCAGATAAGTTCTTGGTCATCCCTCGGATTCTCCCTAACCCCAGGTGTGGGAAGAATGGGACAGGTGTCCTGGTTTGGAGAAATTCAGTCAGCAAAAAGTTCTTGGCCTACTGTTACAACTCATCTGGTAAGTCAGATCTACAGCTTCTCCATGTTTTCTCTAGCTATATGATTCATCTTAAGAAGAGTAACCCTGAACAGCACTGAAGAAATCATGGTGATGGTCATTTAATACTCCCAAGAATGGCTCTGTGACCAAGCTAGAGGTGGCCCCTCAGAGGGAAAAGTTAGGGAAAGTATGACTAAATGGCAATATAGGGAGAGGGTATCCCAGGAGGCTCCATTATCCCCCACCCCTCCATCTTATAAGGTAAGGAAATATCCAGTATAGGCAAAGCAATGTACTGAGTCATCACATTGAAACTTGACAATCTTTCTCTGAAGTACACTTTGTCATCCCCATTTTGTAGAGGGGAAAATTAACCTCAGAGGACATAAGTACATTTGTCTAAGTTTTCACTACTACAAGATTTTAACAGAGGTCTAACTCTCAAATCATGCTCTTTCTCTTAACCTTCATATTTTTAAGAGAAGAAATTCAGATGCTACACCTGACATCTTCAAGGATTAAGATAATTTTATGAAGAAAGATGTTAAAGCTAGAAAATAGAATTGGTTTGCTCATGGTCATGCAGTTGTTCTTTTAACCTTGCTTGGAGACCACAACCATTTTATTCCAAGTGCTCTACCTAAGGAACATCTCAGAAAGTTTTTCCTTCACTAAATACTTGTTCTCAGTTTATCATAAGAACCTCTGCTGATTTATTACTCTTCACACATACTCATGAATCTGACCTTCTTAAGGTCAGATAGTTAAGTGGTCACATACAAGGATAGACTCCAAAGTCACACTCTAAGATCCAAGAGATCTTATGTGCACTAGCAACATTATGTTGCCCAAAGGCAACACAGGGTCCAAGCAATTCTCTGAGTCAGGAGGCTTTGACCTAGAAACAGATCCGAAAAACACTTTGATCTCTTTCGTCATTTCATGGATGAAATGATAGCTCAGATTGGAGGTCTGGCTTGTTCAGTTGGTGGCAGAGTCAAGACTGGAACATAATGCTTCTTCCAACATTTGCTTCGCCATTATCCCCCTCTCCTCTGCCTCTTCTGCCCACCACTTTTGGCTGGGGAATTGGTGGTTCACATGCCTGGATATCACATACTAGCTCATACCTGTCAAATGACCTGGTGTTTTAACTTTCTGGCCTTCCTCCTCACTGTCAGTGTGATGATATGATACCCAGCCCTCTGGACTTCTCAAAATGGGTCAGAGGAAAAAGACTTGGAGTTGAATGTTTCCTCGTGGTTTCATTTGACTTGTACTTCCATCCCCTATATTTCCTGCATAATTAAAGTTAGATCTGGAGGCTTGATTCGACTCTTGTTCAATATTTTTGGCAAAAAGCCTACATCAAAAAGTAATGATGATACAGTAATGATGATACAGCGGCTAACTGATAATAATAAAAAAAAAGACTTCATAGATGATATTGAGTACTTTAGATCACTTCTCAACAAGTCACTTAATATCAGTATCTCCCATTATTAATATGCTAAATTTGATCATTTGAATAAGATGCTAGACCTCTTTAAATGAACTCATAAATATATGTTTTTCCCCTTGTGATGAGTAGGTAATCTACACTGTGATATTTTGACACCACGCAACTATTCTGAGCCCAATCATCTTGTATCTAGTCGTTTAAGCAGTCATTGGTAATTATTGCTGGAATCAGTTATTATATGTAGGGCTACAAGATGGTGACTTTCTAAATCTTCCTTCTATATTGTTACCTGGAATTCTTTGAAAAAGAAGAATTTCTCCCTCTCTCTCTTTCTCTCTCTCTCTCTCTCTCTCTCTCTCTCTCACACACACACACACACACACACACACACACACACACACACACCTCTTCTCTCCTCCTTATACTACTGTGGACACATGACATTTTACTTATTCTGTGTGTTCAAGATATTGTCAACTTTACAATTATTATTCTTTTATTCTTTCTGATGCTCAAATTGTCTCAAATTTGGTGAGAAGGAGCCCCTTCTAGTTGACCTCTGTGCCCTTTATTCCATTAGTATTGAAGCAATTCCTTTCTTTCTAACGTAATAATAGCATATCCCAGACTTACTTTGTACTTTGGGCCCCTGGTGTGGAATCTGCCATTTATTTCTCCAAGAAGCCCAGGTTCTTTGTAATGGAAAGTGTTAAGTAGAAACCAAGATCTGGATTTAAGTAATTTTAATTACACTGGAGTTTTCATTGCTTCTCAGTATTTTTAGTGGATAGCTATCTATATATTTACACATACATACATATATCTAAAAATTATGAATTTGTATTGATATTTCCAACTCAAATTTAACAATTCAAATTTTTTCTTAGTTTGTTTTGTACCTGCATCTTTTTTCTCTTACACAGAAGATCTTAGTTCCCAATAAATAACAGTAATATACTTTCTTATCCTATAATAGTTTCAAAATTATAAAATGAACATTAGGAATAATGAACCTGTTGAGTGAACTTTGATATTTCTTTGCATTTCTTTCAGTCCCCAGAAGATAGCTCTATAACAGTGTACTGTCAAAAAAACTATTTGCAAAAGTGATTTAAAAAATTCATAACTCTATATGGTTATATTATCTATCATTTTGAAATAAATTGGGCTCACCTGCTTCTGTTTGCCATCTTTGTGATGGTCAGAGTTAACCTAACCCTTATCCTAACTCTACTCCTAAACTTATGCTATGATACTTCGTTTTTGTAACTTTCTTTTTTATAGCTATCTTGTGAGGTCTGGGGGTTAAAATAACCCTAAACATGGCCCTACACCTTATCCTAATTGTCTTTTTTTATTGCTATCTTTTTGAGCTTTGGGAGATCAGACCAAAGTGCCTTGACAGCTCAGTGTGTGCCATCGTTTCATGCTGTTCGCCCTGCCACAATGCCCATCTTCCTCCCCACTTAGCTAACTGCTACTCTTTACTCAATTCTCAAATGCCAGCCTCTTCAAGAAAGCTTCCCATACCCCTTATTCCTCTTGGAGTCCAACCACACTCTGTGTTTAACGTCAGAGTACTTGGCACATTCTAAAGAAATTATATTCATAGTTTGGAGGGGAAGGAGAGCTAGGTCTTAACCCTTCTAGGTGTGCCCTCAACCTGGTAGGGATCACAGGATCAGACTGCTGTTACTCCCTCACACTGTGGCCCTCTTGGCTACATTTTTAAAAAAGATTTATTTATTTATTTATTTATTTACTTATTTACTTATTTATTTATTTGACAGAGAGAGACAGCCCTCTTGGCTACATATAATGAACGGAGAGGCAAAAGAAACAAATTCTTAGATAGATCCTATCTATCATGCCCATACATTATGCTAGACCCTATACACTTATTATCTCATTAACCCTCAGTGAAATGACACAAATGTATCTTTTTTCCAGGAGAAATAACTGATGCTTAGCATGTATTTTGCTATGGTCATAGTCAATAAGAGAAAGAGCCAGGATTTAAACCTTGAGCCATACTACTTCCACATAGCACCTTCCATTGTGATGACTATATATATCAATAACATACCAGGCCCGGGTTGGGTTCTGGGTATTAGTGTTTTTTAAAAGCTCCCCCAAATGATTCCATCGTGTAGCCAGAGTTCAAAATCACTCTGTCCTAGATCTCTAAGATCTAAGTTTTAGGATTCCAGGTACTTCTAGATTCCCCTATTTCTTCGCAATTGCAATAATCTCCTTTCTTGTTCCTAGATTGTACTCTCTCCCCACTGCATTTCATCCTCCACATGCCTCCACTGATAATTACATTACTCCTCTGCTCCACAGCCCTTGGGTGACTTCCTATTTGAGAATATGATTTAAATTATGAAGCCTTTTACACATAAAAGTGAGCATGTACAGAACTCCTATATATCAGTTGGGAGATTTGTGGACCTAGTTGAAAATTCCATCTCCTACATAATACATTCCAAATGCTTTAACATATCAATTATGAATCTCAATACTCTGGCTCCAGCCTATCTTCCCAGTCATCTCCTGCTTGCAGTCTTTCATGCTCCCAATTATATACACACCGTACTCTCCAGCTACACTGTACTCCTTTTTATTATTCAGTATAACTACATTTTCAAACTTCTGGATTCTTGGGTTATGCTATTCCTTTGACTGAAATTTACTATTCCCTCTTCCATCCTAGATGAGCTACTGCTGTGTTCCAGCCATACTGGTCTTTTATTCATCAAACACAGTTCAAACTGAGTTCATTCAACTTTGGGCTCTTGAACTTCCTGTTCTCTTTACTTGGAATACTTTTGCCCTAGATCTTCAATGACTGACTACTTTTTATCATTTAGGTCTCAGCTTAAATATCCCCTCCCCACTTTCTCTCATCATCCTATTCAAAGTATCCATCTCCTATTCCCCACCCCTACCAGCTTAATCTTAATCCTGTTTAATTTTCTTAATATTTATCATCCTCTAAAATTCCTGGGTTTTTTTTTTTTAAGAGAGATGGAAAGGGGTAGGGGATGGTGCAGAAGGAGAGAGAGAGAGAGAATCCCAAGCAGTCTCCATGCCTGGCACGGAGGACTCTCACAACTCTGAGATCACGACCTCAGTTGAAATCAAGGGTTAGACGCTTAACCAACTGAGCCACCCAGGCACCCTGGCCTTTTTTAATTTTTTTTGAATCTATCCTTTCATTAGCATATAGGCCCCTTAAAAGTAAGGGCTCTGTCTTCTTTGTACCATGATCTTAGCACTTAGAACAGTGTTTGGCACAGAGTTGGGGCTCAATAAATATTTGTTGAACAAACACGTTAATCCTCCATACCATCTCCTCTGTGAATCTCCAGTGATCTCCTCCTACCTTTATCAAAATACATCTGTCCTGGAAACTGAGAGCATGTTGAATGTCTCTGTATTTTCAGTTCCCAACATAGTATATTGTATTCAGTATTTCTTTCCCCTGATATTAAAAATTTTTCATTTTTTGAAGGAAAAATTTAGCATGTGCTCAAGAATAAGAAATGAAATTAAAAGTTCTAGGCAAAAGTTAAGGATGATATGTGCTTGAATAGAGATGTTTTCAAAGTAAAATAAATATTATAAAATTCTGACTTAATGTGTGTGTAGTCAAAAGTTTTATCAAGGGGCACCTGGGTGGCTCAGTGGGTTAAAGCCTCTGCCTTCAGCTCAGGTCATGATCTCAGAGTCCTGGGATCGAGCCCCGCATCAAGCTCCCTGTTTAGCAGGGAGCCTGCTTCCTCCTCTCTCTCTGCCTGACTCTCTGCCTATTTGTGATCTCTCTCTCTGTCAAATAAGTAAATAAAATCTTTTAAAAAACTTTTTAGGGCGCCTGGATGGCTCAGTGGGTTAAAGCTGCTGCCTTCGGCTCAGGTCATGATCCCAGGGTCCTGGGATCGAGGCCCACATCGGGCTCTCTGCTCGGCGGGGAGCCTGCTTCCTCCTCTCTCCTCTCTCTCTGCCTGCCTCTCTGCCTGCTTGTAATCTCTCTCTCTGTGTCAAATGAATAAATAAAAATCTTTTTAAAAAAATTAAAAAAAATAAAATAAAAAAACTTTTTAAAAAGTTTTATCAATAGTATCTATGACCTTGATTGGTAATTTATTATATTTTTCAAAAATGAATGGAATAACTTTTTCTTCTTAACTAACAATCCAGCTGATCTTACCTACTGCCAGAAATAAGTAGAAATTTAAAATAGATGCAAATTCATACTATATTGCATGGCTCTGTTTTTTACCAGCTATGTGAATTTGGGCAAGTTATTCAGTTTCACTAAAGTTCAGTCTCCTCCTGTAAAATGAGAGTTTAATAAAACTGTTAAATGAAGTGTCATGATTGACTCAGATAAGATGCTCAAAAAAATGTTGTTTCCTCTCTAACACATTCAACAGATTGGAAAGCAAATCTATATCCCTCCTCTGCTCCTCTCCTTAAAAATTTTTTTATTTTGAAGATCATAGAGAAATGTGGTTTTTATTTTATCTTTGTCCTGAAGTGTATTTTGTCATGTGTGTATTCAGTCTCCCCATCTGCTCTTCCATCCTGTTGCTTCTCCATCCTTTCTTTATTCATTAAATATTTACTGAGCATGAACTATGTGCTAGGCACAGAAAGCATACCATGATGACCAAGACAGACAGGGTTCCTGCTTCCAGGGAGCTCAGTCCAGTGTAGAGCAGTGCAATGAGAATCTTGACAAGGGAAGTATAAGGAGGTACAAAAACATATGGCTAGGGACATAATCTAGTCATCAAGACTGTCTAATAAAGAGATATTTAATCTGAGACTTGAAGGATAAGTAAGAGCTAAGTAAAGAAGGGGCAAAGAGTCTTACAGGTAAAGAAAGCTTCATGGTCAAAGGCCTGGATATGAGAGAAAGAGTATCAAAGAACAGAAGAAATCTGAGAAGGCAGGAAGAATGAGAAACACACTGATCAGATAAGGCTAGGCATGTCAGCAGGGGACAGATCACAGGAGTCCTTATAGGCCATGCAGTAGAGGCAGTCACTGAAGAATTTTAAGAAAGGAAGTGATAGGATTAGATCTGCATTTTTGTAAGATCATTCTGGCTGCACTGTAAGAGAATTGGAGAGGAGTAAGACTAGAGGCAGGAATAAAAATTAGGAGACTGTTTTAATACTTATTTGTTACTTTATTTTTCCCTCCCCCAACAGATATTTGGATTAATTCATGCCTTCCAGAAATTATCACCACCAACGATCCCATATTCAACACTGAAGAGACAACATACACAACAGAAATTATTGTCAGTGACAGTGCATACTCAGCTTCAGCTACTGATGCACCTTACTTTGCTACACCTACTCTTGCTCCTACTTCTGCTCTGGCTTCCACTTCTACTAAACGGAAAAGAAAATTGATTTGCATAACGGAAGGTTTTGTGGAAACTAGCACCATATCTACAGAAACAGAAACTGAGTCATATATAGAAAATAAAGCAGCATTCAAGAATGAGGCCATTGGGTTTGGAGGTAAAAGCTTTCTGTGTTTGCATTGTATGTGTGTGTTTATGTGTTTATGTATAACAGACAGTACTTAAACACCATGTTGTCTCCAGATTAGGCATTCAGGACCTGCCAAATACAAGTAAAACCTTAATGCAAACTCAATTTTCATAAAGTCATAGAACTTGAGGGCTCTAAAGAACCTTAGTGATTAAAGTAAAAATCATGAGTATAAAATAGCTTCACTTTTAAAACTCAAAGCCTTTTAAAAATAAATCACTATTAATACATCAAAGTTCTTTTAAAAATATATACCTTAAATACCTATGATTACGAAGTTTGTCTTCTTATTTAAAAGGAAGGGTTTACACTTAATTAGCTCTGAACATATCATCTCAAGGCCACAGAGAGGAAATGGACTCCGTCTCATTTATAGAATAGAGAGAGCATGCAAGGCAAGGCCAAGGATTTCTAAAGGCAAGAAGCAAAGAAGCAAATGTGGGCCTAACATTCTAAGTAGCCCCTTTGTGGTCTCAGAGAAGGATTATCTCCTGCATTATCTGTTGTCTGGATCAGTATAAAGAATCATTAGAAGAGCAACACAAAGAAATGGAAAAACATTCCATGTTCATGGATTGGAAGAACAAATATTGTGAAAATGTCTATGCTACTTAGAGCAATCTACACATTTAAAGCAATCCCTATCAAAATACCATTAACTTTTTTCACAGAAATGGAACAAATAATCCTAAAATTTGTATGGAACAAGAAAAGACCCCGAACAGCCAGAGGAATGTTGAAAAAGAAAACCAAAGCTGGTAGCATCACAACCCTGGATTTCGAGTTCTATTACAAAATGGTAATCATCAAGACAGTATGGTACTGGTACAAAAGCAGACACATAAATCAATGAAACAAACAGAGAGCCCAGAAATGGACCCTCAACTCTGGCCAACTAATCTTCAACAAAGCAGGAAAGAATGTCCAGTGGAAAAAAGTCTCTTCAACGAATGGTGTTGGGAAAATTGGACAACCACATGCAGAAGAATGAAACTGGACCATTTCCTTACACCACACACAAAAACACTCAAAATGGATGAAAGACCTAAATGTGTGACAGGAATCCATCAGAATCCTTGAGGAGAACACAGACAGCAACCTCTTTGACCTCAGCTGCAGCAACTTTTTCCTAGAAACATCACGGAAGGCAAGAGAAGCAAGGGCAAAAATGAACTACTGGGACTTCATCAAGATGGAAAGCTTTTTGTACAGCAAAGGAAACAGTCAACAAAAGCAAAAGACAACTGACAGAATGGGAGAAGATATTTGCAAATGACATATCAGATAAAGGGCTAGTATCTAAAATCTATAAAGAACTTACCAAACTCAACATCCAAAGAACAAATAATCCAATCAAAAAAATGGTCAGAAGACATGAACAGACATTTCTCCAAAGAAGACATCCAAATGGCCAACAGATACATGAAAAAATGTTCAACATCACTCGGCATCACGGAAATACAAATCTAAACAACAATGAGATACCACCTCACACCAGTCAGAATGGCTAAAATTAACAAGTCAGGAAACAGGTGTTGGTGAGGATGCGGAGGAAGTGTTACCATCCTACACTGTTCTGGGAATGCAAGCTGGTGCAGCCACTCTGGAAAACAGTATGAAGGTTCTTCAAAAAGTTGAAAACAGGCCTACCCTATGACCCAGCAATTGCACTAATGGGTATTTACCCCAAAGATACAAATGTAGTGATCCGAAGGGGTACGTGCACCCAAATGTTTATAGCAGCAATGTCCACAATAGCCAAACTATGGGAAGAGCCTAGATGTCCATTGACAGATGAATGGATAAAGGAGATGTGATATATATATATATAATGGAATATTATACAGCCATCAAAAATGAAACCTTGCCATTTATGCTAAGCGAAATAAGTCAATCAGAGAAAGACAATTATCATATGATCTCACAGATAGGTGGAATTTGAGAAACAAGGCAGAGGATCATAGGGGAAGAGAGGAGAAAAAATGAAACAAGATGAAAGCAGAGAGGGAGACAAACCATAAGACACTCTTAATCTCAGGAAACAAGCTGAGGGTTGTTGGAGGGGAGGGGGGCGGGTAGGTGGGGTGCCTGGGTGATCAACGTTGGGGAGGGTATGTGCTTTTGTGAGCACTGTGAATTGTGTAAGACTGATGAATCACAGACCTATACCCCTGAAACAAATAATACATTATATGTTAATAAAAAATTTAAAAATTAAAAAGAAGAAGAAGAAGAAGAGCAACACAAAACAATGCATAAGCAAAGGACCAATAGGCCATGTGTCTGTTTCCTCCAGGTGTCCCCACAGCTCTGCTAGTGCTTGCACTCCTCTTCTTTGCAGCTGCAGCTGCTCTGGCAATTTGCTACATCAAAAGGTGGGTTTATTGGAATATTGTTGGTCTTATAATCTATGTCACATTCCTATCTTGTGTTTTTCCAGGCTCGTTGTTAGCATTTTCTTGGTCAAAAAAGAAATGATAGTCTCCTTATATTGTAAATTTTCTCCCTCATCTCACCTTTCCTCCCACCACCTAATCTTTCTTACTACTTCAGCTCATGCATGTCATCCAGCCTTTAGAAACAGGTCAGTGATGTTCCTTTGAAAATCAAGAGATAAAAAGAACGTACTGACATTAGAGGAAAAATATGTGTTTTATTTTGATTCTCAATTCTTTGTTTTTGGTGGGAGGGTTATGAGGTCACCCTCAAGTATGGCTTGCAAACTTACTGTCTCATCTAAATGAATCCACTAAAGTGGGGATGCATTAATATATTTGAGTGTGCATGTGTTGCATCTCTCTGAAATAAAGGTATCTGGTGTACTGTGCTAATAAGGGCTATCACAAAGTGTTATCTATTGCCGTAGGTGTTACATATAAATCTCTCACTTTAATTTTATAATTATGCCTATAGGTATGTGAAGACCTTTCCTTTTACAAACAAGAATCGGCAAAAGGAAATGATTGAAACCAAAGTAGTAAAGGAGGAGAAGGCTGATGATAGCAACTCTAATGAGGAATCAAAGAAAACTGATAAAAAGCCAGAAGAGCCCAAGAGTCCACCCAAAACTACAGTACGATGCCTGGAAGCTGAAGTTTAGAAGAGAAAGAGATGAGAGGACACACCAAGGCTGATTTCTTTCCTGATACATATCCTGGCCCCAGATGGGGAAACTTAAAGGGCTGAAGAACCAAAGTCCACCCTTGGTTCCTAAATGGAATCAACTCAGGGCTACCTTTGGACTATGGAGTTCACCAAACGGAATTCCCTTTTTCTTACTGCAATCCTTTCTGGATCCTATCCTCCTACCTCCAAAGCTTCCCACAGCCTTTCTAGCCTGGCTATGTGCTGATAATATCTCTGTGGGAGAAAGGAGCTTCGCAAAGCACAGGGACCCAAAACAGCAGCTAATCAGAACACATTTATAAAGAGGCTTCTTGGTTCGCTGAGAATAGCTGAACTGAAAGCCAAGAAACCACTGAGACCAAGGCTTTCTCTATTGATTCCACAGGCCAGATCCTTTCTTCACTCTGGAAAGGTAACATACATCATCTGGCTTGCCCTTCTGAGCCAGGCAAGAACAAAAGAAGTAAAGAAAAGTTCAGCAGCTAAAGGCCATGGAGATTCCCATAACTTGAGACCCGATCTCTCTAAAGCCAAAATAAGTAGAGAAAAAAGAATGAGGCCAAGGATATTGCCAGCATATTGTCAGCAGGGACTATAAATACAGATAGGGTCAAAGTAGTCTTCTCTAAATTATCTCAGTTGGAATCACTTTTTAGAATACACACACACTTTCTTTTCTTTCTCTTGCTGCTACTTTCTCTAGAAGTATATACTTTTATAAGGAACCAAAACAAATCTCTTACAATTTTTTATTTTTATCTGAGTTTTATCTGAGAAATTATTACTGAGGAAAATTACTGTGTTAAAAAGCAGTAAAATTTGACAAACATTTATTGAATATGTCAGGTGCTGGGTAAGGTATTACATTCTATAATTGAATGTTATTTATCAAAAACTTGTATACGGTAAAATGTATGACGCTCGTTTTTTCAGTTTTGATATGCCTAGGTTATCTACTTGCAAAGCTAATTTTTTACTAAAATTAATCTATTCATTACTTTCTCTAACATGGCAACCATTATAACCTTAATTTATTCTTAACATACCTAAAAAGTACATCATTACCTCTATACACTGAAGCACATTTTTTAAATGTCATTAACAAATGTATCACCAGTTCTCCTTTTTTCAGCAAGAAGAGCCCAAGAGGTACAGAGATACTTGTGTCAAAAAAATAAAAGTATTTAGAAAATTTCTTTGCTCTCTTATTTACAAAGATACATTATACTTTTCATGCAAAATTGAAGTAATCCGTTTTTTGCAAAAGTAAGAGGGACAACTTTCGTTGTTGAAAAACAAACATTTGTAAACCACATATATCAGCAGATGGGGCTATTCTTGCTTCAGGTGGTATTATTTTAAGGCAGTGAAGTAACAACACACAAAAATAGTCCTTTACTTAGGATTTGGGTCCTATATTACAATCCATTTCAGAGTTCACAGGGAGCTGAGGATGCAGGATTGTTCATTTGTCCTGTTTCTCTAGCTTTCTCTCTCCCTCTCTCTGGTCTTCCCTTTTGGACTGCTAATATCTTCTTCCCCTCACCAGTGACACCACAGCTAGCTAGCCCCATAGTCCTTTCAGCTCACAGACCATAAACTGCTAGCACATACTTTTGCAGTTGGCCCACAGAGTATTATCTTAAATTTTAGTTTAATTGCCAAGAATGAAAAATCAAGGGCTATCTGCCTGGCTCAATCAGTAGAGCATGACTCTTGATTTCAAGGTTGTGAGTTCAATCCCTTCACTGGGTGTAGAGATTACTTAAAAATAAAATCTTTTTCAAAAGTCAAGAGTTTTCACATATTTATATTCCTGGTTCCCTTGAAAAAATGGGAAGATCTGGAGATAGAGGGCCCATATTCCCCCACAGCAATAATTATCTCAGACTAACTAGTGGCTGTCCCCTTTAAGAGGACTCCACTTGCTTCAGCTTACCACAGTCTTCTGCACTCTATTGCATCTTCATGCCAAAATAAAGGTGCCCTATGGATATCATAATACTATTACCTTTTCCTTCACATCCAGCCCATTTCACTCATTTATAATCTTCCTGGCACTGAGGTCTGTGAGTCTGAAATTCTGGTTTGTCAGCCCTTAAGTTTTATCAGCCTCATCTAATCCTGAGGGAGTGAAGAAGAGAAAGCAGAAGGAGCCTAAGTAATGGCCTTCCTTCTATGTATGTTAGCTGAAAAATAATCAGATCTTCCACACTAGATCTCTCATCTTGTAGGCATGTACTATATGTTAGGATACCATCATTAAGTATTAATTTAAACAGGTATATGCCCTATTCAGGAGGAGGAAAAGGGAAGGAGAAAAACCTCACCCATTCACATATAATCACTAGATAGCCCAGATGCCAACTGCAAACATACTGATGAAATACATAATTTTCATCATTATGGAAAAAAGGAAAGGAGAAAAGAAGGAGAGGAAAGAAGGGAAGGAGGAAGGAAAGAGGGGAAAAACATTTACTGAGTACCTACTAAGTGGTAGTCATTTTCTTTTTCTTTTTTTTTAAGATTTTATTTATTTTTTTGACAGAGAGAGCAAGAGAGCACAAGCAGGGAGAAGAAGAGGGAGAAGCAGACTCCCCGCTGAGCAAGAGCCCGACACAGGGCTCGATCCCAGGACCCAGAGATCATGACCTGACCCAAAGGTAGATGCTTAACCATCTGAGCCACCCAGGCACCCCATGGTAGTCATTTTCACATGTTGTCCTATTTATTTAATCATTATGTTTCCCCTGAGAAGAATTTGTACTGTCATTTTTTTTATTAATTAGAAAATTGGATTTAGAGGAGTTAAATCACTTTCCTATAGTCACAGGTCTACAGGTCACAAGTCTTTTGTGACCTACAGGTCACAGATCTTTTGGCACCACAGCGCCAAAGACAGGATTCAATCCCAAGTCAGAATGACCAAAGAGCCCATACTACTTTCCCTACACCACCACACTTCTTTTGCAAATGACAATATAGTGATGTTAACTATTCCAGTATGTAAGCTTGAAATCAGTTACTTGCCAAAAACAAGTAAGAAAAATAACTCAGGACTCCTGTCCCAACTTCAGGGAATTTTTCTTAAATCCATTTGCAATAACAAGGAAAAAAAAGAGAACCACTAGGGCGCCTGGGTGGCTCAGTGGGTTAAAGCCGCTGCCTTCGGCTCAGGTCATGATCCCAGGGTCCTGGGATCGAGGCCCACATCGGGCTCTCTGCTCGGCAGGGAGCCTGCTTCCTCCTCTCTCTCTGCCTGCCTCTCTGCCTAGCTGTGATCTGATCTCTCTCTCTCTGTGTCAAATAAATAAATAAAATCTTTAAAAAAAAAAAAAAAAGAGAGAACCACTAAAAACCTTTGAGAACAGTTCCCCCATTGATGTAGTCACCAACCTCAGCAAAGACTTACCTGGTCCAGCTCATATGGTCAGAAAATGTAAGTCTCACAAGGGTCAAAGATAAGCTTCTCAAAATTCTTCATAAAGGTAAAAAAATGAAGTCAAATAAGTACAGCCTGGTCTAAAAGTCTCCTTCTTCCTAGTTAAATTTTCTTCATTCTCCATCGAACAAAGAAAAATTGAAAAAATATGAGGAATGACCCCAGTTCAAAACTAAAGTCCACCCTACCAAAGCAGTCTCCAAACAAGGCAGGTAGACAGCCATCTAATTACATTTCTAGGAGGTGCACAGGATGTCCCTGCCCAGAAATGCCTCCTCTGCATGCCTGCCTCCCTGGCTCAAACAGTATACATCCACCTCCTCGTGAAGTTTCGTGAAGTTTGCTTTTTATAAAAACCAGGCCAACTATCAAATATAAACATGCTGATGTGGTTCCAATAAAAACAAACTGGTTTCTGGGCGCCTGGGTGGCTCAGTGGGTTAAAGCCTCTGCCTTCAGCTCAGGTCATGATCCCAGAGTCCTGGGATCGAGGCCTGCATCGGGCTCCCTGCTCGGCAGAGAGCCTGCTTCCTCCTCTCTCTCTGCCTGCCTCTCTGCCTACTTGTGATCTGATCTCTCTCTCTCTCTCTCTCTCTCTCTCTGTGTCAAATAAATAAATAAAATCTTAAAAAAAAAAAACTGGTTTCTAACAGTAGAAAGCTCAAGTAAAGCAGATGACTTGAAGCCCAGCATATGTTTGCACATAGTGGGAGTTTACAAATGCCCTTTGGCTTAAATAGGATTGAATCACATTGATTTCCAGAGCTAAGAATCCTACATGTTATTGCCCTTCTCTAGACTTTTAGCTAGTGCCCAAAGCAAAATCAATTGCTCTAGGAAAAAGCAGGTTTCTAAGGACAATAATAATAACATGCAAGTAAATAAATTCTTACTAAGAAATGGGAGAGTCCTTCACACAACAAAAAAAGAAAAGGTTTAAGTTGCCCAACAGGAACAAAAGCAATTATTTGTCAATTCAATGTCCTAGTTAAATGTAAATAAAGTTTAGTTGTCTACCTTACAATAGTTTATACATAAGATCAGGTTTGACCTAAGAACATTTTAATAAAACTAAAACCACCTGAGAGCACTCTCCTCTGTGTATGTTCCCCAGGAAATGCCCAAATTTCCACACAGTGCCGATGGGATTTAGGATGTCCCCCTTTAGCATCTAGGCTATTTACTTTTTAAAATAAACTTTTTTAGAATAATCTTAAATTTACCCCCCCCCAAAAAAGTGAAGATAGTAACAAAGAGTCCTCATATACTCCCCATTTCCTCTATTATTAACATCCTGTATTAGTATGGAACATTTGTCATGATTAATGAACCAATATTGATATGTTATTAACTAACATTTAAACTTTATTCTCACTTCCTTAGTTCTTACCTTGTATCTGTTTTTCTGTTCCAGGATCCCATGCAAGACACCATATTACAGTTAGTTGTGACATCTTTGTAAGCTCCTCTTGGTTATGAAAGTTTCTCAAACTTTCCTTGTTCTTGGTAACTTTGTCAATTTTGAGGAGTATTGGTGAGGTATTATGCATAATATCCCCCGACTGGGGTTTCTCTGATGTTTTCTTATGATTACACTGGAAAGAGAAAGACCATAGAGGTAAAGCGCTATTTTCATCACAGCATATCAAACATACATACTATCAACATGACCTATCACTGTGGATGTTAACCTTGAACACCCGGCTGAGGTACTGTTCATCAGTTTTCTCCTATGTAAAGTTATTCTTTTTCCCTCTTTCCATACTGTACTCTTTGGGGAAAAGGCCACTATGCACAGCCCATACAAAAATAGAGGGTAGTTATTCTCTGCCTCCTTAAAAGCAGAATATCTAAATAAATTATTTGGAATTCTGCACAGGAAATTCATCTATTCTCTTTCATTAATTTATTTAATCTTTTATTTATATCAGTGTGGATCAATATTTATTTTCTACTTTATGTTATAACCCAGTGCTATTTATTTTTTGCTCAAATTGTTCCTGCTTTGATCACTGGGAATCCTTTCAGTTTGCTCCTGTGTCCCTTTGACCTACCCCCATCATTGTGTTTTTATTGGGTACATCCTTATTTTCTGCCACTATACAAAAATCCAGGCTTAATTTATATATTTCCTGCCCCAGTCTTAAAATTAGTTACTTCTCCAGGGAGCCCTTGTCTCTTCTACTTTTTTTGTTTGATTGGTTGGGTTTTTTTGAGAATGATATTAGAAATAAAGTGTTCATTGCCACTGGGCCCTCTCCCAGACACCCAGGCCAAGAGCAGCCCCAGCAGTTTCTAATTCCACAGATCAATGATTCTTTTTTAAACTTAGGGGCCAAAATAGGTTTTTTAACTTTTTAATGTTTTCAGATAAAGGCATCTGAAAATTATACTTCTATTTCTATCATTTTACAAAAGACAGCAAAGAGCAAGGATATAAAAATCAGAATAAAGAAGTCACTAAGTCTAGTTTTACCAAAAACTGACTACGTGGACCTTATTTTCCTTATTTTGTCAGTGATGATTTACTCATTGATAAGTACCAATCAAAGGAGTGCACTTTACCAATCAACTAGAGAAAATAATTCTCTGTGCTGTACTTAAGATAACCTTTTAGGATAAAGTAGACATGCTGAGAGCAAGTAAACAAGTCCTATGATTGGAATCTAAATCCTTCTACCCTCCCAATTGTCTCTTCTTCCACATTCCATCCCCTTATCCCAGCCTTGCCCACTACATACACATACCATTACCATTAAGCAAAGAGAGAGCTCTTTGCTTATCTGGAAGGAGAGAGAGACAATTTACAACTCACAGTACTTGAACCTAACTATACTAAATGCCATAATTTAGGCCTGGATAACCAGTTGTATATTGTGGCTGCAGGCTAAGGTATCATAATAGGGAACAGATGGGGAAAAAATGAAGCTGGGAAGGTATGCAAGTGACCAGTACTGCAGTGTTTTCATTCCTAGGCTCCTCATTGGCAAAGGAAAACATCATGGTATTATGATCATCACAGAGATGTAATAAGATTTTGGGAATTCTGAAATGGTTCCAGTGGTAGTGATGTAAAATATGGACTAAAGAAATTGTTAAGCCACACCTAGCTGATCATCAAACCCAACTATGGAGATTTGTAAAAGCTCAAAACCACGGGCCCCCAACCCAGCCCAAAAGAATCAGAATGTTTTTTCATGTTTAGGACCTAGAGAGCTGTACTGAAGCAAACAAATAAACAAAACCAAAAAAACTCAGAGACTCTGATCTAGCTGGCCCCATGATCAGTGAATGGGAATTGCTGAACTACAGAAAAGAGGGATTAGAGACAGTAAGACAAAGCCTGCCAGTGTGAAATGATAAGGGCCTGGACTATGACAACGCAGATAGGACAGAAAATGGATTCCAGAGATATTTCAGAGACTAGCCAGAAATACTGGCTAATTGATGAGATATCAGTGTAACTCAAAAATGACAGTGGAATTTTCAACTTGGCCAACTACATGAATGGTTATTTCACTAGACAAGTTAGGATATGCGGAGAAAGGAAGCATATTTGAGATTAGAAGACAATGATCTTGGCTTGAGGATGTGTTGTTTCTGGTACAGAAACAGAATAGCTGGGTGGAAATATCTAGAAGACAGGTAAATTTTTAGATTTGGGGAAAGGCAGGACTAAAGATAAAGATTTTAAGCCATTAACATGCAAGTGTTTTGGTAGAGAATAGGAGAAATTAGTTTGGAGGTAAAAAAAAAAAATGAAGAAAAATTATCTAATAGTTGACAGTGAAAACTGTGGCAGGATAAACATTAACATGCAAACTTTACATTTCCAATTGCCAGTCTAATTTTCCCTGTATCTCCCCCTCAAAAAAAAGAAAGGCTTACTTTGCTGGAGAGAATCTAAGTCAACCTTAGGAATGAGAAGGAGGCAAGGATGAAAGGGAAACGAGGAAAAGAAAGAATCACGGGGCGGGGGGGGGGTAGGTATCAAGAGAGATTTGGGGGATTTATCCAAGGAGATGCCCCAGAGTTGTTGGGGGCATGATGGAAGTAGACAGGGTCAGAAAGAAATTCTTAGAACTTTGCTGTGGCATATGTGTGATCATAGTTTTTGAGAAATGGGAGAAACGGGATTATTTTGAAGTTAATTTTGGTTGTTGTGCTGTATTTCTTTCACTTCAGCACCACTCCAAGCCTGAGTCATGGAGACCTAAACTTAATAAAGGGTAAAGAATTATTAGACTTAATAATATAGTAAGAAAATCCCTGTAGTACTATCATTACATTAAAAAATTACAATCCCTAGAGTAGTATCATTCAGGGTACATGAATTAAGGGACAGAGTTTGAATGGTGGCATTAGATATTAACTGTATTGGAATGAACTCAATTTATTTTGTCTTACACATTCTCTGACCTCTCCTTGCTATTTCCCAAACCTGAGCTCAAGCTCTTAATCACTTTTCTTCTATACTATTGCTCTGTTTCCAGTCTCAGCAATCTCTCTGTCACACCTACAGTCCACCCTCTTATATTATATAAATGAATTTTCTCAGATGCAGAACTTATTATGCCATTCCTTGGACCTTTGAGGGCTCCCCATTTTTTTCCAGAAGCAAATCAAAATACATTACTATACTGAGTGGATATGGTGAGTTGGCATTCAGCATCCATTTTAAGTGTGTGCCTTTCTAAACTGTAGAGGATGAAAAACCGAAACTACCCTTCCCAGACTGTCTATAGTTGGGCTTCTGAAATCAAATAAGTTTTACCAAATAATGCACAACCACATGAGTAAGGAGACAGAAAGAAGGAGAGACCAACTTTATGCTACTTCAGCTACTGCTACAGGCAAGCATGATCATGGAGATACTGGGCTTTTCTGCAGCAAAGTTCCAGAATCTAGCCTCACAGAGTTGCAATCAAAATGTTGGCCAGAGCTGTATTCATCTCAAGGTTCTATTTGAAAGGAATCAATTCCAAGTTCATTCATATTATTGTTGGCAAGATTTAGTTCTTTGTTTACTATTGGCCAGAGTTTGCCCTCAGTACTTTTCCATGTGGAACTCTCCATTGGGGAAGTTCAGAAAATGCCAATTTGCTTCATCAGAGCCAGCAAGAGAGTCAAAGATAGAGGGTAACATCAAGATGGAAATCATAATATTCTAGACCTAATCTTGGATGTGACATCCCATTACTTAAGCTATTATTCTATTCATTATAAGCAGCACCACATCCAGACCACACTTAAGGGGGGGGGGATTATGCAAGAGCATAAATACCAGAAGGCAGGGATCACTGGGAGCCATTTTAGAAGGCTGCCTCCCACCACATTAATGAATCTTTCTCATTCCTTCTCTTTGCAATTTGTTTATAAAGTACTACATTGTATTATTGTGAGTTGTATACATATTTTATTTTTCCTCTTATCTCTAGCACTTGTGTAATACATGCTAAGCTAGCACATACTTAGTTGGCTGTCAAAAAAAGTTGTTGAATGAATGAATGCATATATTCTTTGGGATTTCATGAGTCCTAAATCTTATCTTTATCCAGCTATCTACACTAAGTGTTAAGATCATTCACTATAAGGCCAACTGTTTCTGTCTACCTAATATTGTTCATCTTGATGTCTTTCCTTTGGTATAGAATGCATTTGTGAACAAAGCAGAAAAATACATAAAGGCAATTGTATAACTTTACTCTGAGTAGGCTACTGACTCACCGCTATGAGCAATCTCATTTAATACTTATTTTAACAATCAACTGCAATGTGTTCTGAACTGTGGTCAAATCAAAGAAAGTTGAGGTGCCTCAGCAACTACAAAGCCAATAAATATTGACAAAAAATTGGTTTCTTGGTCTCTAGATTTTTATTTTAGTCTTTGAAGTCTAGAATGTTTTCCTGGCAATCTGGAATTCTACATACTAAATACTATCATTTTCTAGAAGTTAGATCCCCTTTGGAACATTTCCACACTCTTATTTTTTACTACTCCAATTGTGTTCTTAGTTTTTTAATTTGGTCTTTAGCTAGGTTGAAGACATTCTCATCAAATTTTTTCTTTTTTTGTGATCAAAAAAAAGAAAAAATCAATTAAAAGTAAAATCTCTATGAATATGAAAAGACCTCATAGAACACTGCATGTACATATTCTTTTATCTATAAAGATTATCACTTCAGCAAAAGTCAACATCATAAATAATAGTAATAGCAAAGACAGACTTTACAAACTGTATAAAACTGCTATATCATAACAAAATACCTTAAAATCATATTATGTTAATCTCCCTTGGTAGGTTTTTTAAAGGAATATATTAAAAAGAAGCAAGAGAAAAGAAGACAGTTACATACAAGGGAAAATTCCTATAATGTTATCTGCAAATTTTTCAGCAGAAACTTTGAAGGCCATAAGGGAGTAGCAAGACATAGTCAAACTGCTGCAGCCTAAGAATACTCTATCCAGCAAGGTTATCAGTCAGAATAGAAGGAAATATAAAGAGTTTCCCAGACAAAGAAGAGCTAAAGGAGTTTATGGCCACTAAACCAGCCCTATAAGAAATATTAACAGGGACTTTAAGTGGAAAAGAAAGACCATAAGTGAGAGTATGAAAAGTAAAAAACACAAAAGCAGTAAAAATAATTATTTCTATAAAAATCAGTCAAAAGATTCATAAAACAAAATGATGCAAAATATGACACCATATACCGAAAACATGGGGAGGAGAGGAGTAAAGAATGGGTTCAAACTTAAGCAACCATCAACTTAATATAGACTGCTATATGCAGATGCTTTATACAAACCAAATGGTAACCATAAATCAAAAACCAGTAATATATATGCAAAAAATAAAGAGAAAGGAAACCAAATAAATCACTAAAGAAAGCCAATAAACCATGAAGGAGAGCAAGAAAGGATCACACACACACACACACACACACACACACACACACAAAACAACCACCAAACAAGTAACAAAATGGCAATAAATACATATCTATCAATAATTACTTTGAATGTAAATGGGCTATATTCTCCAATTAAAAGACACAGGGTGAAAGAGTGAATAAGAAAAGAAGACCCATTATAGATTGCCTACAAGAGATTCATTTTAGACCTAAAGACACCTACAGATTGAAAGTGAGGGGATGGAGAAACATTTATCATGCAAAAGGATGTCAAAAGAAAGCCAGAGTAGCAATACTTACATAGGACAAAGTAGACTTTAAAACAAAGACTGGCGGAGTGCCTGAATGGCTCAGTAAGTTGAGCAACCGATTTTTGATTTTTGCTTAGGTCACGATCTCAGGGTCATAAGATGGGACCTCGTATTGGGCTCTGCATTGGGCATGAAACCTGCTTAAGATTCTCTCTCTTCCTCTCCTACTGCTTCTCACCCCCTTAAATAAACAAACAAACAAACAAACAAACAAATTAAAACAAAGATTGTAACAAGAGACAAAGAAGGAAACTATATAATAAAGGGCATAATCCAACAAGAAGATACAACAATTATAAATATTCATGTACCCAGTGTGGGAGCACTCAAACAAAAAACAGTTAATAACAAACACAAAGGAACAAATCAATAGCAACACAATAATAGTAGGAGACTTTAACACCCATTTACATCAAGGGACAGATCATCCAAACAGAAAATCAACAAGGAAACAGTGGCTTTGAATGACACACTGGACCAGACAGATTTAACAGATATATTTAGAATGCACCACCCTAAAACAGCAGAATACACATTATTATCAAGTGTACGTGGAATATTCTCCAGAACAGATCACATATTAGGCCACAAAGTAAGTCTCAACAAATTAAAAAAGATTGAAGTCATTCCATACATCTTTTCTGACCACAACACCATGCAATTAGATATCAACCACAAGAAAAAAATCTGGAAGAAGCACAAGTACATGGAAGTTAAGTAACATGCAACTTACTAAACAATGAATTGGTCAACAAAGAAATCAGAAAAGAAATTTTAAAAATTATATTCATTCAATGAAAATGAAAACACAATAGTCCAAAATCTTTGGGATACAGCAAAAGCAGTTCTAAGAGGGAAGTTTATATCAACACAGGCCTACTTCAAGAAGAAGAAAAATCTCAAATAAACAACCTAACTCTACACCTAAAACATCTAGAATCAGAAAAACAAACAAAACCCAAAGCCAACAGAAGGAAGGAAATGATAAAGACTAGAACAGAAATAAATGATACAGAAACTAAACAACAACAACAAAAACACAATAAAATATCAATGAAACCAGAAACTGCTTCTTTGAAAAGATCAAAAAAACTGATAAATCTCTAGCCAGACTCATAAAAGAGAGAGAGAGAGAGAACCCAAATAAACAAAATCAGAAATGAAAGAGGAGAAATAACAAACAACACTACAGAAATACAAAAAATTATAAGAGGGTATTATGAAAAATTATATGCCAAAAAATTGGACAAATTGGAAGAAATGGATAAATTCCTAGAAACATATAACCTATCAAAACTGAAGCAAGAAGAAATAGAAAATTTGAAAAATACCAGCAATGAAATTGAATCAGTAATCATAAAACTCCTAACAAACAAAAGTCCAAGACTAGATGGCTTCACAGGCAAATTCTACAACACATTTAAAGAAGAGTTAATAATTCTTCTCAAACTATTCCAAAACCTAGAAGAGGGAGGAAAACTTCTAAAATCATTCTATGAGGTCTCCATTACCCTGATACCAAAACCAGATAAAGACATCACCAAAAAAGAGAACTACAGGCCAATATCTCTGATGAATATAGCTGCAAAAATCCTTAACAAAATATTAGCAAACCGAATCCAACAATACATTAACAAAATCATTCACCACAATCAAGTGGGATTCATTCCTGGGTGTAAGGTGGTTCAATGTTCACAAATCAGGGCACATGGGTGACTCAGTTGGTTAAGTGCCTAACTTTTGATTTTGGCTGAGGTCATGATCTCAGGGTTGTGAGATCAAGCCCCATGTAGGGCTCTATACTGGGCGTCGAGTCTGCTTAAGATGCTCTCTCTCCCTTGCCCCTCCCCACTCCGTCTCTAAAATATATATATATATTTGCAAATCAACCAACATGATACATCACACCAATAAGAGAAAGAATACAAACCATGTAATCGTTACAATAGATGCAAAAAAAAAAAAAGCATTTAACAAAAGTACAACATACATTCATGATAAAAGCCCTCGACAAAGTAGGTTTAGAGGGAATATACCTCAACATAATAAAGGCCTTATCTGTAAATCCATAGTTAACATCATATTTAATGGGGAAAAACTGAGAGCTTTTCCCATAAGGTCAGGAACAAGACAAGGACATCACTCTTATTCAACATAGTACTGGAAGTTCTAGCCACAGCAATCAGACAAGAAAAATAAATAAAAGGCATCCAAATTGGTAAGGAAGAAGTAAAACTTTCACTATTTGCAGATGACATACTATATGTAGAAAACCCTAAAAATTCCACCAAAAAACTACTAAAACTGATAAGTGAATTCAGTAAAGTCACAGGATACAAAATTAATGCACAGAAATCTGTTGCATTCCTATACACTAATAATGAAGCAGCAAAAGTGAAATTAAGAAAACAATCACACTTACAATTTCACCAAGACCAATAAAATATCTACGGATAAACTTAACTAAGGAGGTAAAAACGCTATCCTCTGAAAACTATAAAACAATGATGAAATTCAAGATGACACAAAGAAATGGAAAGATATTCCATGCTCATGGGTTAGAACAAATATTGTTAAAATGTCTATATTACCAAAGGAATCTACACATGTAATGTAATCCCTATCAAAATACCAATAGGATTTTTTGCAGAATTAGAACAAACAATCCTAAAATTTGTATGGTACCACAAAAGACCCTGAATAGCCAAAGTAACCTTAAAAAAGAAAAATAAAACCAGAGGTATCATAATTCCACACTTCAAATTATATTACAAAGCTGTAATAATCAAAACAGTATGGTACTTGAATAAAAATAGACACATAGATCAATGGAGCAGAACAGAAAACTCAGAAGTAAACCCACGATTATATGGTCAATTAATCTTTAACAGAGAGGGAAAGAATATACAATGGGAAAAATACATTCTCTTCAACAAATGGTACTGGGAAAACTGGACAGCTACATGCAAAAGAATGAAACTGGACCACTTTCTCACCATACGCAAAATAAGTGCAAAATGGATTAAAGACCTAAATGTGAGGGACACCTGGGTGGCTCAGTCAGTTAAGTGTCTGCCTTCGGCTCAGGTTCTGGGATCAAGTACCACATGGGGCTCTTTGCTCGACTGGAAGCCTGCTTTTCTCTGTGCCTGATTCTCTCTGTGCCTGCTTCTCCCTCTGCTGGTGCTCTCTCTCTCTCTTTTTCTCTCTCTAACAAATAAATAAAAAAAAAGACCTAAATGTGAGACCTTAAACCATAAAATCCTAGAAGAGAGTAGAGGCAGCAATTTCTTTAACATTGGCCATAGCAACATTTTTCTAGATATGTCTCCTGAGGCAAGGCAGAAAAAAGCAAAAATAAATTATTAGGACTATATCAAAATAAAAAGTCTCTGCACAGAGAATAAAACAATCAATAAAACTAAAGGCAACCTACTAAAAGGTAGGTAATATCTTCAAGTGACACATTCAATAAACAGTCAGTATCCAAAATATATAAAGAACTTATACAACCAACACCAAAAAAACCCAAATAATCTAATTTAAAAATGGGCAGAAGACAAAAACAGACATTTCTCTGAAAGAGACATACAGATGGCCAACAGACACATGAAAAGATGCTTAACATCACTCATCATCAGGGAAATGCAAATCAAAACTACAATGAGGTATTGCTTCACACTTGTCAGAATGGCTAAAATCAAAAACACAAGAAATACAAGTGTTGACAAGGATGTGGATAAAAAGGAGCCCTTGCGCAGTGCTGGGAATGTAAACTGCCACTGTGCAGCCACTGTGGAAAATAGTATGGAAGTTCCTCAAAAAGTTAAAAATACCCAGTAATCACATGACTGGGTATTTACTCAAAAATACAAAAACACTAACTCAGAGGATACCTGCACCATCTCTTTTTTTTTAAGATTTTTATTTATTTGTTTGACAGAGACACAGTGAGAGAGGGAATACAAGGAGAGGGAGTGGGAAAGGGAGAAGCCGGTTTCCTGCTGAGCAGGGAGCCCAACACAGGGCTTGATCCCAGGACCCTGGGATCATGACCTGAGTTGAAGGGAGACACTTAATGACTGAGCCATGCAGGCGCCCTGCACCATCCCTATTCTTTATAGCATTATTTACAATAGCCAAATTAGGGACGCAGCCCAAGTATCCATTAATAGATGAATGGATAAAGATGATATGGTGTATATATATACAATAGAATATTTTTCAGCCATAAAAAATGAAATCTTGCCATTTAAAACAACATGGTTGGATCTAGAGGGTAGAATGCTAAGTGAACATGCCAGTCAGAAAGACAAATACCATAGTATTTCACTCATATATGGAATTTAAGAAACAAAGCAAATGACCAAAGGAAAAAGAGAAAGAGACAAATCAAGAAACAGACTCTTAACTATAGAGAACAAACTGATGGTCACCAGAGCAGAGGTGGGCAGGGGATGGGTGGAATAGGTGATGGAGATTAAAGAGTACACTTATCATGATAAGCACTGAGCAATGTATAGAATTGTTGAATCACTATATTCTACATCTGAAACTAATATAACACTATATGTTAACTGTACTAGAATTAAAATTTTTAGTTTAATTAAAAATAACAAAAACAAAGATAATAATCTATTAAAGATATACTATCAAGTGGAAAAACATAACAGAAATTTCTATGTAGTAGAGCTATGGGGAGAAAATGTCTAAATCCAACTGGATCAAGCATGGAAAATATGTTTGGGTTGTAAATCTAGAAAGGAAGATGGCACAAGGTGTATGCCGTTAGCAGACAACAGAGACCATGTGAACTTACCATGAGTATGGACTGGTATCTGAAGAAGCAAACCTGATTCCAATTTGGACTGAATCATGGCTTTGCCTGTGGGGGATCTTGCCCTGCTTCTGACACCCCAGTGGAGGTAGATCAAAGTATTAAAATGCTCAAATAACAGTTTAATAACACTTAGGTTAAGCTGGGTGCCCTGCATCTGCACAGGGGAAAAAGTCACGTGGTGGCAACCAGAGCTGGGGAACAATTCAAACTTTAATATAAGCAAGAGAATATTCCCATCCTTGCTCCCACTTCTATATATCCCCTTCCTAATACCACTCCCCCATGTGAAAGGGAGGTACTAACCCAATAGGTAATAGCCAAGGTCTCTTCTGGGTCATATTTCACTGGTAGGTAGAGTTATTTTGCTTTAAAGCCCAGTACTATTCCTAGCACTCAGTGGTCTCCTTTCTGTCTCAGACCCTGGCAGGGCCTGGTCCCTAGAGGCCAGGTATCCATCCTCCTCTATCACTTTCACTTTATTTTTGTGGTTAGATAAGTGTACTTGTGGTTCTTATTGTGTCCTTCTCTTTCAGGATCCTACTTAGGCCTCTAGATTTAAAGCCCTATGCTCAAAAGTTCTGCAGAGAGCCCTGAACTGGAAGTTATTGGCTGATATTAACCAAATCTCAGTAGAGTCAAACATAATTATCCTTATTACACTGTCTATATTTCCTTTATTCTCTTTTACCAGAACGATGTCTTGGGAAGCACAAATGTAACTTGCATTTCTCTAGATCTGTTAAAGCAGAATCCTGCTTCTTGAAAAAAAGTAACTCTCTAGGTTATTCCAGAAGCAGTACACTCAGATGTGCTCACAAACAAGTATGGTCACGTTTTATATGGCATTAAGTTTTTTCCTACTTCTCTTGGCCTAATTACATTCCAGTGAGTACTATCATATCTTCTACTAGAGGCATTGACTACTTCTGCTTGTTTTTTTCTTTTCCACCAAGCATTATGACTATCTCCTCTAGGTATCACCACAGCTACCAGGTACCACTGCCTCTACTAAGTCCTGCTTCTATACACTCTGGGAACTGCCATACTCACAAGGTATAACCGACTATGCCAAATTCTTCTATTTGCTTCCCTGGTTACATTCTAGGTCGCATCTACCAAGTAACAGTGCTGCTTCACTAGATGACAACTTGTCTACTAGAGACTGCTGTCTTTCCCTTCAGTTACCACAAAAACCTTCAGGCACTGCCATCTCTGCCAGGTATTACTGCAGCTACCATTGTCTGACACTAGTGCTGACACACTGGAATGCTTGAGTTTCCAAAGTTAAGAAAGGTGTCTAGATAGGTTTGTGGGATTTAGTAAAACAAATACCCAAAAAAATCCAATTAAGTCTGAACTTCAGTCAATAACAAATAATATTTTATTGTAAACATGTCCCATATATGTGTATGAAGAAATATTTGAGGCGTACTTACACTAAAAATTACTGTTTGCCCGAAATTCAAATTTAACTGAATGTCATGTATTTTATCTACCAATTCTAGTGTATGACAAGATAAGAATTAGTACTTCTTGTTCCATTTATGCTTAACTCCATTAGAAATGGACACAGCAGGGGTGCCTGGGTGGCTCAGTTGGTTAAGTGGCTAACTCTTGGTTTTGGCTCAAGTCATGATCTCAGGGTCCTGTGATCCAGCCCTGCACTGGACCACAGCAGTACTTACCATAACTTAATATACTGTCATTTTAGTGCAGACAGCTTTACAGTTTTTATGAGCATCCCTCTATAAACCTGTGACTTAGATTTGGTTTCATGGGAATTGGTTCATGGACAAAATTTAGTCAAAATTGCTTTGTTCCATCTAAGTCATCTAAGGATTTGTTCCCCATTTAAGGCTTTATTACATGGTTATTCATAATGACCTGGCTTCCTTTTCCCTTCAGATGAACTTTTTTCCAAGGAGGAAAAAAAAAGAAGCAATTGAGGAAGAGGTTATCCCTATAAGATATTAAAACATATTNAAACTATGGAAAGAACCTAGATGTCCATCAACAGATGAATGGATAAAGAAGATGTGGTATATATATACAATGGAATACTATGCAGCTATCAAAAGAAACGAAATCTTGCCATTTGCAACGACGTGGATGGAACTAGAGGGTATTATGCTGAGCGAAATAAGTCAATCAGAGAAAGACAATTATCATATGATCTCTCTGATATGAGGAACTTGAGAGTCAGGGTGGGGGGTTGTGGGGGGTAGGGAGGGAAAAATAATGAAACAAGATGGGATGGGGAAGGAGACAAACTATAAGAGACTCCTAATCTCACAAAACAAACTGAGGGTTAGTGGGGGGTGGGAGGGTAGGGATAGGGTGGGTGGGTTATGGACATTGGGGAGGGTTTGTGCTTTGGTGAATGCTGTGAAAGATGTAAGCCTGATGATTCACAGACCTGTACCCCTGGAGCAAAGAATAAAAAAATAATTAAAAAAAACATATTATAAAATATCTATAATCAAAACAAGTACACTAGCACTAGTGCATGAAAAGTCCAATGTAACAGAATAGACATCTCACAAAGAGACCTAAATTTGTGTAAGAATTTAATATATGGTTTTTAAAAGGGACAAATAAGATAGGAGGGGGAAAGATGGACTAAATTGTATTGCAACAAATGGAGAACCACTTAGTAAAAAGGATAAAATCAGATCTGCCTTTCACATAATATGCCAGGATAAATCCCAGATGGGTCAAAGATTTAAATGTAATAAATGAAACCTTATAACTACTAGAAGAAAATATGGATGTATTCCTTTATAGTCTAGAAGAAAATCTTCCTAATTATCATGCAAAATCCAGAAGCAATAAAGACATGATTGGTATCTTTATGAAGACTAGACTACATACATATTTTGAAAAATCTAAACACATAAATATAAAAAAGTTTGCATGGCCCCCAAATCCTAAGGTCAAAAGACAAGTGATAAAGTGGGAAAAGCTATCTCAATTTAAAACATAGACAGAGAGCTAATATATTTAATACATGAAGAGCTCTTAAAAAAAATTAACCCACTGGGAAAAATAGACAAAAGAATAGACAATTCACGACAAGAATGAAAATGGCTCTTAAATATAAGAAGGTATCACTCATAATAAGAAAAATGAAAATTAAAACTAATTCCTATGATACCATTACTATATATTGGCATAAATTCAAAATTTTGATAGAACATTCTTTGATCCAGGTGCACAGAGCACTCTCATACATTACTGCTGAGAATTCTTCCCCTAGAAAGGACTTTGGTAATATCTGGCAAAAAAAAAAGTGAAATTACTTACATAAAAGATCATTCATTGTTGAACTCTACAGGAAAAATCAATCATGTCCATCAAAAGGGGTTCAGTTGAAGAAACTATGATAAATCCATATATTGGAATTCTATGTAGTTGTCAAAAAAATGAGGTAAAACTATGGAAAGAACCTAGATGTCCATCAACAGATGAATGGATAAAGAAGATGTGGTATATATATACAATGGAATACTATGCAGCTATCAAAAGAAACGAAATCTTGCCATTTGCAACGACGTGGATGGAACTAGAGGGTATTATGCTGAGCGAAATAAGTCAATCAGAGAAAGACAATTATCATATGATCTCTCTGATATGAGGAACTTGAGAGTCAGGGTGGGGGGTTGTGGGGGGTAGGGAGGGAAAAATAATGAAACAAGATGGGATGGGGAAGGAGACAAACCATAAGAGACTCCTAATCTCACAAAACAAACTGAGGGTTAGTGGGGGGTGGGAGGGTAGGGATAGGGTGGATGGGTTATGGACATTGGGGAGGGTTTGTGCTTTGGTGAATGCTGTGAAAGGTGTAAGCCTGATGATTCACAGACCTGTACCCCTGGGGCAAATAATTAAAAAAAAATTAAGTAAATCTCTATCCTTTAATTACTCTGATTACTAAGTGATCTTCAGGATATATTACTAAGTGAAAAAAAAAGAAGTCACTGAACACTATACTTTGTGTAAGAATGGTGTGGAAAACACAAACATATTTTTACTTCTATTTATATGTGTGTGTGTACGCATTTGTTTATATTTGCAAAAATCTTGTAAAGAAAGACCAAAATGTTTAAATATAGGAAAACGAGGTAACAGGGTAGAGGACTGGGAATAGGCATGATACTTCTCCAAATATGCCTTATTATGTACTTCTAACTTTGGAAACAGAGAAAACTTTAACATTTCAAAAGTAAAGTTAAAATTAAGAAGCAATTTCTAAAAATAAAAAAAAAACTGAAGAATCACTAAAAAAGAATTATTCCAAGGACCTAGAACACAGCTATTTTGACTCTATATTTTAGTGATACATATTCTAAGGACAAATAGAGCAGTAAGTACATGTAAACTTCACTCAGTAACCAAATAGTCATTTTTATTTTGAATCTATTTTCTATACCTTATAATATAAATAATTACTTAATGTTATTAGGTAGTAAGATTTTCAATGTGAGATTAAAGAGCTAAAACTATTAAAATCAGTGTTATATTTAAAACCTTGTAATATTAAATTTAAATTAGAAATAGCAGTATGAACTCTAAATTGTTATTTTCTTTTCAAACATATATATTCCCAAAAAATAAACAAACATAAAAAATATATATTCCCTAGCTCTGTCCTTTGAAAAGGACTAGAAGTAATGACAATCCAATAGCTATGAAATATATCTAGCAACCAGATTGTGGTCTCTAAATATTATTCCTCATTGAAAGGATCCAGAACTCCTTGGAGGAATGGCTGGTTCCAGGTCTGGAAGTGTAAATATAGAGGATAAGCCAGGGAAGGACCAGAATGCAAGAAAGTTGTCTGGTCAAAAAGATAATATAATATGGTTACCATTGGCCAAAGATGGAACTATACAACAAAAGTAATACTAAATGCAATTGATCGAGTATATAAAACCCACAAATTTGTAGTTATACTAAAAAAATTTAAATTCCACACATTGGACCTGATTGCTAATAACTAGGTACCAACTCCTTAAAAGTAAAGAATTTGGCTTTTTTTTTTTTACTTTCCTGTATGGACAGTATGTCAAGGTAACCAAATAGCCTTAGTTCATATGGAAAAGTTTTTTTTTTCACAGAAATAACACTAATAAATAAATAATTAAAAAGTCACCATTTTGTAATCCCTAATAAAATGGATTCAGACTACCATCCTAAAAGATACAATTATTAGATAAAATATTGATGAGAACCCCAATGATCAGTCTTAAAGTGGGACAAGCAGATATTGTGGGCTTCCTGATGTAACATGAAGCACACAGTAGCACTTATAAAGTATTCTTGCCAGAAGAGTCTGATGGAGTCTGAATCTAATCAAACCTCTAAAGCCAAACTTCATTTATAGAATATATGGGAGGGAAAGCACAAATCGCACTACAAGGAAGAAAACAGATAAATGCAGAATGTAGGAATAGTCTATACAACAACTCACCTAATGTGATAGTCTTTACATGTCAATGTGGCTAGACTTTAGTCCCTAGTTATTTCAAGCAAACACTAATCTAAGTGTTGCTGTAAAGGTATTTTGTATATGTAATTAAGTACATAGTCAATTGACTTTTTTTTTTCAGTGATCCAAGATTAATTGTTTATGCACCACACCCAGTGCTCCATGCAAAATGTGCCCTCCTTAATACCGACCAGGGATTTCTACATAATCTGGATGAGTCTGATTCATCAGTTGAAAGAATTTAAGAGCAGAACGGAGGCTGTTCAGAAAAATTCTATCTGTGCATAGTGGTTTCAGCTCATGCCCATGAGTTCCATTTCTATCTTGTCTTACCAGCTCACCCAACTGAGTAAGCCAATTCTTTGCAATAAACCTCTTAGTATATATCTCCTATTTATTCTGTTTCTCTGGTTGAACCCCAATATACCCAGTTTCTGCAATAAGGTAATAGTATGAAAAAAGGAGAAGAGGAGGACTGCTCTTGATTAAAAGAAATTTCAAATATAACAATCAAAATGCAGTGAGAGTACAAATTTACTACATGTAAAGGACATATTTTAGGTAACCTGGAATATATAATTATGAACTTGATGCTTCTAGTCCTTGTTTTCCATGTGGCAGAGTGATAAACTGACCTGGATTTTTCTCTCTGGGAGAAAACTGTCATTTCCCATTGGTATGCCTGTGGCAACAAGGACCCCAAAAGACCAAGGTGGATAGCTCCCAGGCTTGGAACAAGTACTCTCTACGTCATTCTTGAACTTTCTGACTTCATTTCCCCTGGCCCTGTCAGTATACTTTGGCTTGATCTTTCCTTGTGTTATACACGATAAAGGTAAGGTTTGAGTTTTGCACTTGCATAAACAGAATTGCGACTTCTTTGCTCTGTGGTTATTAGACCTACCTGGCCAAGGGAAAAAAAAAAAAAAAGACTTCCACCTAGAAGACTTTAAAGGAGAGAGATGGCCAATTGATAATATTAAAACACTGATGTGACAGCTAGGGAAGAGAATGTTAACTTGTCTCCTAGTCAAAATTAGGTTGTCAGAGAAGTAGATTCCTCTGATTTCAGTAAGGCAGAAAGTGTTTGAAGGAAAAGCAGATAAGGGCAGAGGAGTTGTTGGCAGGAGAATGGGGGTTCCTGAGGTCAAACTAAGATAGCTAACGCAGAGAGGAAGGCTAGCTTCCTCTAGCCTGGAGTGAGTGAAGATGAGATATGCCAAAGGAAAGTGAACTATAAAGAGTTGCAGAGATCAGTGATCGTAGGACATAGCAATATAGGATTGTGGGGGAGAGTGTTAGGAGGTGGTTTGGAATGACATGGTAACGATTGGGGTAGGCAGTGTATAGAATGACTCTCCTCAAGATCCAGATAGATCTTTGAGGCAATGTGATGGTAAAATCATTCATTTAAAATAAGTTCCCAAACACTGGGGTCCATTTTGTTGATATGTTCTGGCCTAATACTGCACACCAGCACCTTTATGGTATAGACTTAATAAAGACAATGTTTTAAGTTGCTTGGTTTGGCAACAAGATACAAGATGGACCGAATAAATATGTTTCAGAATAAGTTGATTGGCTAAGATGTTATTATACCAATCTATCTGTCAGATACCAAGGAACTTATATTGAGATGATAGTATGGTATGGGTTAAGCCAAATAGTAGAAATATAATGAAGTAGGTAAAACTTGCAGTCCTATCACTAGAAATCAGATAGTGGATTTGAATCCCTCCTCTACCATTCATGAACTATGTGACCTTGGGCAATTTATTTAACCTTTGTAGGATCGTTTTCTATAAAATTGAGATGATATTGATATCTGTCTTTTAGGGCTATTGTCAGGCTTACATGAGATAATACATATAGAATACTTTTGGTACGTGGCACACACTAAGAACTCAAAAAAAGGGTAAAAAAATAAAACAAGAAGAAATTACAAAGAAAGTACAGGATACCAAGACAGAGTGTTTTAGGAGACAGAAATCTCTTCAAATGTTTCAGCCTGGGAGACCAGAAGGAATACTAAAGCTCCTTTGAAACAGAGGTTGTTGAATTCAGGTGTCCATTACTGTAGTACATTCATTCCTCTGGGAGATACTCCATATAAATATGGAAATACAGGATTAGAACACTAATGAATGATAACAATTGGCAATGGTGATTAGGAAATTATCTGAATACAGATGATAATTGAAGCTATGAGTGCCTGAGTTCCTCAAATTTTCAAAAATAAAAGCAGAAAACTGAGGACAGAGCTTGAGTAGAAACAGCCAGAAAGGACATAAAAACCTCAAAGTGCATCATCCTAGAAGATGATGAAGCTCTAATCTTAATTACAGGTAGCCAGTTGTTTCTCTGTATTCTACACTAATATAATTAAAGCAGCAATATATTGAGGAAAAGCACTTCACTAGTGGCAGGAAATCTGGATTCTAACCCAGTTTAATTTGCTCTGTGGTCCTTAGGTGAGTCATTTGTCATCTCTGGATTCAGTTTCCTCATCTACAAATGAAGAATGTTGGACTAAATGATGTATTAGTTCTTTTAACTTTATGATTTTATGAATAAATACAGGAAGTTAAAAATGTTTACAATCCAAAATCACTCAGGGCCTTCCTCACATATTCCCACAGTCCTGTCACAGATGTTTAGTGACCTTACAAAAAGCAGGAGGCATTGGACATACTTTCCTAGGAATAGAGTTTCAAAAGTCTCTCAAATTTTCCTTGTCTTCACTACAGGGCTGTGTTTACTACAATTTTATTGAAGCCTCTGTTTTGTTTTTCTTTTTTTTTTTAAGATGTATGTATTTATTTATTTGACAGAGAGAGACACTGTCAGAGAGGGAACAAAGGCAGGGGGAGTGGGAGAGGGGAAGCAGGCTCCCCGCTAAGCAGGGAGCCCGACATGGGTCTCAGTCTCAGAACCCTGGGATCAGGACCTGAGCCTAAGGCAGCTGAGCCACCCAGGCGTCCTGAAGCCTCTGTATTTTAATGGGCAAATACCTATGTAAAATATGAAAATTTGAATATACATTACAAATAACAAGATTCATTACAAAAGGATCCATTCCTCTTATAAACGGATTAACTTAGTGGTTTCTTCTTCCATAACCTTGCTATTTATACTTACGGTTTTCTACAAACATTTTCCTACATCTTTCCTACATGTAAGAAAAATAAAGCTTTCCTTAGCCTGCAACAAAATAACTTCATAATTCCTATTTCAGAATTTCCAATCTCTTCTATTACAATTTTTAAGATAATCCTTATTACTGTCTTATGGTTTTATTATTTCAGTTAAATCATTATGCTTTAGCAAGTTCAGGGAAAAAAAAGCTGTAATGATGAGAAGAACTTATCTAGAAATGTTGATAATAATACTAATTTTTAAATATTTTAATCTTGTAGTCTCTCCTATAGTGCAATCTTCACTACAGTCTCCATGAAGTATAAAAAGGACTACTTGAATTTTATAAATTGAAAGCAATTTGCAGTGATTTTCTGACTCCCAGGGTCAGATCAGGCTGTAATATAAAGCCTTTTAAAATTTAAATAGGTATGTTTTTCCCTCCCAACTGTATTGAGGTATAATTTACATATAATAAACTGCATATGATAAAAATATACAATTTGAGAAGTTCTGACATATGTACACATCTGTGAAACCATCACCACAATCAAGAAAATTAACCTATCTCTACAAAACACTTCCCCCTTTGTAATACTGCCCCCATCCATCTCCATGCCCCATTTTTCATCCCTCTAATCTCGCCGATCTGCTTTTAGCACTATAAATTGGACTTTCTACAATTTTATATCATTGGAATCACACAGTATGTATTCTTTTTAGTATGGCTTCTTTCACTCAGAATAACTATTCTGAGATTCATCCATGTTACTAGGTCTATCAGTAGTTCATTCCTTCTTATTGTCAAGTGGTATTCTATTGTGTAGATATACCACAATTTGTTTCCATTCACCGGTTGACGGGCATTTGGGTTGTTTTTAGTTTGGGCCTAACACAAATAACGCTGCAATGAATATTCATAGTCTTTGTGGGTAAATACATAGGAGTGGAATGGCTGCATCATATGGGAGGTGTATGTTTAGCTTTTAAAGAAATGGCCACACTTCCACTTTAAGAAATGTCCAACTTTCCAAAATAGTTACATCATTTCATACTCCCAAAATGCAGTATATAAAAATTCCAATTGTTCCTCATCCTTGCCAACAACTTGTATGATCAGGCTTTTTAATTTGAGCCATTCTGTGATGAGGGTGTGCAGTGTTATTTCATTGTACTTCTACTACTTTGCATTTCCCTGCAATCATCCCTGCAACTGTAAAATGAAGGTATTAATAATACCTTCCTCATAGGATTGCTATGAGGATTAAAGTAATACCTTTAAAGTACTTACAACAGGCCTTGTTCTAATGGTCAATAAATATTATCCATTATTAGAGGGCAGGATTAATTCTTCAAAGGATAAATCTACAAACGATTGAAGGACAAGTGCCCAAATATGAAAAATTATAAATAGCTTAATTTAGCTGCTAAGTAGCTTCATTTAGTTTAATCTACCATAAGTAGTTTAAACCTGCGTTTAAATCCTTGCTCTGCTGTTTACTGGCTACGGAACTTTGAGCAAACTACTTAAACAAGAGCAATGCCTGGAAGGTGACCTCGCATATAGTATGGGGCCCACAACAGATGCTTAGCGCACAGAGACGGTATCACCAGCACGTGTTCATCATAATTGCTGCCATTTATGAGATTACCACTTGGGGCCCTGTGCTAATTACTTCCCAGACAGTCTTTCATGCTTCCTAGCCTAGCTAGGTGAGTATAATCGGCCCCATCTCGTGGTAAACAACAAGATTACCTTTGTGTAGCTAGGACCAGTGGGAGGCGGGAGGCCTAAGAAGGCGGGGTTTGGACTCCAACCCCGGGCCAAACCCGGGATTTACAGAGCGGCCTTTGTCAACAGCTGCTGGGGAGACGGCGCCAGGAGAGGCGGCAGCGGGCCAGGCCGGAGCCAACTCCACCTCGCAGAGCCGCGCGTCCAGGAACCTGCCAGGCCAGGCTTCTCCGGCCGCCTCGTGGGCGCGCCCTCCCCTGTCAGACTGCCTGCGGGGCTCGGGCGTCGAAGGTCCTCAGACAAGGCGGCGCGAGAGCGCGGGAGCGCCGGACGTGCGAGGTTGGGCACCGTTTCGAGGCGACACGCTGGGGGCGGGCCGAGGGGGGGCGGGGGCAGGGCTCTGCGTCACTGAGGCGCGACCGGGTCGCAGGCCGAGGCGGCGTCGCCGCCGCCTGCCGGTCAGAGCTGCGGGTTGAGGTGGAGCTGCCGCCGCCGGAAGCGCGATGCCTTGAACCTGGGTGAGCTGCGCAGTAGCTGTCCTTTAGCCATTTCCTTCCTTGTTGCTCCAAGACCCTGGGGCTGGGCGGAGAAATACCCGCCAGTCCTCAGCTGCCGAGAGGCGCTTCACTGGCGAAACAGGCCTGGCCGCGCCACCCTTCCTAGGCCTCGGCTTAGGGCTCCGCGCTGGCTTGGGAGGATGCTATGTCCCCAACCCAGTTTCCAGCGACCGGGGCTGCCGGCGGCTTGTCCCGCAGGAGGGGTGACTCAGGGGAACCAGGAGAGTGTGAGTCCTCCTCGAGCCGGGAACCGCTTTTGAATATTGCCGCCGGCGCAGTCCGGGGGCCAGCGGACGTAGCTGTTGGTTAGAAGCGCAGGTGCCCTGGAGGAGGGGCAGAGGCGGCTAGGACGGCCAGAGGGTGGCGGGCGCGCTAAGCGAACGCACCGATGCTGCAGAAACCTGTGTGCCCCTGCCGCGCTGGACACCTCAGATTAGAAACCCTCGCCTCCGGCGATAGCTCAGAAATGGCCAGGTCGGTCAGCTTAGCCGGCCCTCCATTGCTAGTTTACCTTACATTGCCCATCTTCCCGAAGGGCTTGCCTGGTTGAACCAGCTACCTTGGCCCCGTCGGAGACAAGAAGTTATCTTGTTAATAATTGTAACTATTCCCGGAAAGGAGCCCTCCTGTGTTAGCTTTTGCAGTGATCTATTCTTTTATGTGTACTGTGTTACAAAATGTGCATTTACTGCTGTTGTTCAAATTTATCCCTAGCCCTTTGATTGAATTTTAGTCTGCGTTCATATTCCAGCCCTGTCCTATTTCATGTTGCCAAATGATTTAGTTCTTTCCTCTGGTGTATTTATAAAGCTGCCTTAACACTTACTATGGTTTGTAAGTCTTAGATCTTCTGCATAGTTATTTTCCAGCTCTCCTCCGCCCATTCTTGCTATAAAATAAGCTCCATCCATTCAGAATTTCATCTGGGCTATGAGGTGCCACAGATGAACGATCCTAAGTCAGTAACCTCTATACTGAAGTCACTCCTAAGAAATGATGCGTTCTGAATTAAAAACTCAAAAGTAGTATGGATTTTTGTCCTTTCCTTTGATTCTGCCTGACTGCAGTTCCTAAATAGTTTCCACCAGAATATGGTCTTGGGTTCCAAAATGCGTTCTTTGTCATTTGTCGTAAGTGCACTGTGTAGCCTGATCCTTCTTACTTCATGTCTAAACATTTAACACACTTCCGTTCCCCTTCTCTCAAAAAGGCAGAGAAGGTCCAGAGAGAGTTCTTACTTTTTTTCTAATTAAGATCTTTGAGCCCAGAACAAGTATTCCAGCTCCTATAGTAACTGGCTGAATTGTTTCCTTATGAATCTGTTAATAGCTGCTATTAATTTCTTGTCTTGCAGAACAGCTGATATCTGTTGATTAAGCAGTGAGTAATAAAATAAATAGTACCCTTAAGGATCTAGTTTTTAGAACTTAGTTTTTACCACTGATGTTAAAGCTGACTTAACAATGAAAGTAGTTGATAATTATTTCAATTATAAATATTTTTGTAAGTAAAGAAGCTGATACAAAAATTCATGGAGAACAGGTTTCAGAGAGGTTTTCTAAATACTACAGTATTTGTCACCTAGTCATTTTACTGTATTTTCAGGCTTCTTAACTTTGCTTTAATCCTTTTTGAATGGATATGGTTTAAACATTCATGGAGGTTTTTTGCTTTGTTTTGTTTTTTGCTTTGCCAGTTTATCCATGTTGTGATTTTTGTATCTTTGTAACGAATATTTGAACTACAACAATTCATTTGTTAGAAAAAGAAGTGATCAAGTATATGTTACCACCCACTAGAGAATGTGGCATTTTTGGAATCCTTGATATGCTTATGAGTTTCAAAATAACATTTATTCTTTATTTAGAAAATCCTTCAATCCTGGTTTTTTTGAAAGCACATTACAGGCATACCTTGGAGATAATGCAGGTTCAGTAACAGACCACCGTAGTAAAGCAAATATTGCAGTAAGGCGAGTCAAATGAATTTTTTGGTTTCCCAGTGCATATAAAAGTTATGTTTTTACTATACTATAGTCTATTAAGTGTGCAACAGCATTATGTCTAAAAAAATGTACATACCTTAATTTAAAAAATACTTTATTGCTAAAAAAAAGCTAACCATCATCTGAGCTTCCAGCAAGTGGTAATTTTTTTTTTTTTTTTTTTTTTTTTTTTTTTTTTGCTGGTAGAGGGTCTTACTTCAGTGTTGATGGCTGTTGATTGATCAGGGTGGCGGTTGAAGTTTGGGGTGGCTGTGGCAATTTGTTAAACTAAGACAGTAATGAAGTTTGCCTCATCAATTGACTCTTGCTTTCATGAATGATTTCTCTCTAGCACATAATGTTATCAAAATTGGAGTCAACTTTTTCAAATTGACTTCTCAAATCCTACCACAGCTTTACAAACTAAGTTTATGTAATATTCTAAATTCTTTGTGTTCATTTAAACAGTCTTCACAACATCTTCACCAGAAATAGATTCTATCTCAAGAAACCACTTTCTTTGTTCATCTATAAGAAGGAACTCCTCATCCACTGAAGTTTTGTCATGAGATTGCAGCAATTCAATCACATCTTCAGGCTCTATTTCTAATTCTTGTTCTCTTACTCTTTCCACCACATCTGCAGTTAATCTCCTCCACTGAAGTCTTAAACTCCTCAAAGTCATCCATGAGGGTTAGAATCAACTTCTTGCAAACTTCTGTTCACATTGATATTTTTACCTCTTCCCATGAATCATGAATGTTCTTATTGGCATCTGGAATTGTGAATCATTTCCAGAAGGTTTTCATTTGACTTTGCCCAGATCCATCAGAGGAATTGCTATCTGTGGTGGCTATAGCCTCACGAAATGTTAACGAATAAGACTTGAAATTAGTCCTTGATCCATGAGCCACAGAATGGATGTTGTGTCAGCAGGCATGAAAACAATAGAATCTCACTGTACATCTCCATCAGACCTCTTGGGTAACCAGATGCATTGTCAATGAGCAGTAATGATTTGAAAGGAATCTTTTTTTCTGAGCATTATGTCTCTGCAGTGGGCTTAAAATATTCAGTAAGCCATATTGTAAACAGATGTGCTATCATCCAGACTTTATTCCATTTTTAGAGCATAAGCAGAGTAGACTGAGCATAATTCTTAAGGGTTCTAGGATGACCAGAATGGTAAATGAGCACTGGCTTCAATTTAAAGTCACCAACTGCAGGGGTGCCTGGGTGTCTCAGTCGGTTAACTGTCTGCCTTTGGCTCAGATCATGATACCAGGGTCCTGGGATTGAGCTTCTCCCTCTCTCTATTCCAGCTGCCCCTGCTTGCACTCTCTCTCTCTCTCTCTCTCTCAAATAAATAAATAAATAAAATCTTTAAAAAATAAATAAATGAAGTCACCAACTGCACTCGTCCCTAATAAGAGAGTCAGCCTGTCCTTTGAAGCTTTGAAGCCAGACATTGACTTCACTCTAGCTATGAAAGTCCTAGATGACATCTTCTTCCAATAGAAGGCTGTTTCATCTACACTGAAAGTCTGTTGTTTAGTGTAGCCACCTTCAAGACTTATCTGAGCTAGATCTTCTGGATAACTCGCTGCAGCTTCTATATCAGCACTTGCTGCTTTTCCTTGCACTTTAATGTTACAGAGATGACTTCTTTCCTTAAACCTCATGAACCAACCTCTGCTAGCTTCAAACTTTTCTTCTGCAGCTTTGTCACCACACTCAACCTTTGTAGAATCAAAGGGGTTTAGGACTGTGTTCTGGAATAGGCTCTGGTTTAAGGGAATGGTGTGGCTGGTTCGATCCTCTATCTAGACCACTAAAACTTTCTCTGTATCAGCAATGAGGCTGTTTCGCTTTCTTATTGTTTGTTTTCCCTGAAGTAGCACTCTTAATTTCTTTCAAGAACATTTCTTTTGCATTCACAACTTGGTTAACTTGGTTAACTGGCGGAAGAGGCCTAGCTTTTCGCCTATTTCAGCTTTCGACATGCCTTTACTAAGCTTAATCAGTTCTAGCTTTTGACTTAAAGTGAGAGACAAGTGACTCTTCCTTTCACTTAAACACTTAGAGGCTGTTGGTAGGGTTATTAATTGGCCTAATTTCAATATTGTTGTATCTCAGGGAATAGGGAGGCTAATAGGGAGAAGGAAAGAGATGGGAACAGCAAGTATGTGGAGCAGTCAGACTATACATAACATTTATCAATTAAGTTTGCTATCTTATATGGGTGCAGTTCATGGCACCCCAAAACAATTAGAATAGTAACTTCAAAGATCACTGATCACAGATTACCACAACAAATATAATAATAATTTAAAAATTTGAAATACTGCAACAACTATTAACATGTTACAAGAAACGAAGTAAGCAAATGCTTTTGGAAAAATGGCACCAATAGACTTGCTCCATGCAGGGTTGCCACAGACCTTCAACTTGGGGGTGGGGAGAAAGAGGCAATATTTGTGAAACACAGTAGAGCCACATGCACTAAAGCAAGGTGTGCCTTTATATCCTGCCAGAAAGGACAAAATTATAGGTGGCATAGTAATATGAGAGCTGCTAGTTCTTTGAAATCTTTTTACTGGAGATTTATCTTTTGCTGAATTCTGTGCCAATAGTTGGCAAATTATATTCCTATGCTATACTACCTTTCCATGAACTAGAGGTAATTATTTTGATAATATTAAATAATGAATATTTCTCAACTTACGTACATGTTAATTTAGTGATACACTTTTACAATTTTATATTTTTCCTTTCATGTATTTTTTTTTAAGATTTTATTTATTTGACAGAGAGAGAGAGATCACAAGTAGGCAGAGAGGCAGGCAGAGAGAGGAGGAAGCAGGCTCCCGGCTGAGCAGGGAGCCCGATGCGGGCCTTGATCCCAGGACCCTGAGATCATGACCTGAGCTGAAGGCAGAGGCTTTAACCCACTGAGCCACCCAGGCGCCCCTTTTCATGTATTTTTAGAATTTCAACTTCTCTCCAGGTGATTAATAGATGAATGAACAAATTAACAAGAGTCAAAAGAATACTAAGTGAACAATAATTTTAAAAATCTGTCAACAATATTTATTTTACCTGTTCATAAATATTTATTGTATGCTTATGTATCTACCAGAAGAGAGAACACAGCTTCTGTCCTCAGGAAGCTCACAGAGGGGGATGGTCAAGTGACCTAACTGATGATATGTGCTATTTTATAAAAGAATGTGCAGAGTCACCGAAGAGGGACACTGAAAAATCCGTGGCGGGTGACTAGAGGGTGGTCACAACAGACTGCTTTTGTGAAAATGCATCTTTGGTTTGGGTTTTATAATGCATATAGGTCACAGAGCCATATTTTTATGCTAGTGATGGGTATTACTATTAACCATTATCATTCTTTTATGGTATTCAAAATGAACTATAAATTCCAGACCCTATCTATTGAACCAGGTTGAGAACCACTGCCCCGGCTCTCTCAGTGTCTAAATAGTGTCACCTTTTAATCACAGGAGTTAGTGATAAGGTTTCCCAGACACCAAGTGTGATTACAGGATAAAAAGTTAATATGCTGCCTCAGATGATAAACCTTATTCAGAGTTAGGCCATGAGATCAAAACAATGCAGAAACAAAAGGGACCATTTTCTAACTCAATAAATAAATGACCACGGCTTCTTTTTAAATACCTGTTTGGTAAGCACATTGGTTAAATTATCATTACATGTTTTACATTAAATATTAAAATCATATATTTCAAAAGTTTAGTTTTTTTCTTTGTTAAGCAGTGTAGGTGTAATTTAAAGTTTCAGTCTGGTTGGTTAGAATTTTTTATTGCATTTGGATTGGATTGGTACAGGAAAGCTAGAGGGAATTTAAGTTTCACTTTGGGAATGAAATACTAGATTAGAAGTCACCTACTTTATTTCTCACCCAAGCAAAAATCTTCTCTAAAAGTTACTCATTAGTTGAACTTCTAATCTTTAAACACCTCTACACTTTCAGTGAAAACAAACTGACATACAAGAGAGCCCTTAATACCTTTGGATAATTGTGGATGATAGGAACTTCTTATTTGACCTGAATTTGCCTAATTCACACTTACTGGCCATTCTTTTCACTGTAACTATATAAAATAAATCTTATTTCCTCTTCTACATGAAATATCTTCAAATGTTTGAACAAACCTATTGGTTGTTACTGAATTATTATTTAGAATAAGTCACTTTGTTTCCTTTTCTAGACCCATAACATCTCGTATACTCTTCCAGTTATGTTAAAATGATTAATGCCCTTTAAACATGTGACTGTTTAGGGGTGCTTGGGTGGCTGAATCGGCCAACTCTTGATTTCAGCTCAGGTCATGATCTCAGGGTTGTGAGATCAAGCCCCACATCAGGCTCTGGGCTGGGCATGGAGCCTGCTTAAGATTTTCCCTCCCCGGGCACCTGGGTGGCTCAGTGGGTTAAAGCCTCTGCCTTTGGCTCAGGTCATGATCTCAGGGTCCTGGGATCGAGCCCCATATCGGGCTCCCTGCTTGGCAGGGAGCCTGCTTCCTCCTCTCTCTGCCTGCCTCTCTGCCTACTTGTGATCTCTCTCCCTCTGTGAAATAAATAAATAAAATCTTAAAAAAAAAAAAAAAGATTTTCCCTCCCCTTCTGTCCCTCCCTCACCCGCCCCTGCATTAAAAAAAAAAAAAAAGCTTTAACTTCCTAGAGCTGATTACAGTACTTCAGTGTGGTAGACACTATTACAGAGCACAATAGGACTAGGGTCTTGCTCTGGACATCTGCTTCTAGCAAGAATTTAGGACTATTTTAACATCTTCTTGTCCTTATTTTACTGCTGACTTATTTTGACTGAAACCCTCAGAGTTTATATTTTAATTGCTTTTAAGCTCATCTTATCTGTGTGTTTTTGTACCGTTGACTTTTCAAAACATTCAGGGTTTAATTTTTAGTCATATATGACATAACTTATTACATTTCAGAAAATTGTTATCAATTTCAATTTTGATCCTAGTACTCAGTGGACACTATTCATTCATACCAACTTTAGCCGTCCACTTCGATGGGCAGGCTCGCATGCTTGTTTTAGGTCATCAGTTAAACAGTAAACAGACCATCTCTTGGTACTGGTCTTCTCCCTCTGCTTTAGTCACACTAGCCTTTTTTTTTTGTTAATTCTCAGGCACCATGCTCCTTCATACATTAGACTCTGCCTATAACCTCTGCCTGAAATGTCCTTTGCCCCTTTTTGGCTAACTCTAACTGATCTCAAATAAAATGTTTGCCCAAGGATTTCCCTGATATAACACTAGGTCAGACCTCCCTTTTATAGGCTTTTGTAGCACCCTGTACTTGCTTGGCTTAGCTTTTCTCATCTTATAATTATGTAATTATTGGTGTGATTGTTGTCTTCCCTACTGTGTCATATGCTCCATGATGGCAAGAACCATGTTTCTTTTGTTCACCATTGTATCTCCATGGCCTTAAAAAGGCCATGTACCACAATGGCTCCCCAACACCAGTTTACAACCCCGACTCCTGATGATGTTTTTATACGTTTGATTTAGAACAAGAAAAATAAGGACAACATGTACATGTATATGTGTGGTATATGTCAGTGCGAAGTTACTGCCTTCTTGGGAAAGACTTAATATTCTTCTATTTTTCAAATTATAAATGGCTCTTTTTAAATTTTTTGTTAAGTTTTGAGGAATTTTGTCTCTTTTTGGAAACTCTCTTTACTCAGAATAAAAGCAAATGTGCAAACCATGATACTTTGATATTTTACTAGACTATGAAACCAGAAATCACTAATGTTGAAAACCCTAGAGACCATCTCAACTAAGATCTTCTCTTTGGATACAGTTGCTATGAATCCACTTGGCTATATTTAAAATACATAATTTCGCCTTCAGAGATTTTTTTTTGGTGACCTGGATCTTCCTCAGTGACTTCCTTTAATTTATCTCTGTAATGTAATATTTATCATTGCCAAGTAGGCTCAGATTCAAAACAGTAATTGTTAGGTTTCTTTTTTAGTATAATTTTACTTTTCTTTTATTTAATATGACTAAAGAATAAATCTCAAATACAGTAACTAAAATTTTAATACCAAAAGCAAATTTACATATTTATGGTTGCTGAGAACTCTTATTGTAAATGGCTTTATATTTTAGAGTTATACATATTTTACAAATATGTATAAAAATATAAATAAATAAAATATATAAATTTTATTTATTGTAACTAAATAAAATCTAAATAATATAAATAAAATATAAATATGTATTTGAAAAGAGTTAGAGCTTTATTACTTTTTAATTAAATAATAAGGCAGATTTCCTGGCAAACTTTTCCTGTAAAATTGTTAGTATTTAACCTGCTTTATATGAGTGTTAATTTGTGTGCAATAAAAATGGTAGTTTTTGGTGAGTAGATAAAATGGAATTTCTTGGGGAGGGGAATCATATTTTTAATTGTAATTCTTTTTTCTTCTTTTTTTTTTAAAGATATATGTATTTATTTTAGAGAGAGAGTGCACATGTGAACGTGTGCCCTTGCATGCAGGGTCGGGTATGGAGGAAGAGAGAATCTCAAGCAGAGTCCCCACTGGGGAGCCCGAGGCAGGGCTGATCTCACCACTCTGAGAAAATGACCCCTGCCGAAATCAAGAGTCAGCAGCTCAATCGACTGAGCCACACAGGCACCCCTGCTTTTTTCTTCTTTTAACTTTATATTACAAAAAAACTCTATTATCTATGTGACTTTGTTACTTTAATCTCTTTGTACTTGTTTCCTTAACTACCCTGTTTCTTCGTCTATGAAATGGTTATTATGGGGATTTGAATGACTGAATTCATGAATACATATAAAGTGCCTATAAGATTGCATACGTCGAAGATCACAATGGGAGTGATTGAAAGTATTAGCTGTTTTTACTATTAGTGCTGAATAGGGATTTTCATATTAAGTTACAGAATAAGTCACCATAGACAAAAATACTAAAACTATTTTCTATTTGAACCATATTGTCAATACTTAATATTCTGATAAATCATTATTTACCAAAGGAAAAAGCTTGGTACAAAAAACACATTCAGTTCTTCTCTAGCCATAGAGACTTACCGGGCGCCTGGGTGGCTCAGTTGGTTGGGCAACTACCTTTAGCTCAGGTCATGATCCCGGCCGGAGTCCTGGGATTGAGGCCCACATCGGGCTCCCAGCTCCATGGAGAGTCTGCTTCTCCCTCTGACCTTCTCCCCTCTCATGCTCTCTCTCACTCTCTCTCTCTTAAATAAATAAATAAAATCTTAAAAAAAAAAACCAATTCATAGACTTACATCTTTCAAGACTTTAGTTGTTAACTAAATGTTTTGTGATTACATATTTAAGTCAATTCAACAACTTATTCATCTGTACTGATAGTAGATTATTGAAGTAGTGATCTAGCGTTTTAACTAAAATATCACCTTCATACTTAGAAAACAAATTATATAAACTCTAAGTTTAAAACACCTGGAGAAGTTGGAAAGCAAAAGTGCTGTCTTTTTTTTTTTCCTAAGCAGAGAATGGAAGGTAGTTAAATTATCTAATATTTTAATTTTCTTAGGTTTTCAAACCAAAAACCTGTTTAATTTGCATATATTTTACAATTAAAAATAAGCTGCTCATTTACAAATAAAGTAATTCAACAACAAATGTTATCTGGCTGATGTAATTATATCATCACTATGTATCTTGGTATATCATAGTGCTCAAGAATATGAGCAGTATATCCTACAACGCAGCAATTGCACTACTGGGTATTTACCCCTAAGATACAAATGTAGTGATCCGAAGACGCACATGCACCCCAATGTTTATAGCAGCAATGTCCACAATAGCCAGACTATGGAAAGATCCTAGATGTGCATCGACAGATGAATGGATAAAGAAGATGTGGTGTGTGTGTATACACACACACACACACACACACACACACACACACACACACACACACACTGGAATACTATGTAGCCATCAAAAAACCAAAATCTTGCCATTTGCAACAACTTGGATGGAAATAGAGGGTATTATGCTAAGTAAAATAAGTCAGTCAGAGAAAGACAATTATATGATCTCACGGATATGTGGAATTTGAGAAACAAGGCAGAGGATCATAGAAGAAGAGAGGGAAAAAATGAAACAAGACAAAAGCAGAGAGGGAGACAAACCATAAGAGATTCTTAATCTCAGGAAACAAACTGAGGGTTGTTGGATGGGAGGGGGGTGGGAGAGATGGGGTGGCTGGGTGATGGACACTGGGGAGGGTATGTGCTATGGTGAGCACTGTGAGTTGTATAAGACTGATGAACCACAGACCTGTACCCCTGAAACAAATAATACATTATACGTTAATTTAAAATATATATATATATATATATATATATATATATATATATATATATATATAGTAATTTAGGGACGCCTGGGTGGCTCGGTCGGTTAAGCATCTGCCTTCTGCTCAGGTCATGATCCCACGGTCCTGGGATCAAGCCCCACATCAGGTTCCCTGCTCAGCGGGAAATCGTTCTCTTTGGGGGAGGAGGGAGGCCAGGGGCGGCGGGGAGGGTCCCTTGCTTTCTTTAAAACAGCAGTGGCTGTGAGGTTAGACCTGGGGCACATGCTTTCGGAGCTGCCTTTTCCTTTATCCCCGGGAGACAGGAAGTCCCCAGTGCCTGCAGGTGTCTGAAGATACCTCCTTTATGCTTCTCTTGGAGTGAAGAAAGAGCTTCCTCGGAAGCCAGTTCCCTCCCCCAGTGCAAGGTGCTGCCTTGGCTGGGTGGGAGTTCCCGCTGTACCACTTGCTCTCTGCAGCTCTGGGTGGGTTTCCTACACTCTACACCTGGCTCCCCGCATTTAGAGGGATAGCACCTACCTCTCAGGGTGGCTGTGAGGGCTGCCTGGCATGCGGCAGGTGCTCAATAAACACTGGTTGTGGTCATTGCTGTTCAAGACAAAAAAAAAAAAAAAAGGAGAAGCCTGCTTCTCCTTCTGCCACACCCCCTGCTTCTGCTTGCGCTCTCGCGCTCTCTTTCTCTGTCAAATAAATAAAATCTTTTAAGAAATCATAAAAAAAAATATAGTCATTTAAATAAATTCCACCTTAGACTCATGTAAGTCTACTGAACTCTCACTTAAAGGTATTCCTAGTTTTTCTTATTTTCTTGAAGTGATGAGTATATTGCTGTTTTTATAGTGTATATAAAAGTAACTTTTGTATATATTTGACAGATAACTATGTGAAGCAACACTGTTTCTGGATTTCAAGACATCTTTCATCATGGGACAGCAATTTTCAGATCAGACACAGTTGGTTCTTAACAAGTTACCAGAAAAAGTAGCTAAACATGTATCATTGGTTCGAGAAAGTGGCTCCTTAACTTATGAAGAATTTCTTGGGAGAGTAGCTGAACTTAATGATATGTAAGGCTTGCTCTTTTTCATTTTACTTTTTCTCCCTGACATATGCCCCACATGCCATGACTGTCTAAGAGGTAACCAGAAATATTGATTGGTAAGACAGTGTTTCAGCAGCAGTGAGCAAATATATGTTGAGTCCCTACTATAAGACTTGCTATATGGTTATTTTAAAAACATTTATAGGAACAAAGAAACCAAACGAACCTAAAATTGAATTTTAAACACAGGCTTATAAATCAATTCTTATTTGAAAGCACTAAAGGGATGCATAATAGAAGAGAATAAGCCAATTAGCCACTCTAGAAAAAGGTTCCTGGGGTAGTCAAAGGGCACTCAGGTTTCTATACATCAGCCAATTCATCTCGTTAAAAACTAAATCTATGTTTGTTCACTGAGCATTATTTTTGCCAGAGAAATACATAAATAGTAATAATTCGTCACCCCTGAAGAATACGTTATTTTGTTTATTAATATTTTCTAATTAGCTACTATCTTTAAATCTCTTTAACACTTGAATAGATTTCTAAGATGGAATTTAAATATCTCTGCCTTCTTAAAGTACATATCTAATAGAACTATGCCTTTCCTTTGTTAATTTAGTCTTTATTAATTTTTATAGTAATCTGTGTAGAAGCTATTAAAATAGAATCTACTATTATTATCTAGTCATGAATAATAAAGAATGTCTTAAAAGTTAGTTATCTTAGAAGATAGTTTCTTTTAGAAACATTGGATTTCCTCGGAACCTAATAATACATTAATGTTAATTAATTGAATTTAAAAAAGGAATTAAAAGAATAAAAACCAACTTAAAAAAAAGGAATTAAAAAATAAATAAAAAGAAACATTGGATTTCATTCATTAACAAAAAAAGAAAAATCCTGTATGGATGTATGGATGGATCCTGTATGAATATACATATAAATTCATAGAAAATGAACTGTAAGTATACACAGTATGTTTCTGGGAAATTGGTGAAAAGGGGGGGCATCAAAGGGAGAGTGTGCATTTTACTGTGTATAATTATATATTGTCTGATCTTTTATAATAAATATAGTCATAAAACTCTAGCATTTTATTTTTTTCTTTTTTTAGATTATCCAAATGGTAGTATTTGAGGCATTACTTCTGGGACCATATTGTTAAAGAGTAAAAATGGATTAAGATTTTAATAGTATCATGAATGGAATGCTTTTTTAAATTTATTGTTTTGACTCTTACGAAGAATAATCAATGATATTTGCCATCCCTTTAGAGTCTTGAACTTATATACCTAAACCATCTGTTCTTTAAGTTTTTGCCTTTTGGCCTAAAAATGCCAGATAAATATGTCATATAAAAGGATACACAAACCAAGCTTACTGTGTAATACAGAAATGATGGTAAAGGATATCTTCCTTTTATATATTTAGCATAGGATGTTGACTGGATTTGATTCTTTAAACTGATTTCCTTGGGTCAGAGTTGGGCATTTCACAAGGGCAATGCTGCCTGAGCATTATAAAGCTAAACCTATACAGAAGAAGCATGGCTTGATAGCTAGAAATCAACTGGGAACTGGCACAGATGAGTTACTTTCACTGGCAGACTTTGCTACCTAGAGCTAGTTGCTTCATTTTTAGTGGCCTCTAGTTAGCTGTACATCATTTAGTTCAAAAGTGATATTCCCACTGGTGCTCAAAGAGAAATGTGACTAATGATAAAAGGGACCCACAACACTTAAGTATATCTTTGATCTAATTTAAATTGCCATTAATGAGAAGATACTAAATTATCTTCTAAAAGTTATATTTTATGCTAGAATCCTGTGGCTCTCTAACTCAAAATTACTGTGCTAGAGGAAAACAGCAAAGCCATATTTAAGGTGTCTCAAAATCATTTGCTTTGGATCCAGTCCCAAATTATTAAAAAATTTTTTTCAGAGAGGTGTGTGTTGTTGTTTAAATTAGGACTCAAGAGCAAGATTTCTTCACACTTTATACATCCAAGGCAGTAGTCAAAATGTAGGTAAGTGAAACCAGCTAAACTTCTTTAAGTACCTGATTCCTTGGACATGTTTTTTCTAGATGTCTTTGTTAAACATTTAAAAACCATTAAGAAAGGGCATAAAAAGATTTATAAATATCATTCTGTCAACTGTGCTGTTGATGTTAAAAACTTAGTTGTATGTTTATAATAACATTCTCTATCTCTGTGTTTTAAGAATCTATTATGATCATTATTATTTGTCTCTGTATTTTCTTCAAATTTTCTTCTCTGTTTTAAAGTGTTTCTTGAATCTGGTTTCATAGCTCCATTATTTTATAAGAATTTCATAAAATTAACAAATGTGTTTCCTCTTTTCAGAACTGCTAAAGTGGCTTCTGGCCAGGAAAAACATCTTCTCTTTGAAGTACAACCTGGATCTGATTCCTCTGCCCTTTGGAAAGTAGTTGTACGTGTGGTCTGTACCAAGGTGAAAATGATAGAGACTTCCAACTCTGAACTTAAATTCTTTTGGTGATTAGAGCCACACTTAATAGTGTAGTATAGTAGAAGTAAATGTTAATAATTTACTAATTATTAACAATTACTAACATTTATTTGTAAAACTGTGTAAGACACTGTTTCGTTAGTGTTATTTCCTTCCCAGTTAACTATTTGAATCTCATTGGTTATATAGTTGCCATATAGCAGAGATTTTTATAATCAAAGGAGGTGGTAACCTCTTATCCTTCTACCTCTTTTTTCGGATTTTAGCTGGCTATGGAATCCTAAGGTAATACCCTACTTAGCTCTAAGATGACTCCTTAAAAATCAAAGTTATCTTAGGAGATCATTTCTTTTTAAGAAGAATAGTTTCATTCACTTAATAATTTAAAAGTCCGTTAGAAAGATTTGGGTATTTTTAGGTTTTGTGTTTTGGTTTTTGTGTGGTTTTTCGTTTCTGTTCTTAGAAATTTTTAGTTATAGAGTAGATTTTTCACCATCAGTGCACTGCCTTTTAGTTGGTTTTTAAATTTTAGATAATTGAGTATGTCAGCTTTGCTAAAAAATATAATGGCAGCTGTCATAGAGTAATGAGTAATGAGTTAGACTCATCCACCAATGGGTAGATTAGATAGGTGGTAATTAATCTTTTTGAGGCCATAAACCTTTTGTTGAAAATGAAGGAATGAATTTTATTAGACCTTCTCCTACCCCCAACTCTTGCCCTAAAACAAACAATAAAACCATCCATATGCATGTAAATAATAAATTGAGCATTCATGAATCCCCTGAATTCCATTCCTTATCAACCCATAAAGAATTACTGGGCAAGGATATTTTTTCTTTTGTGTCATGGACCCTGGAGGTTACCCAAATAATATGCCATGTTTTCCCAGTGGGTCAATTGCCAGTACTATGCTTTAAGTGCAGAAGGATTGATCATGGGTATTTGATCAAATTAGACGTTCTAATCAACTTAAGTAGTAAAAGAACTTTTAAAAGTTTAGAGAAGCAAAGACAGAGAGATGTTAATTCCATACTTGGCTAAGTGCCTGAAGGTGAATGGCACTTGTTAAAGTTGACAGTTGATTTAGAAAGAATACACAATATAGTTTAATACCATTTATCTAGGTCTATCCACACTAAACATTTACTTAGTTGATTATTTTTAAAAGTCCAAATGTTAAAGAGCAATATAATAGCTGTCAGAGAACCATCATTAAAAATTTTTGTATTATTTATTACAGAGGTAGCTAACGCAGTACTAGTGTGGGCAGCAGTGTAACTTTATGCAGTGTATAATGTGTTACAAATCATAGTAACAGAACACACATCGAAATACTGACAACTTGATCCAACATCTTGTTTGTTATTTATACTTTGATTCCTAGACTCAAAACTTGTATACCAACCACATGTTTTTTTCCATTTTCTGGGGTTTTTTTGCTTGTTTTTGTTATTGGGTTTATATTTATGTTAAATTCATTAGGGTTTTTTTTTTTTTACAGTGTTACTAATACACATACTCTCAAAAGAACTCTGGGAATCCTCAACTTTTGACTTTGCAAAAGAATAAAGAAGAAATGAAGAACTGAGCTAAAACCCTGTAAAATCCATTCAGATAGGCTCAGTATCTCCCATACTCCCATCATCCCACAGCTGTGAATTTACACTGCACATAATGTTCAGGATTATATGAAAGTCAACTTCAAAGGACACACGGGTGAATTTTTAAGAACTCTAGTCACAGAGGCTGTTTCTGAAAAACATACATTCTTTATTTATTTACTTGACAGAGAGCAAGATCACAAGTAGGCAGAGAGGCAGACAGAGGAGGAAGCAGGGAGCTGAGCAGGGAGCCAGATGTGGGCCTCGATCCTAGGACCCTGAGATCATGACCTGAGCCGAAGGCAGAGGCTTAACCCACTGAGCCACCCAGGTGCCCTGAAAAACATACATTCTGACTCCTTGCCTTCTCCACAGTAATTAGCTCTCTGATCTTGTCAATTTTAACTCTACCGGCTTTCACTTTCGGTTTATCCGTAAGACAAATTCCATGCCCTATAGGAGACTGTAACTATAGTTAAGGCTCCTCTTCTCATTCAGATTACCTTAGGTTCTATGATTAATCACCACACCTCCAGACCCTTCTCTTAACTGTAACTAAGATGACCTTTCTAAAGCACAACTCTCATTAGATCACTTTCCTGCTAAAACTCCTCAACAGTTCTTCATTGGCTACAAAAGTCCCAGCTCATTAACCTGGCATTCAAGGTCCTCTACAATCTACCAACCTAAAGTATTTTTTCTGTTTTATTTACCACTATCACCTTTTGCATTCTAGTCTCACCACGCGTAACTAATTGAAGGCTGTATAGCTGTTACTTTCCCACCTCAGTGCCTCTGCTCATTCAGTTCCTTCAGCTAGAATGTCCATTCCTCTGTCATTTAAATTGCTATTGGTTACAAGTCAGAAAGCTCCCGTTACACTGGTTTAAAGAAAAATACTATATATTTTCTCATTAAGAAATCCTGATACAAAGCAGCTCCTGGATTGGTTAATTCAAAGACCTAGCAAATCCCTCTTCTTAGTTCATTGGATCACTTTTAGCTCATGTCCCTTTCTTATACACTGACCAAAGGGCTACGATTACCATGATTGGTTTAGGTTACACTAACCAGGACTGACTCTTGAGTCATTTCAGGGAGTGGTAGACACCAAAACAAAATCAGGGCTCTGCTGGCAATGAAAAGTGGGAATGGCGTGTGGGTAATCAGCTTAGAGTTTCTCCCACATCTTTTTATTCCTGCATGGTTAAACTTAATGTCTCTAAAGGTCTGACTCAAATACCATCTCGTTCATAAAGTCTTCCTTAGTAGAAATTCTCTTGTCTTTTCGAAACTCCAATAGCATTTTATTTATGCTTCATAACTAAATTCTACATTAAGAATAAAATTATTTAGGTCCGAAGCTCCCCTAATAGATAGTAAGCTCCTGAGGACAGGAGCTCCGTCTAGATTCATCCTTTTATCACTTATGGCCTGTACTGCTTTGCACCTGGTTGTAACTCAGTATATGTTGAGTGAACAAAAATCTGTAGAAGAAGTACTCTCGTTTTAAATGATTGGGATAGGTTGAAGTTTTCCTTGTTGATCGATACGATATAATACCTAAATTACATTCTCGCTCCATCTTTACCTCATAAAGTACTCAGCTCATATTGAAGAGGCCAGTATAAATTGTAGAGAGCTGTGGGAATATGAGTATCAGGCTTCTGATCCCTTGGTATTCTGTTGCTCCTCTTTAGCAAACAGAATTAACGTTTAAGATGTTAATTTACTACTAATCAAATTCTTTTCACCTCAGTATCTCTAACCATTACATCTGTATGTGATTAAACATCTTCCCTAAGATTCTAAATAGAAAAGCACAAATATTAAAGACCTAGGCAGGGGTGCCTGGGTGGCTCTGTCAGTTAAGCAGCTGACTCTTGATTTCAGCTCAAGTTATGATCTCAGGATCATGGGATCATGCCTGACATCAAGCTCTGTGCTGACAGAGTCTGCTTGAGAGTCTCTCTGTCTCTTAGCAGGCAGTCAGAGTTCTCATTTGTGTAATTTTTCTTGATTTTTAGGTCTACTCTAAAGAGGTGTTTTATTTACATTCCATAGGTTCTTTTTGAAAGAATCTATGAGAAGTCAGTGTTAACATTAGAAAAAAAATTGAAATCCTATATGAAAAACTGAGAAGAAATTTCTAATTTCTTAATCTTAAGCAACTAAACAATTGTACTATAACCTTCTGTATTTATAAAAAGACCTTTTCTTGACTGCCATAGTTATCATTATTATCTTCAGACAATATTTAATTCAATATAAAAAATCTAAATGATATTTAAATGAAATATTTTGTAGGACTAATATTAGAAAGATTAATGGATAAAATAAAATTATGGGCTAAGATGGCTATTAAGAAACTTCATAAATTGTATTGTTTTCATCCATCTTGTTACTTAGACCAAAACCTTGGCACCAGCCATTCTTGTCTTCTCTCTTTCTCTCCTATCCCACAGTCAATCCATAAGAAATACTGACAGGTTTCTCTTCAAAATATATTCAGAATCTGGCCAGTTTTCACCATCTCCACTACTACTACCCTATTCTTAGTGACCATCATCTCTCACAAGGCTTATGCTAATAACCCCCTAACTGGTTTCCCTGCTTCTGCCCTTGCCCCCATAATTCTGTCTAGTCTCAGCCCAGCAATCAGTCTGTTCCACATATAATCTGAAATGAAATCAAATCATATTAGTCCTTGATTCAGAACTTTCCAGTGACATCCCATGCACTTATAATAAAAGCCAAAGTTATTACTATGATTAGCAAAGTCCTATACATTCTATCTCCACCTCATCCCCCTAACCTTATCTTCTACCACTCTCATTCCCTCTCTCATTCTATTCCAGCCCCACTGCGCTCCTGGCTCCTGGCGCCCCTGGACTCCTTGTGCTCCTTACCTGGTGCACTTCTGCGTAACAGCCTTCACACTTCGTATTCTTCCAACCTGGAATGATCTCTCCCCCAGCTACCCAAATGACTCATTCCTGCTCCTTTTCCAGTTCTTAAATATCACCTTCTCTGTGAGGCCTTCCCTACAACCCTTCAGTATATCCTCTTCTCTATTTATCTTCTCCATAACACTTATTTCCATTTTACCTAATCTGTATTTTGTCTCTCCTACCTATAGTGTAACCTCCATGAGGGCAGGGATTTTGTTTTATACATACTAGGTCACCAGTGCCTAGAGTGGTGCACACAGTACATTGATATGTGCATAATATCCATGTAATGGGTACTCAGTAGATATTTGTTGCATGAATCCTATGATTATAGTAGCTTAGTTTGATAAATCTTGCTATCAAATACCAAGTTTATAGAAATTATTCCCTTATTTCTTTCAAACTGCAATTCCAAAGAAGACTGGTCTAGTTTCCTCAGCTCTGCAAGTCTGTTGTAATAGCCTCTATGAATTGCTATCACCTTTAATTCTATATATTTGTCCTCTATCTCACACATAATCTTTTATTACAAAGAATCTTACATATTTGCATCCCCATTTAGATTTTAGCTTCCCAAAATGTCATCAGTTTTAGAGATTGTTCCGCCATCTTCACAGTATGGAATCTGATTCATACTTGATTCTTAGTTTTTTCTCACTGCCTTCTCAAATAATAAACAGCTGGTACATATTAGTTATAACTATCATTATTTTCATTCCAAATTGAAATGTTGATACAATAATTTTTTTAATATGTAACCTATCTACTTCACCTTCCTATATGCCCGGTTCCATCAACACATTTCAAAACCTACTTTGTGTATAATTTTAAGGCCTTCTCTCCCTCTTCCTCCATTCATTTCTTTGTAATTTTTTTCTGATTTTGTTTGTTCTGTTAACTTTGATATATACTTAGTAGATTTCATTGATTTTGTTCCCACAGTCTTCCATACTATCCCCTGTGCTAAAAAATAAAAGTCTTTCATATCACTAGTCTGTCACTGATTACTTCTGGTTCTTCCAAGAACAGTACCCTCTCAACCCTACTCACTTTGGTCATTTGAAAAGAAAATATATGCCCCACTTTAGGACTCTCTAAGTCTTATGAAAGCAATATTATCTCTCCTTACATCTTACCTCACGCTTGCCTCAAATATCTCCTCACATTAAGAATGTAAGCCCCAGGGACGCCTGGGTGGCTCAGTTGGTTAAGCATCTGCCCTCAGTTCAGGTCATGATCCCAGGGGCCTGGGATTGAGTCCTACAGTGGGCTCCTTGCTCAGCGGGGAGCCTGCTTCTCTCCCCCTCTGCCATTCCCCCGGCTTGTGTTTCTGGCTCTCTCTATCTCTCTGTCAAATAAATACAATCTTTAAAAAAAAAAAAAAGTGTAAACTAAAGTGAGGAGAGGTACAAGCTATAGACCACTGGTTCCACTTCATATTAAATGAATTTTTTGCCAAAAAAAGGGGTGCTTGCCAAAACACAAAATAGCCTTCTGGGAAGAATTCAACCATTCTTTGTTAGGATTTACTTTAATGTAATTTTCTTGCTTTAGTTTGGAAATTTTGATATAAAATAGAACTTAAGATATTCAAGAAAACAATCAGTTGTTTCAGTTATAGTAGAATGACATGTAGGTGTTGGATTCAAATTAACCTTTTAGTTAAATACTTCAAGAAATTAAAAGAGTTGTCAATACTGATCTCTTAAATTCATTTTTTAGGTCTGGGAGAGTTGTCTGACCACATCAACTCTAAACAGGGTGATGCCTAATCAACCCTACAGGGTTTTTTTTGTTTTTTTTTTTTTTTAAAGATTTTATTTATTTATTTCACAGAGGGAGAGAGATCACAAGGAGGCAGAGAGGCAGGCAGAGAGAGAGAGGGAAGCAGGCTCCCCACTGAGCAGGGAGCCCGAATGCAGGCCTCGATCCCAGGACCCTGAGATCATGACCTGAGCCGAAAGCAGAGGCATTAACCCACTGAGCCACCCAGGTGCCCCTACAGGGTTTTTTTGAGTATCAAATAAGATAAATGTGTGCAAGTACTTTGAACTCCATTTGCTCAGACTCTTTCTCTCTTGTTAGGTAATTTGCAAACTTTGGAAACTTTTATTTCCTAGGGTTTTTGACTAAATATTTGTTCCCCCCCTCCTTTGTGGGAAAAATTGATCAGAGAAGTGATGATCAATTCAAAGGGTGAAATAGGTGATGGAGATTAAGGAGGACAGTTGTGATGAGCACTAGGTGTTGTATGTAGTACATTCTATACCTGAAATTAATATTTCACTGTATGTTAACTAACTGAAATTTAAGTAAAAACTTTTAAAAATGGCCAGAGAAATTATGACCTTTTTTCTTTCTTTTCCTCTTTTTTTTTTTTTAATTTTTAGATTAACAAAAGCACTGGCATTGTAGAAGCATCACGGATCATGAATTTGTACCAGTTTATTCAGCTTTATAAAGACATCACAAGTCAAGCATCAGGAGTATTGGCCCAGAGCACCACCTCTGAAGACCCTGATGAAAATTCATCATCTGTAACATCTTGTCAGGCTAGTCTTTGGATGGGAAGGTACATAATGCATAAGCACCATGTTTCTCTTGTTTTCTAATATACAAGCTACTGAAGTCTAAGTAATACTTTTACTGGTCCCCCTGTGATTTCTAAATCACATTACTTTTTATCTCAGTTGATATTGTACCCCAGATCAGCTTATTCATCAGCACAATCAGCACAGATTATTCTGTGCTTCAGGATGTTGTTAGAGTGCTAAATTAAAGAAAATTAAAGCGGCTCACACCAGCTAATGTTTCCCTCAACCCAGTTTCCATGAATGCATTCTCCACTATCTTAAATATGCTTGCATTTAATAACAAAGGATATTAATATTTCTCTTATAACAGGTATTTATGTTATTAGATGATTAAAGCCCTTCAGGGAATTAGGTATAAGAATCTGCAAAATCATTCCAGTTTTCCTTTAAAATATCTGACTAATTAGAGCATTAAAAATTGTAAATATTGGCTCTAGGACTTGGTAGTCCATTCAGGAATGAACAAGTAGCTGGTGCACATACTGCGTATACTGAGTTACCAGAAGGAAATGAAGTCACCTAGAGGTTTTTTTGATGGCACATGTTTACTTAGGCCTAATACATTATTGTTCTGTCTAAACTTTCTTTTCCTTCTCTGTAATGCTCTTGGCATGTGAAAGCTTCCACCTGTTGCCATTTGACAACCATGACCATAATTTAAATTTGTAAATGCCTCATTGGAAAAAGTCTTACTGGGTCCAGACATGTTGACATCCTGTCCTACTGTCATACAGAATGGACAGCAAAAATCTGTATTGACAGTATTATTTACCTTAAAATTAAGAATATGCCTAGCAAGAATTTCTCTTTTATTGCTTGATTTACAGTTGCATTTTCTGGTCCATTCTTAACCAGCTGGTTTCCAATACTATATTGTGGTAAATTTGCATCTCCATTTATCATTTTCGGTTTATCATTATAGGATTGTTTGGTTTTTTGGGTTTGAGCTATACAAGTGGTACTGAAATGCCAAGTGAGTTTTAGAACATGATAGGCAGTGTTTAGGCTTTTCCTTTCTGTATTTTGTAAAGTTAATCTTTCATAGACAGGTGTCTGATTTTCTGCATTTCTTCCTCTCTTCAGAACGATAATTTTTTTTGTTGTTATTGTTTTGTTTTGTTTTGTTTAAGTATCTTAAAACTGAGAATAGGACTTACCAGGATATTTAAACTCTGTGCTGGCAAATGAAAGTAATACTTTTTTCTTGTTGCAGTCATCTCAATGAAAGAGGTAAGGGTGTTATCCCTGGAAATTCAATGCCTGATTGGTAGGTTAGGGGTGCTTCTTGCCTTTGTATGTTTTTTGGTTTTGAGTTATACCCTGATACTCTAGTTCATAGAAAAACAGACTTTTCAAGTTGAAGGGGATTTTAAGAGATATTTATTTGGTTTAGTCTTATATCTGATGTCTATTTTTATTAGTGGTTTGCATTTTTTGAGTCCTTATAGTGTATTAAGCATTTTGATGAGTGCTTTACATATAAACTCATTAAATCCTCACAACAACCCCATGGGGATACAGTTCTGGTCCATTTCAGAGAAACTGAGGTTTAGACAAGTAAATAACATGGCTAGAAATTAGCCTAGCTAAGATTCACATTCAGACGAGGCTGGTAATACAACCATGCCCCTAACCTCTGCATTATTACTCTCTTACAAATAAAGATCTGTACCACAATGCTTCTTAAACTTTGTATTCAGTGGTTTTGAGGAGGAGCTTCAGAGTCCACCAAGCTCCCACATGGTGTCACTGCTGCTAATACATCAATAAGACTTTGAGTAGTAAGACTTGTCACATTTAGTCCAGTTTGTACTTGAACACCTGAAAATATGTGGGACTCACTGCCTCACAGACACAAGCCTTTTCATACACATAGAGCTCTAATCACTGTAAAATGTTCCCTTTTGCATTATATTCCTCAGGACGGCCAAAATCTGAATCTCTTGAGGCAGCATAGCACAGACTCTAGAACCAAATTGCCTGTGTTCAAATCCTGGCTCTATTCCTAAGTGTGTGACTTTGGACAAGTTATTAAACTCTTTTTCCTCTGTTCCCTCATTTTTTTAAGAGAGGATGGTAACAATAGTATCTGCTTCATAGGATTCTTGAGAGAGTTAAGTGAGTCAAGATATGTAAAATGCTTACAGCAGGGCCTGGCATGTAATAATATGTAAGAGTTCACTGTCATTATTTTTAATTTACTACTGTATTCTACTTATTTTAGTGACAGTGCCCTCTGGATCCCACCAAACGAATCTGTTCTCTCTTCAGCCCTTCAAATATTTGAAAACATTAATCAAATTCTCACTGGTCCTCTGTTCTGCAGGATGAGCATCCCCAGTTCCTTTGGCCTTTGTTATATGGGTCTCTTTCCTATCCCAGAGGCTTTCCTGGAAAATCCTTTATCTGTCAATATATCTTTCAGGGTAGGGGGCATAGAACTCAATACTCCATTCTACAAGTGGTCTAACAAGGACAACTAGAACAGGACCCTTTCTCCTTCATTCTTCTGCTTACTGTACTGCTAGGAAGGTAGCAAAAAATCAAGTGAACATTGTACAGTTTCCACTGGCTGCTTCTGTGTTTCCTGTGTTTTCTTTTACTTCTGTTCAGAGCATTGCTCTTCTTCACACCCTTCTAACCTTCAGAACTCTGTCCCTCTTTATGGATTCAGTTATAGTCTCTGCTACTAACACATAAGTCCAAATCAGACATAAATTGTAAGCTGCTCAAAAGCAGAGACTCCAGTTCCTCTGGGTCTGGTACGGAATGTAGCACCTAAGAGACTCTTAAACATTGAACTGAATATATCTAGAAAATGAGATGCGTGTCCATCTAGGGTTTCATTCAGTTTCCCCACTTTGTTTCAGTGGCTTCCTTCTTTTGTCCATGGGTTTAACCTATTACCACATCCTGACGATTTGTCTTTTGTAATGTCCCTTTACTGGGCCCTAATTATCTCCCAGGTGAATTGCTGAAGTAAGGATCTGATTGGTTTTCCTCCCTCTAGAAAGTCCCATACTGCAGTCCCAATTAGTCTTCCTAAAATACTATTTCAGTGGAGGTTCACTTTTCTTTTGATCAAACTCTGATTCTAGTTTGCCTATCAGAATAAGTTTAAACATATAATTTTGACATTCAGGGATCAGATTATCCCTGCTATATTTAAGCAACCTATTCTCTCAGTTTTGTCCCCAGAACATCATACCATCTCCTGTTACACACACGCTCCAGAAGTATTTTTTTTTCCTACTCCACAACTTTGTTTCTTCACCTAGAATGTCCTCTGTCAAAGTTACATCCCTTTTCAACCTCATCTTTTCAACAAATTTGAAATGCTCCTTCTTAGCACTTACTACTTCCATATTTGACATTTGCTTATATTCTTTTTTATGTTCAAATTGACAAATTTTAACATTTGTTTGGTATTTTATTTGGTATTTCTTGTGTGTGTGCGTGTGTGTGTGTGTGTGTGTGTGTGTGTGTGTTAACCACTGTATAGTAGTACATCATTAGTTTTTGATGTAGTGTTCAGTGATTCATCAGTTAAGTATAACACCTAGTGCTCATCACAACATGTGCCCTCCTCAACACCCATCACCCTGTTATCCCCTCCGCCCACCCGCCTCCCCTCTCAAACCCACCGATTATTTCTTGGGGTCCATAGTCTCTCATGGTTCATCTCCCTCTCTGATTTCTCCCCCATCAGATTTCCCTCCCTTCCCCTGTGGTCCTCCGTGCTATTGCTTATGTTCCACATAGGAGTGAAACCATATGATAATTGTCTTTCTCTGCTTGACTTATTCACTTTATATGATCCCCTCCAGTTCCATTCGTGTTGATGCAAATGGTGGGTATTCATGGNCTTATTCACTTTATATGATCCCCTCCAGTTCCATTCGTGTTGATGCAAATGGTGGGTATTCATGGTTTCTGATGACTGAGTAATATTCCATTGTGTATATGGACCACATCTTCTTTATCCATTCATCTGTTGAAGGGCATCTCAGCTCCTTCCACAGTTTGGCTATTGTGGACATTGCTGCTATGAACATTGGGGTCCATGTGCCCCTTCTTTTAACCATGTCTGTATCTCTGGGGTAAATACCTAGTAGTGCAATTGCTGGGTCATAGGGTAGCTCTATTCTTAACATCTTGAGGAGCCTCCATACTGTTTTCCAGAGTGGCTGTACCAGCTTGCATTCCCACCAACTACAGTGGTATTTCAATGTCTTGTATATGGTAGTTAAGCACAGCAGGGAATAAAAACACGTCAGAGATACCTCCTGTCTTTAAGAAGTTTATAGTCGGGTGCNGCCTGGGTGACTCAGTGGGTTAAAGCCTCTGCCTTCGGCTCAGGTCGTGATCTCAGGGTCCTGGGATCGAGGCCCGCATCGGGCTCCCTGCTCAGTGGGGAGCCTGCTTCCCCCCCACTCTCTGCCTGCCTCTCTGCCTCCTGTGATCTCTCCCTCTGTCAAATAAATAAATAAAATCTTTAAAAAAAAGTTTATAGTCTAATGACTGTACTTTGAAACATTTAGCTTTTGTGTAATTATGAAAGTAAAACAGCATGAAGGATAAAAGCAAGTTAAAATCACTTTAAGAAACATTTATTGAGGGGTGCCTGGGTGGCTCAGTCATTAAGCATCTGCCTTCGGCTCAGGTCATGATCCCAGGGTCCTGGGATCGAGCCCCACATCAGGCACCCTACTTTGTGGGAAAGCGTGTTTCTCCCTCTCCCACTCCCCCTGCTGGTGTTCCCTCTTTCACTATATCTCTCTCTGTCAAATAAATAAATAAAATCTTCAAAAAAAAAAAAGATTTATTGAGAACCTAAGACAGACTGCCTATATTCAAAGAACTTTGAGTTTGTAGCTAGACTAATTAGAAGCCAATTAAAATGCAATATTTAAGTCCTTTAATTGAGGCAAATGTTGGTTTTGAGATCAGACAGAAGATATCCTGAGCTACGGTATTGGGATTAGAGTTTACCAGACTCACAAGGATATTCCAGGAAAAGAAAACACCACATGCAAAGGCACTTTGCTGACTCGGGGGCGCTCTACACTGGGGCTGGAGTAGAAGGTTCAATATCTCTTCTCAAGATGAAAGAGCTCCTTAAGGACAGAGAAAGATAGGAAGCAAACTACCTATCTTTTCTATTTCCTGTAGCACCTGATTATTAAGACTAAGTTATTCTTTCATATATATGCCCATTATCAGCATCAGCATGGTACGGTCCAAGGGCAAGGTCCATATTTTTGAGAGCTTTGTATCTTGCATGGCAAGTAAATCTTCTATCGGTTGAATTCATTTATGTAAATATGATATGATTAAAATGGGCTATTATTTTCAGAAAGACCTGAGTATTTCCAGTTTTTGTTTGTATATTCTTTTTAATCTTCACAGTATTTATCTATTACCCAGCTTTTCTTTATGAAATTTGTCCCTCTTAGTACTTCTTCCCTAAATATATTTGCTATCCCTAAAATTTAGTCTGATTTTGCATGAGTCATGTTTTGCTTTATATTGAGGGTACACTGATGTTTGATAATGCTTTCTAAGGCAATGGAGACAAAGTTAAAGCATAATGACAACAGAGAAGATTTATGCTCCATCTCAGTTTCACATTGCAGGGTGAAGCAACTGACTGATGAGGAGGAGTGTTGTATCTGTATGGATGGTCGAGCTGACCTCATCCTGCCTTGTGCTCACAGCTTTTGTCAGAAATGCATTGATAAATGGTAAGTTATCTGCTACCGTCATGGGATAGGCAAAGGTCAAATGAGAAAGTGCGTATGAAAAAGCTCCCAAAAAAATACAAAAATATTGTAGTTAAGTATAAGAGATTTTGTTCTTTAATACTTTGAATTGTATGACTTACTTCCTTCTCTGGTTAAAAATACTTTTATATCTAAAGTTTAGAAAATGTGGCGATGTGTATTAGTTTTGGCAGTTTACTGTTGGTATAGGTTTGTGCCTGACTTGAGCCTAGGATCACGAGTTTCCCTTTTTCTTCATTTTTCTCATTTCTATATTTTTCCTCTATCTTTGATTAAAAGGAATAATATGAATCCTTGAATATTGATTGTTGGACCTGGAGGGAACTTTAGAGATCAGCTAGTCAACTTCATTATTTTATAAAATAAGAATGAAGCATTTAGAGGACTTTCTAACTGACATACAGTGAACTACATATGTTTAAAGTACAATTTGATATGTTTTGACACATGTACACCCATAAAAAAATCACAATTCAGATAATGAACAAATTCATTACCCCAAAAGTTACTTTGTGCCCCACTGTAAAGTCTCCTTCCCAACCCTTCCTTCTAGTCCTCAGATAAGGATTAATCTGCTTTCACTCACTATAAAAATAATTTGGATTTTCTAGAATTTTTATAAATGAAATCATACAGTATGTGCTTTTTTTCATTCAGTGTAATTATTTTGAAATTTATCCATGTTGTAGCATGTTATCAGTAGTTTCCCCCTTTTTTAGGATTTTATTCATTTATTTTTGGTGAGAGATAAAGAGCATGAGCAAGAGGGGCAGAGGGAGAGGGAGAAGGAGAGAATCCCGATCCCACAACCCTGAGATCACAACCCGAGCCAAAATCAAAAGTTGGATGCTCAAACGACTAAGCCACCCAGGTGCCCCACAGTAGTTCCCTTTTTTGTTGCTGAGTAGTATTCATTGTATGATATACCACAGTTCATTTATCTAGTCCCCTGTTATGGACATTGGGTTGTTTCCAATTTTTGGCTATTATAAATAAAACTATGTACATTTGTGGATAGGTCTTTTTATGGACATATATTTTGGTTTTTTTCTTGGTTACTTAGAATGTCTAGATCATATGGTAGGTATATGTTTAATTTTTTAAGAAACTGCCAACTGTTTTCCAAAGCGGTTGTACCATTTTGGACTCCCACCAGCAATGTATGAGAGTTCTGATTGCTCCCCAACCTTGCCAATACTTGGTAGGGTCGTCTTTTTTTTTCTTTCTTTCTTTCTTTTTTAATTTTAATTCCAGTATAGGTAACATCAGTGTTAGCTTCAGATGTACAATATAGCAATTCAGCGTTTCATATACTACTGTGCTCATCAGGATAGGTGTACTCTTAATCCCCTTCACCCATTTCACCCATCCCCCCCACCACCTCTCCTCTGGTAAGTGTGGTTAATCCTTTTAATTTTAGCCATTCTAATAGATGTGTAGTGTTATCTCATTCTAGTTATAGTTTGTATTTCCCTACTGACTGATGATGTTGAGCATCTTCTTATATGCTGAATCTGTACGTCTTCTTTGGTGAAGTGTCCATTCACATCTTTTGCCCATTTCTTTATTGGATTGTTTTCATATTAAGTTTTAGAGTTCTTTCAATATTATGAATACATGTCCTTTATCAGATATTTGACTGGCAAATATATTCTCCCACTTTGTGATTTGTCTTTTCATTCTCTTAAGAATATCTTTGAAAGAGAAGTTTTTAATTTTGATGAGATCCAGTTTATCAGTTTGTGATTTATACATAGTGATTTATTTAAGAAATCTGTCTATCCCAAGGTCACAAGGATTTTTTTTCTATTCTTGGGAAGTTTGATAGTTTTAGGTTTTACATTTAGGTCTGTGATTCATTTTGAGTTAAGTTTTTGTATATAGCTTGAGGTACCAATTAAAATTCTTTTTTTGCCTATGGCTATCCAGTTGCTCCAGCACGTTTTGTTGGAAAGACTTTCTTTTCTTCACTAAATTGCCCCTTCACCTTTATTGGAAATCAGTTGTTGAAATACACGTGGGTCTATTTCTGGACTCTGTTCCATTCCATTGATCTGTTTATTTCATACCAATACCACACTACCTTGATTAATGTAGCTTTTTGAATCTAAGTCTTAAAATCAGGGAGTGTTCTCAAACTTTGTTCTTCTTTGTTGTAGTTGTTTTTGGCTATTCTAATTCTTTTAAATTTCAAAATGAGCTTTAGAATCAATCTCAATTTCCACAAAAAAAAAAGCTATAAAGATTTTGCATTAAGTAAATAGATCGATTTGGAAAGCATTGACTTCTTAACAATATTGGGTCTTCCAGTCCACAAACAGTATACATCTCCATTTATTTAGGTCTACTTGCATTTCTCTCACCAATTTTTGGAGTTTTCTTTGCATATCTTTACCAGATTTATCCCTAATCATTTTGAATTTTATTCTATTTTAAATATATTTTTTATTTCAATTCCTGATCATTTGTTGCTAATGTATAGAAATACATTAGACTTTTGTGTATCAGTCTTGTATTCTACAAACTTTTGCTAAATCCATTTACTAGTTTTGATAGCCTTTTTGTAGATTCCACAGGACTTTTTTAAATGTCTGAACATCCTTTTTCAAAGATATATTTTTCTGGATATAGAATTCTAGACTGATACTATTTTTTCTTTCAGTACTTTAATGATGTTGCTCCACTCTCATTTTTCTTGCCTTGTTTCCATGAGAAATATTATGCTATCACATTTATCTTTTTTCCTCTGTAGGTAATGTCTTTTTTTTTTTTTTTTAAGATTTTATTTATTTGAGAGAGAGAAATCGTGGGACAGAAGGGGAGGGAGAGGGACAAGCAGACTCCCTGCTGAGCACAGAGCCCAACATAGGGCTCAATCCCAGGACCCTGAGATCATGATCTGATCTGAAACCAAGAGTCAGAGGCTTAACCAACTGAGCCACCCAGGTGCCCCTGGCAATGTTGCCTTTTTCCCTCTGGCTGCTTTTAAAGGGTTTTCCTTTATCATTGATTTTGAACAGTTTAATTATGATATGCCTTCCAGTAGTTTTCTTCATGTTCCTTGTGCATAGCGTTCATTGAGCTCCTTGGATTGGTGGGCTTACTGTTTGGAAATTTTGAAAATTTCTTTCATCAATTTTGAAAAATTTTCGGCCATTATTTTCTTGAATATTTTTTTCTGTCCTCTCCCTTCTTCTGAGACTCAAGTTACACATATATTAGACCACTTCAAGTTGTCCCACAGCTCACTGTTGCTGTTTTCCTTTTTGAAATCATTTTCTCTGTATTTCATTTCGGATAGTTCAGATTGCTCTGTCTTTTCAAATTCACCAGTCTTTTTTTCTGCATTGTCTAACTTGTCATTAGTTCCATCCAGTGTATTTTTTACTTTAAACATTATAGTTTTCATGTCAGGAAGTTTGATTTGAGCTTTTAAAATATCTTCCATCTCTCTACTTCATATGTTTGGTCTTTCCTCTGGTGTTTTTAATACAGAGAATACAGTCATGATAACCACTCATTTTCTTGCCTGCTTGTTCTAGCATCTGTGTCTGCTCTGGATTGATTTTGATTGATTTTTTTTCCCTCTTCATTTGGGATTGTATTTTTCTGTTTCTTTTTATGCCTGGTAGTTCTTGACTGGGTACCAGACATTGTGATTTTCACTTTTTTGGGTACTAGGCATTTTTGTATTCCTATAAATATCCTTGAGCTTTGTTCTGGAATATAGTAACTTGGAAACAGTTTGATCCTTTTGGGTCTTGCTTTTATAATTTGTTAGGCAGGACCAGAGCAGTATTTAGTTGAGAGCTAATTATGCCCCACTAATGAGGCAGAACCCTTCAGAGTACTCTGTTCAATGCTCTGGGTGTTAGGAGGCTTTCCAGTCTATCTGGTGAGAGCAGGCAATATTCCAAAACCTATTTTGGATACTGTTCCTTCAAATCCTTTTTTTTTTTTTTTAAGATTTTATTTATTTATCTGACAGGGAGAAACACAGAGAGAGAGGGAACACAAGCAGGGGGAGTGGGAGAGGGAGAAGCAGGCTACCCGCCGAGCAGGGAGCCCAATGCGAGGCTCGATCCCAGGACTCTGGGATCATGACCTGAGCCGAAGGCAGACGCCCAACGGCTGAGCCACCCAGGCGTCCCCCCCCTTCAAATACTTTTGGGTGATTCCTGAGCCTCAAGTAGTTTCCTCACATGTGAATATACTCTAGGGGGACCTTCAGTTGATTCCAGAATTCTCCCTTTGTGCAGCTTTCTGCGCTTAAGTACTTCAGTACTCTGTCCTGTGAACTCTAGCTGCCGTGGGCTCCTGAGAGTCTCAGCTGTGTCTCTTCAACTCAGAGTCTGCCAGTCTCCATCTGCCAAGCTCCACAGCCTAAAAACTCTTAAGGCAATAAGCTAGCAATTTATAGGGCTCACCTTCTTGCTTCTCATATTCAGGGATAGTTGCCCTGTGTTGCTGATGATGTCCAGTGTTGAAAACCTTGTTTCCTGTATATTTCCAGTGTTTTAATTAAGTGGGGAGATAAATCTGGTCCCTTTTGGCCAGAAGCAGAAGTTGACCCTTAAAATTGTGACTTTTGTGCACAGAAGAGAACATGTAGTTATCTTAATAAAATATCTCTGAGGAACCAGAAATGAATCTGAATAATATATGCCAGCTCTAGCATTCACATTTAGTTTTTGGAACAGATTTCTAAATTTTTGTACAAAAGCCAAAGAACAATTGATATAATTTAATTACTTTGGTCTCAGATTTCACTGAGAAATGAAGAGAAAAACATTTCCCCTGCGTGACATGTTTCTGGCTCAAATGTGGTATTTTTGAAATTTCCAAAATAGTATTTGTCCCTTCAGAAAACAATAATCTCATTCAAGTGATGATATATAAGTTCTTTTCCTGTCAGAAAAATTTTTCTGCATGTAAGTTTCATCTTCTATTTTAAACCTTGAATGCTTCCATTCCCTTGTTCGTAGATGCAAAAGATAGGGGAAAACTGAAATGTCTTCTGCAGGAGACTAATTAAATGAAGTGTGGCCTGTCCATACAGTGTTATGTTTAAAAAGAACAGCTAGCTCTAACATGTACTGCTACATAATGGCCTATAAGATATATTGACAAGTAAAAAAAAAAAGCAGTAATATATATATACAAACAAGTTTAATCATGCTTAGTCTTTTTCTAGAAGAATATGTAAGAAACTACTAACAGTAGTTGCCCCTGGGGATAAGAATTAAGGATTGGGGTGGAAATAAGAGATTTATTTTTCACTGTATACTGTTATTGCTGTTTAATTTTTTTAAACCATGTACATTGTACATGTATTACTTTTCAAACACACCTGGTTTTTAAAAAGAAGAAAAAGAAAAACTGTTCTTTATTTGACTTCTGATAGGAGTGATCGACACAGGAATTGCCCTATTTGTCGCCTACAGATGACTGGAGCAAATGAATCTTGGGTGGTGTCAGATGCACCCACTGAAGATGATATGGCTAACTATATTCTTAACATGGCCGATGAGGCAGGCCAGCCCCATAGGCCATGACCTTGGGGTGAAGGTCTTCTTTTGCTGTTAATAAGCTACAAACGTTTTGGTCATGGGAGAAGGATGCAGGGATCCTTGTGGCACAGATGCAGAGAAATCGATTTTCCCTACCCTCTTATTTTCGCTATTCTGACAGTTTGTTCCATTTCTTTTAATAAACTTTCCATGTCTTCCATTTATAGTAAACTAAAATTTGCTACTGTTTTAGACCATATTTTTCTATTATTTATCTGTTCTAATGTATGTTAGAACTAATTGCTCTTGAATTCTTTGCTGAGGTAACAGCAACATTTCCAGAGGCTTCTGAAATACTATTTTTCAGGGCAGGAGTATTCTGGAATCTATTTAGTTAGGTTTAAAATAAACCTTGGATGTCAAAAAGTTGTAGCCATCTGAGAAAATTTGAAGTGACTGAAAATGTAGACTACATCAAAGTGCATGTTACTACTTAAATTCGTCTTTCTGCTGGAATCTAAGGAGTGTGTACACCCCCTTGTGGTTAATTATTGCTCCTTTAATAATTTTTACTTGAAACTATCCACAATTATTTTGTAACTTTAGCAGTGTATTTTGGAACTACATGATTTTTACTCAAGTCTTTTTTTGTTGTTGTATTTCATGCTGTATAATTTGGGTGAGGCGTGATTTTGCCTTGTAAATGGATTTCTGCCGGGGAATCTTCTTGGCTATTCTGGAAATGCTTTCCCACAGCTGGGAAGTTGTTCTAAGTAGCTTTTGATAATGCTCATGCATCTTGAAGTTTCAGAAGGAAATTTTTCTTCATCACAGATCCTGAATTTTATATTTCCAAATTATGATCATTCAATATTGGTTCGTGGTGCTTTTATTTTCTTAACTTGAAGGCATCTTTCTGAGGTCTCCAAGTCTTCAAATTTCTAATATTATTTAGAGAGAAAATAGGGTGTGGCCTTTTAAACATATGTACAATAAGCACCTCTGAAAATTAGGAGATAATTTGGCTTTCTGCTGTTTCACTGTACTTCCTCTGAAATACTCTGAAAGGGTGTAATCATAATGGAATTATGATTTTCAGTGACACTTCATTTTTTTAAATTTTGTTTATAGGGTAAAATTTTTGTTTTATGTTAAGCATTAACATTTTAGCATATACTAAAACTAGAACCTCATGTCTCCTTTAAAAGATGTGTTAACATTTCATGTAACTTTTCTGACTTATTATTGGTAACTTGCAGAAACTATTTTCCAAAATACCAAAGTATGCAATTTAAGTTGCTGCTTATTGATGGCAGAATTTTTGGATACTAGGATTTTAATAGGCATGCAAATTAAATAATTCATTTCTATAAGAAATGTCTGACCAAAGGTAGCTTGATTTTACCCAAAAAATATTTTTAACTAATTGGTTGACATTTATGACGGGGACAGCTCAGTACCAAATAGCTATACACTCACTAAAGATGTTTATACAGGCAGGGTGCCGGGGGCTCTAGCATACCAACCTGGTAATACACTTGATGGTTTGTGTGACCTTAAAAAAGTCTCTTCTGCTGGTTTGTAGGTTCTTTTAGAAACTGAGATTTCATCTGTAGTGTTCTTATTTTATTTCAGAAGTACAATAAAATCTTACTCAGAAGCCCTACACACCCATGCTATACTCCCCCAACATACACACACCACCCCTCTATATGAAAGTCATATTTTATTGATATGAATTTCATTATATAAACTTTATATACCATAATAAATATTATAAAGTCAACCAATAAAAACACGTATTAATGCATTGGCGATATCCAGGATATTCAAATTTAGTAATATAGTTGTATGATGGGAGTTGTTTTTTAAATTAATTTTTTCCCAAAAAAATTGTTTTAATTGAATTCAAGTCAGATTTGCAGAACCTTAACTCTCCTCCATGAAGTTTTAGTATTCCATGGGACATATTTTGAAAACCTTAGGATAGATGATCTCTGAGATCTTTTCGCAACTCTAAGATTCTAAATTGTCCTTTTGGATTAGACTTGCTGAGTCTAACTCAGATTGCCTAATTAAAGAATGTTTCTGAAAATGAACAAAGTTGCTGTACATGTTTTGGGATCTTTCCAGGTATAGCCAATGATTTTATCCCCCAGAATCCTCCACCTTTCAAGGAATTATTTAACAGTAAGCCCAGTGACTTGATGTTGCCCAAACCTTTTTACTTTCCAGGATACTAACTGATCTACTGTGAAATAGAAAGTGTTTTTATTAGTCTTATTAAATAAATGAGCACAGTTTTTTGCCCACTTCATTAAACTGGGTGATAATTCTTTAGATGTGAATGTTAGGTAGGTTCTACTGTTATAACTAATCATAAAAGTTGTAAATTTGTTTGATGGATGAAATGTACACTTTTTGTATTCTGTACAGCTTTGTCTTTTCCAAATATGAAGTACTTAAATGCACTTACTAAGATAGGAAATAATGATGTGTGCCTTGTAGGATCTGTGAAATGTTTTCATGAAGTCTAAGGAATTTGTTTTATAAGTTAAGAAATTTTCCCTATCCTAACTCGGTAACAAGAAGTTTACTCATACTGTAATGCTATAGAACTTTAGTTTGAGAAAATTTACTTGACTAGGTACTGAATTTAGAAGTTGAGAATAATAGTATCTGCTTTATTCTTAGGACAAACTGATATATTGTGCAATAAATAATCTTTAGCAAGTAAATTTTAGCTCACTGGAGAGGCTTTTTTCTTACATAGTCTCACATTCTTATATACTAAATGTTTATATCTTTAGAGGACTTTTTGTATTATGCTCTGGGGAGTTGTGATGTTTGTGTGCTATATTTTAAAATTCATTTCAAATTGGATTCAATTTCCTTATACCTAATATGTATCTGGGTTATAAGGCTGCTTGAAAATATCTTTTGGTTCTGTGATTTTTAACATTGGAAAGTTGGATTCATTAAAAGGCAGTCTAAAGAATTTATATTTTTAACTGTTTTTTTCTTCATTAGAAAAAGTAAAACAAGCTTACTTTGTCTATCCAGGAATAAGAAAACTAGTTGGAGATTAGGGAAATCAGCTGATCACCCACATTATGATGGGCAACATAATGACAATGTAATATAAATAGTTGACAACAGACTTTCATTTGTTCTCATGTCTTTTTACCCTGTTGGGACAGTAAAAAATAATAAATACTTCACCCTATATTAGTTATAATGTTTACCTTGTAAAATCACTTCCAAAACGATCATAAAGAATATAATTAGGGGCGCCTGGGTGGCTCAGTTGCTTAAGCGTCTGCCTTCAGCTCAGTTCATGAGGGTCCTGGGATTGAGCCCCTCGTTGGGCTCCATGCTCAGAGGCAAGCCTGCTTCTCCCTCTCCCACTTTCCCTGCTTGTGTTCCCTCTTTTGCTGTGTCTCTCTCTGTCAAATAAATTAATAAAATCATATATATATATATTATATATATATATATATATATATATATATATATATATAATTAGAGAAGCAAGGTAGAATCTTAGTCCTGAGAGAGGGAAGCCGTTTATAAGAAGGAATGATAGTTTATAATTGAATTTGCTGATGTACATCATCTTGAAGAAGTACACATTTTGGTATCAAGAGACATAAAAGCCTCCTCTGAGATATATTTTGATAATCTTGCAGCTGTTTATAGCCTTGCTCTCTGGCATCCTCGATCTTTCTGATAAAATACTTATTTAAAGATTGAGGATTATAAAATTTCCAAGAAACTATGTTTTTCTGATTAGTGTGCTTTCATTGCAGTTAGTTACACTTGTTCTTTATAACAGTGGTAGTCAGGTATCAAGTGCTTAGGTATATTACCAACATATCACTTTCAGTCATGTCTAAAACCCCAAAAAAGATGAATATTGTTTCACCAATGCAGCACTCAGAAACAAGTAAAGAGGAAGCCAGAAGGACGTGCTTGTAACTCTGTTTTAATCCAGGATGAGAGGAAGTAAAGGCCCAGGACAGGCCCTGGTACATACCAACCCAGGAGCTGTGATTTGTTTTCATGTGGCAAAGAGCAATGTCATTAATCATATCAGCAGTGCAGTTCGAAGTAACACATACATGAACTTGAGCCTTTTAGAGTAAGAGATACATGCCTCAAAATTTGTTCTTTTAGAAACATGAGCTAGTGTACACTTGCCTTTGATTCCAACTGTGAACACAAAAGAAAGTAGGGTTTTACTCCCCCAAAAGGCCAATTAGGTATAAAGATGTGATAAAAGTGCAAAGCACTATTGAAAAAGGTGTCTGAAAAGTTTGCAGAACAGGTAAAATTGAACAAGTGTTAGCTGAATAGACTAAAGTAATATCCAGGGAAAAGGAACACATGTGGCTTTGCTCAGGAACTATAAGAGGGCAGAAGTTTGAGGATAGCAAAGGTTTACCTCTGGGTCTAGTGAGCTTCAGTTTAAAATTTTTGAGTATTTATTGTGAAAGTCATCCATGTCTGAGTCTTAGTAAAAAATAAATTAGTAGTTATTGATAACTTTTCATGATGCCCCATCTTTTTTTTAACATTTTTATTTCAATATAGTTGACACACAATGTTACATTAGTTCAGGTGTACAAGGTAGTGAGTCAGTTTCTCTGTACATTATGCTTTGTCACCCCAAGTACAGCCAGCCACCATCTGTCACCATAGGATGCCATTACAGTATCATTGACCATATTCCTTATGCTGTGCCTTTTATTCCTGTGACTTACTCCATAACAGGAAGCCTGTATCTCCCACTCCCCCTTGCTATGTTACCCGTCCTCCCACCCCTTCCCTCTGGCAACCATCAGTTTGTTCTCTGTATTTATTGGTCTGATTCTGCTTTTTGTTTATTCATTTGTTTTGTTTTGCTTTAGTATTAACTTGAAATCATTTTAAATTTATTAGCCACAGTCCTAACAGACTTTATTTAATAATTAAAAATAAATACCTGACAGATAAAATGACAATGAGAAACTGTACAATAATTGCTATGTTACAACAAATGTATACAAATGGGAGTTTTTCAGAAATAATGTGTAAGATAAACACTGGGTTTTCAATCAATTTCATCATTAGCTGGAAGAGCACACATGTCTGCCTAATAAAAAGACTACATTTACTGTTCTGTATGCTAAGTTAACCAGTGAAGGGGATGAGCATTATAAAGTCACAGAAACAAGACAATCTAAAGTCAAATAAGCATCTTCACAAGCAAAAATAGAGTTCTTCTAAGTCTATAATAATTCAGAAGGGCTTCTCATAATCTGCATTTGTCCACAGAAATAGACAGAAAGGTCTTTGAGCAGCTTGTTGAATACTTGGAGCACATGTCCTTAAGAAGTTGCCAAAAGAGAAATTGATTCAATGTACATTTATTGAGCACCTACTATGTACCAGGCACTAGTAACACAGATGTAGAGTACATTGGTAAAGCTTAAATTCAGATTGGTCTTAAAAAATGCTTTCTGATGAATCACTAAATTCTACCTCTGAAAGTAATAATACACTATACGTTAATCGACTGATTTTCAATTTAAAAAAAATGTTTTCTACCTGGCCCCTGGGGCCACTTATGTCTTCTGAAGAAGTCTGCATGTTAGAGAAGGGAGACAGTTCACCTTTAAAAAAATAAAATGCAGAGGTTATAGTGATAAAAAAAAAAAATCTAACATCTGTCAGACCTAATGGAATAGTGGGAAAAGGACTGGATAAGGAGTGGGGAAACTAGTTCTGCTCCTATTACTTATAATATCTGTGTGACCTCAAGCAAATTTCACCTCCCTGGCCCTAATTCTTCATAAGTAAAATGGTAATTGGGCTACCATCAGAATATCAGAGCCAAAGGAACAGAGATCATCTAATCCTATGTTTTCCACAGTCCTTCGTTCAAATGAAAATATGTAGAAGGCCCAGTGTAACAGTGATGACAGCAGAGTTACTTTGAAGAAGGCAGCACCCAGAACCTCCCCCAGCCCTGGAGGAGATTCACAGAACAACATTTGAAAACCACTCATCTAGTCCAAACCCTCACTTTTCAGATAAGAAAACCAAGACACAGAATAGGAGCGATTGGTTCAGTGTGCACATTTGGCTCCTAAATAGAAACGAGGGTGGAGGGCTAAATAAAACAGTGTACGAAATTCATAAAAAATGCAAATTGTCAAGAAGGAAGTTTTCTATTTTAATTCTTTCAAAGTAGTTCCTTTATGAAAGGGAGCTTTGAAATTGGTTTTGTTTAAGGCAGCCAGCCAGCCAGAGGCTGAAATGAACAACTACCAACTAGCCTGCAGGGTCTATAGAGGATTTTGGCAGAAAACCACACAGACCTCATGTCAGTAGGCACTGGACCTTGTAGGATCCTGGCCCCAACAGTGCAAGCACTAGCGGTTTCAAGAGAAATATTTGGAAAATTTGGAATGAGTACAGACAAGTGTCCAGCTCCCAGATCCCTAAGGAGGAGTCACCATCTATTACTCAGAAATACTAACAGAAGTGGGCATGTTAGATCTTAAAGTGAACAGTGCAACCAAAATCACTAGTTTGAAAGTTCTTTAGAGGCTTCCTCTCCATGGAGGACGGTCCTAGTTTGGTATCTTGACCACTGTTAATCACAGCAGACTTGAAATTAAACCAAAAAGTTAAAATGCATGTCCACTGCTGGACCTATTGGGTCAGAGCCGTGATCTCTTCTGATTTCATGGCATCAGACAGGAAGCTGAGCTCATTGCATAGGGTCTCATATCGGAACGCCATCCGGATCTGAGCAACATTTGTCTTTCGAATATCATTTCCTTCAGGTCCTTCTTTATAATAATTTTGTCCCAGAAACTTTTGCTTCTCCTGTGGAACCAGAAAAGTATAAATGAAACCATAAACCTTAGGTTCACTTTCTATATCCACACAGCAGCTTTGACATTGGCCACACCAAATCAAACCAGTGCCCCTGAAGCTGATCCTCCACCAGGACATGGTTCTCCACGGGGTTCTTAAAAATTCCTCCTGGCCTCTGTGTCCTCAAGGATGTCACCCTGACACCCACATTCATTCCCTTCATTTCTGACTATGCTTTCCTTGATCAGGTGACAAAAATAAGACACATGCCCCCAGCGCTGCTGGCAATAAAGAAGGAAAGATGAAGGCATGAAGACTCAGTCCTTCCTAAGAGCCAACAGTGCCAAACAGGTGTTTCTGGGGCGGCCCAGTCTTAGGAAGCAGGACTGCACAATTGAATCTTGAACCTTTAGCTCTTCTCTGAATCAGCATCCGGTAAGAGCACCACCAACGCAGCCTCTTCCTGTACCAGCGACGTCATGCAGGGAAGGGTCCTGGGACCCTAAGACACCATGTTCTCAACCCTGGCTCCACATCAGATCACCTGGGGAGCTGTAAAAGTACTTACTGATGTCCAGGTTCCATCCCTACAATTTTTTTATTCACTCTAGGTACTACTATTCACTATCCAAGAAATACTGAGTGCCTTCTATGTGCCAGGGACTATTCTAGGCCATAGGGATATAATGCTGAACAAAATAGTCCAATGGAACTCACATTCTAGAAGGAAAGACAGGAAAACACATAACTCCATATTATAAGGTCAGTAGTAATAAATGTTATGAAGGAAAACAGATTAAAGAGATAGAGACTGATGGCAAGTGTGGGGCTACTGTAGAACGGTGATCAGGGAGGGCCTCTCAGAGGAGGTCACGTATGAGGAGAGGTCTGAAAGGGTCAAAGAGCAGCCCTGAAAATTCAGGGGCTTGAATTTTCAGGAGTCCCAGGTTTCTCTAGGACATGAGTTGCAGTGTGACAGACACCCAGACACCCTGCTTGTTGTCTTCACTGATCTCAGCGGCTAGAAAGTGCCTGGCCTGCAGCGGGCACCCACCGTACATGTGTTGGACAGGAGGGACAGAGGGCAGCACCATCACTGCCCGTACCTGATGCGAGAGTCCACTCTGCAGCACGCTGTTCCTGGCGATTTCACACAGGTCACACGTGCTCAGCTTCCACACTTGAGCTGCAATTGCATATTCTTCCATAAGGGCTTCCTAGATCCCCCCCCAAAAGTAAATGTATTAGATGGCAGGCTATCCCTTTCAATCCTTCACATATCTCCAAAGCTAGAAACATCAGGCAGACATTGCAGATTAACCAAATAATGTTCCCACCCATCCCCCCCTTAAATGATGAACTTCTAAGAGCATTTTTGGCATATTCTCGGGTTTCCCTAGAGAGATGTATCAGAGAACGCCTCCACGTGGATTTGTTGACCAGCACATGCTTGAAGCCCTGTGTCAGTCATGGGGATGCCTGCCTCTGCTCTCCTGCGACAGTCTCCCTGGTCATGCATATGTTAATAAGTATGTGCTCTGTAGCTTTGCTTTTTCACATCACTTTCTTAAGATTGTCCAAAAATCAAAAGTTAATCTGAATAAAGTATGAAGAGCGGAACCTAAAATGAGAATGAGAAACGATCGGGTAGTGAGACAGTAATCCCAAGAGGATTTAGGTTTGAGTTGTGCCTAATCTCCTAGGATATGAGATGTCTGCCATTGATCACAAGCTCTTGGACACCCCACTGCCTCTGTAACCGAGAGCAGCAGTTCTCAAAGTGCAGTCCAGGGTCCAAAGGGCATCCCTCTTCCAACTATGTATTTTTGTGAGGCAAGATTTTCATCATATGCTTTCATAAAACAAGGCATCACAACAGATTGAATGCAGATGCAGACAGGAGAATCCTGCTGTCTTCTATAAAGCCAGACATTAAGGAGGGTTGCAAAAATGTAAAACAGTTCCCAGTGCCATTTTTTTGTTTTGGGAAAATGTGACTATTTTTCATAAAAACTGCTATTTATGTTACCATGTAATAGGTTTGTTAACATTATTTTTAAATAAGTTAACATTTTCAATTTCACATTAGTTTCTATAATACACTTAAATAGCACTAGATTTACCTTATGTAATCAACAGCTTTCTGAAGGTCTTTTTTTTTTTTTAAGATTTATTTATTTATTTGACACAGAGAGAGAGATCACAAGTAGGCAGAGAGGCAGGCAGAGAGAGAGAGGAGGAAGCAGGCTCCCTGCCGAGCAGAGAGTCCGATGCAGGGCTCGATTCCAGGACCCTGAGATCATGACCTGAGCTGAAGGCAGAGGCTTAACCCACTGAGCCACCCAGGTGCCCCTGAAGGTCTTTAATTCTTAAGAGTGTAAAAGGGTCAGAGCCCAAAAGCTTGGAGAGCCTGTCCTAGAAGACTCAGGCCCTTCTGTTTTCACTAGTCAATGGCTGGGTCCCCACGCATGGCCTTACCTCTCCCTTCCTCTTCCTTTGCTCCACAGACCCAAAGTATTCTAATAATAATAGTATTAACAAAATGTTAGCTAACATTTTGAGTACGTGCTATATTCAGACACTCTATTAGACTATGGTTCATTATCTTATGAATCCTCACAATAAAGGAGAGGTAGACATAGAGACAATTGCCTCCCTATTCTACAGATGAAGAGTAGTAAGATACAGAGATCAAATAACTTGACCAACATCACAGAGATAATAAATGCTAAAGAAAGGGAAAATAGAGAGGGCAAAAAATTAAACTGTGCCTTCAAGGGTACAAGAACTCCAAAGACAGGCCTCCTGGAAGGAACACTTTTTGCTCACCAGGAGCTTACCTCTTGCCTTCACTGGGTGCCAAACCACACCCCAAAAGCAGAACTGAGCATGCACTCCAGTGCCTGCAGTGTGGGGGACAGGCCAGGACTGGGGCCTGCTAGGCACCTGACATCCTCACCTTTGTGTAGTGGAACTGCATGGGGTCATCGGTGGAGAGAGAAACATGCAGTCCCTTGTGCAGGAATTCTCTCAGAGGGTTTTTGGAATATTCAAGGAACAGACTGTTGTTGCTAAGAGGAGACATGGCAATGGGGATCTGAGCAAGGTAGTAGAGATACTGCAACACCGGACTCTGCAAAAGAACCACCAAATTCAGGTGATGAGTGCGAGAGAGGGGAGGGAGGAAGGGAGGGCAGGAACCCAGGGATCTGGGTAGTGTCTGTGCAGCTCCCTCACCAAGCCCGAGTTCCCCAAAGCTGGAGCACTCAGACCCCGCCCTCCCCTCCCCCACCTCCATGTTCATCTCATCACCACAATGCCCTTCTCTTCCTGGGCTGCCCTCTGCCCTGTCTTGGCTCCAGACAAGACCCAGCTCAGGGCAGGAAGGCAGCTGCAAGGCCCCGGGCTGCCCCAGCCCACACACACTCTGCCCCCCTCCCCCAGGCACTGCCCCGCAGTGGGTCAGCCCAGGAGATGCCCACTGTGGTTGTTGTGTGGCTTTGATCACAAACATTCAGGTTGAGTCGGTAAACACTCCAGCTCCTCAGAGATGGGAAGGGGCGGGCCTGACCAGGCTAGAGTGGTTTTCTGATGTAATACCTGCCCCTCACAGAATTGGGACACACCGTTAGACCCCCCAGGATCGGGGCACAAGAGGAGTCTGAGCAAACTCCTTCTTATGGATGTGATCCAAAATATGGAGAAGACCAAATGGGCAGAGTTCATGGCTGCTTTATTTACACAAGCAGAAAGTTGGATGGGCTCTGTCCAACAGTCGGAGACTAGTTGAATCAATTATAGACAGTCCAAGTGGTGGGCCATCCTTCTAACAGCCTTTAGAATGAGGAGCATAAGTACTATGTTACAACACAAAAAAATGCTTATTCAAAAAGCAGAAACAAAATCTGTGCTCTAATAATTAGCACATTAGAAATACGCTTTCATAAAAAAAAGATGAGAATTCTAAATACCAAAAGCTAATAATGGCTATTTCTTTTGAGGTAATAGCAATAAGGGTTTTTTTTTCCATTTCTCCATCTTTTGAAAATCCAAATTGCGATGTGTTTGATTATATTCCTTTCATAATTAAATATGACACCAAGATGACAACGGACAGGCTGACCCAGAAAAAAGCCCCAGCCTTTTAACGTCGCTGGCCAGAGCCTCTAGGGGGCAGACAGGAACCCAGGTGATCCCCCGCCTCCTCAAGGGAGCCCAGAGCAGGACCAGCCTTCCAGGGTTGGCCTCCGTGAGTCGCCTGGTTACCTTCTTGAGGAGCAGCCCATGGGAAATGTTGTCAGCGGTCAGGAAAGCAGACACCAGGTGCGTGATGGAGCCAGCCTCCCCACAATGAGGCCGAAACAGGAAAGTGCTCAGGCCCCGTTCCCTGCAGAAGTGAGGCTCTTGGTCAGCAAGGACCTGGGGTCCAACCTACTCGGGGCCCCACAGGTCTGGGGCCTGCACCCCTAGCTCAGGGCCTACTCCAGTGGGAGACAGTTGCCCATGGCAGAGTCATGACAGCTGACCCAGGGCACTCTGGAAACTACCTCTCCCAAAATACAGAGCACCACGTCCAGAGATCTTCAGAATGAGGAGATGCCACCACCCCAGGGAAGAGATAAGGGATCAAGTGGTAGAAAGAGACCCTGCTCTGCCCTGTTCACTCCTCACCCTCTGCTTTTCACCAGGCCTTGGAGCCCAGGCTCACAGACGTTCAGAGCAGCAGAGGCCATGAGAAACTGTCAAGTCCAACCACTTGGTCATAAAAATGGTCAAACCCAGAGGGTGGAGTCAGGTATTAGAAACCCCTGGGCAGGTCAGAAGCAGAGCTAGAACTCAAGCCCCTACCTCCAGAAGCTCAGCCTGGACTGCCCCTCCCCAACACCAGGCCGTCTCCTTTCAATCCCGGTCTCTGGAACCTTCATACCCACAGACTACACTGGCTTAGGCTGAGCCCGCGAGGCCCCATGGCCCAGCAGGGGGCAGGAGGGAGGCTAGACTTGCAAGGGAGCAATGAACAGGCGGCTGCCCCAGGCTCCCAACTCCCACCCTGTGTGTGTGCACAGGTGGGAGTCTGTGCAGGTAAGACCACTGGCCGGGAGCTCCATATGGGCATGGATTTAGTCTGTGTTGTTCCCTATTACATGTCCCGTGCCTGGGACGGCGCCTGTCACATAGCAGGTACACACCTGTTACACATATCATGTGTGAACACCGTCAGTATGGTGGAAAGAACACGCACACGTATTGGCACGTCCCATGTCTGCGTCATGTCAGAGACGGACAGGTACACACCTGCGGAGGTTGTTGAGCACCATGATGTTGGCGTACATGTAGTACAGGTAGTAGCTGTAGGGCGGGTTCTGCTCGCTGGTCCAGACATCTGGGCTGGGGCTCTTGTCTGAGAACATATGGTCGCTGTGCTTGGACTCGTCATCCACGCTGTCGAACCCTGTCACCTGGGCAGGAGGAGGGGTCCTGCATCAATCCAAGGCCGATGAGCTGCCCGAGGCCTTGGAATCCAGGCCCCCCGGGTTCATACCTCAGCTGGGGACCGCAGAGCCTGAGGCCACATTTGTCCCCAGATGGGGAGTGGGCACGAGGCCACAGTCCATCCCTCCGTGGCTTCTAAATGTATCCAGGAGGCCAGCCTGAAGAGTGCCAAGCCCAGGTGTGGTCGTGGTGACCACAAGGGAAAACTCGGGCCAGACCAGGCAACCAAGGGAACAGCCATACCCACCACCCATCTCTCTGCCGCGCCAAGGAGGAGGCCAGCCCCGCAGGGTAGCTAGCAGAAGCGGCCAACGGCAGCAGTGAGTGGCTGTGAGGGGAATGGGACGGGTGTCTCCCGTCCGCCTACTACATGCCAGGCCCTAAGCACTTACCACACATCAGCTAACGTAACCCTCGGAGCCCTCCTGTGAGGGAGGGCTTGACTGTGAACAAACCAGGCCCAAAATGCTCAGGGAGCCTGCCCTCACAAGACAATTGGGCTCTGGGCCTAAACGGGCTCTAGGTCTGGACTCTGGGGCTGCAGGTCGAGGACGCCCCTGGGATGCACCTTTGGGGCCACAGAAAACCAGCCTAGAGGCCTCACAAACAAGTCAAGGTGGGTCCCACCCAAGAGGGCCCCGTGGAAGGCTGAGCTGTGGTTCCCGGGACGGAGACGCTCTGCCCTCTGAGCCCTCTGTCCTTCCACAGCAGCTACCCCTCAGCTGGGGCCCAAACTGCGCCTAGTCACTGGCTTCCTGGTCACCTGGTCCCAGACCTTGACCAAAGTGAACCCACAGAAGATGCAGCTTCTCAGCCACAGCAGCACTCTGGAAGGGGCTTCTGAAAAACTGTCCCCCTTGTTCCACAGCTGGCCCAAACTGGGGAGCCCAGGCCAGGTCTGCCAGCCCTTCCTATTCCTATATGGGCAGTAGGTGCCTTGAGGAGTAAGAGACCATAAGGGCCTTGGCAGAGTCTTCCCTGTCACAGAAACACATGTCAAAGTCAAGAAGAGGGCTGCCACCACAGCTCCCAGCACGGCCCAGATGGGGCCGGGGGCCAGGGAGGCCATAGGGCCCAGCCCTCACTAGCCCCGAGCCTTAACTGGACTCCCCAGGGCCCGGCATGGGGGTAACATCAGCTCCTCTCCTGAGCTCTGTGTCCCACAGATGTGGGGCCTCAAGTACAAGATATGTCCAACCCCCAACTCCTCCCGTTCCCCAAGCCTGCTCTTCCCCCACTTGTGGCAGTGACCTCCGAAGGCACCCTAGACTCTTCCCTCTGGTTCACCTTCAGGCTTTGCCCAAGCCCTGTCGATGCTACAGTGATGCCCACCTTGTGCCCAGAGGCCGTAGCCTGCCGTCTGCCTCTGCCTCACTTCTCCTACTTGGGAGGCCCTACAGCACCCAGACAATAGCCCCTGCTCGGAATCAGGCACCCATCTGTGAATGCCAGCTCGGCCACCTCCTAGTTTCATGTCTTTCTTTTCCTCCTGTGTGGACAGCACTAGTAGCTTCACAGGGCTGCTGTGAGAATTAAACAAGACAGTCCACAGAGAGCGCTTAGCAGTGCTTAACATACAGCAAGCACGTGAAGATTCGGCTTAGCATTAACACCAACAAAATGATGGGAAGGAAGGTGGTCCTGAGGCTGCAGTGAGATCGTGTCGTGGCGAGGATCCCAGGGCCAGGCAGCAAACACTCAAGAACCATGAGCTGTTACCGCGGCCACAAGCCCCCCGCATCTCTCTCCGCTGCTGGAGCTCTCATCTTGCCCCTTTCCACCCACTCCCAGCCACCTTCTGTTCCAGGCCTTTCTCCACACAACAGCCAGAATGGGGCTTGTCTAAAACATAAATTCAGTGATGTCCCTCGGCCGGTTTGAACCGTTCCTGGCAGACTCAACACAAACACAGACTCAACCACCCTCCCCCATGCTCTCAGCTCTCTGGAATCTTCCCTGCCTCCCTCCCCATCAGACCCCCAGAACCTCCATGGCATTCTGAGCTCGCTTCTCACTGTCCACAGCCACCTGTACTCCTGCCCCAGTCATGCCTTTTCTGGCTAGCTTCTCCTCCGTCCCTCCTTTCGCTCTCCCATAACTAGCCAGATAAACATGTGTTGTTGGGCTCCTGTACTCAACCAAACAAGAAGTGAGAACCATTATTTCAAGGTAAAAGCAGGAGCATTGAAATGTCTGCATTTCTAAAGACCTGGGGCTGCTGCTGGGTGCTGCTGGGTGTTGCTGGGTGCTGCTGGGGACAGGAACCAGTCTTTCCAGCCCCACAGGGCCAGGAACTGACTCCTCCCCAGTCTTTCCCCACTGCTATCTTCCTGATACCCCACCCACACCGCAGGGCTGCCCCTGAGGAGAAGGGGACTTCCCCTACCTGGAGCAAACTCAGTATTTTAGGAATTCAGTTTCTTGCCCATTCTGGGAGCACAGGAGACAGAGGATCTGAGAAGGGGAGCCTGACCCAACCCTCTTGGAATCTCTCTTCCCTCTACCACTGTCCGCATCGCCTGGAGCAGCACCCACACTTACATATTTGAGGAAAAGATGAAGCTCTTGGTGGTCTTGGGGGTTGACTGTGGCCTCAAAGAGGGGCAGGAAGATGTTCTCCAGCATCTTCCCAAAGCTTGGTAGCAGCTTCTTTGCCCTAAATATGTCACTGGGGGAAAACAGAGACTTGCTGATTGAAATGAACCCAACAGCCCCCCTTGGCCTGTGGGAGGGCTGCCCCATCCTTTTCTCAAGCAGCTTGCGTTCCCATGTAAACATCCAGAGTAGAGCCAGAAATGTACTCTGGTCCTTCCTCTCCTGTCCAACTCCCAGCAAGGTCTGCAATACTAGGCATTGGTTTGCAAACTCAACACCCATGCCTGCCCAAGCTACAGGCCATGCTGGGAGTGGGGTGTTGTGACTGAGGCTGACCCAAGGTCTAAGAATTGAGTTCTCCAATTTCTCAGGGATCCAGACTCTCTGCCACTCAGCTCAGTTCCCCTAAACCACAAATCCCAGCCCACTGAGGGACCATCAGCCCCACACTGGCCAGATGAGAGAAGCCAGTGGTCATCTAAGTCATAGCCATGGAGAGGGCCAGCAGTGTAGGCCATCACTAGGTTCCTCATACCCGGGGGCTCATGCAAAAGGATTGTCCACCCTCAAACCCCAAAGAGAAGACGGGTAGTAGTTCCCACTAGGCTGTGCACAGGCTTGTTCGTCAACAAACAAGTGTTGAAGTGACACAAGGAGGTTTGCTGACCACCCCTCGCTATGGGACAATGTCTAGGGAGGAGAGGCCTGAGCTGGCACGGGCACCAGCCCCACCAGAAGAGTGCAGACCCAGCAGCCCATGACTGACGGACTACGTCCCCAGAGGTCACGGGCAGACAGCAAGCCGCCTCACTTACTAGATCCGGGGCACCTGGATGATCCAGCGCATATTGGGCGAGTAGACCTTGTGCTGGATGAACCAGCGGGCCAGGCTGGGCCACTCCTCGGGACTGCGGCCATAGATGGAGAGCCGTGGCTCTGAGTACTGGTACTTGCTCTCCTCCAGCTCCCTGGCCACCTCCTAGCACCAAAAGGAGCTGGGTCAGCCCAAGAGCACGCCAGCTGCTGGATCTTGCATCTTCCTCCGCCACCGGCTCCCAGGCAGGGGAGACCTGATCTGTATCCCCTGGCTGCCATGAAACTGCTCCTCCACCCCCAGAGAGGCCCCTTCCTGGGGGAGGGGAAGGCCTCTGCACAGTCCCGTGCATAACCAGGCCAGGCAGTGGAAGCATCTCCAGATGCAGCTAACCTTAACCTGCCCCCAGCCAAAGTCAGGCTGCAGATAGGGCGGTGAGCCCAGACGCCATGAGCACCTTCTCTGGCCTGTGGTCAGCACCTGCAGCCCACCCGTGCTCAGCAGTTGGCGGCCACGGCACCACACAGGCCCTCTGGGCACCCGAGCCTTGCCCGAGCTGGACGGTGGCCCTGAGGGATCCGGGGAGGGGCAGACAGGAGGCCCTGCAGTGCCCCCACCCTCCGTAGCCAGGTGCTGTCAGGTTTCTGGGAAGGGCTTGCAGAGGCCGAGGGCTCACTCGCCTTGACCATCCGAGCGAAGTACTCTCCTCCCAGGTAGTTTTCAGTTTTCAAGTACAGGTCGCGCAGCTCACTGGCCCCCACAGGGTTGTATTTGGAGTTGAACTTGTCAAAGCGATGGAATGTCTGCCGACCCTGGAGAGAGGAGACCACCAGGCAGATTGCCATATTGTTCTGCGGCCGCCATACACGCACATCTCCCTTGCCAGGCCTTTACGAGGTGGCCTTATGTGCAGCCGTGCTCACCGATGTCTTCCATGGCTGTTCTTGCATGAACCCTTGGGAGGTCCAGGAGCCAGGACGTGTATCCTCACTCAGCCAGCCGGGGGGTCCTCGAGTGAGGCCCTCTGTGGGGACCAAGGCGCCATGGCTAGGAGCCCAGCTGACTGAGTGAGCAGAAAACACCAAACTACTCAACAGGCCGTAATACGGTGTGTCTGTTGCTGCTTGGACTTCATAAGGTACCTTCACCACATTACCTCATCCCATGTTTTATTTGTTTTACAAAGATGTTTTAATTGTGGTGAAATATACCTAACACAAAATTATCACCTTAACCATTTTCAAGTGTACAGTTCAATGGTATTAAATGCATTCATTACATTGTGCAACCATCAGCACCATGCGTCTCCAGAACTCTCTATCTCGGAAAACTGAAACCCTGTCCCCATTAAACTATGACTCCCCATGACTCCTTCCTCCTGCCCCTGGTAACCACCGCTCTCCTTTCTGTCTACATGAATTTGCCTACTCTGCATACCTCATACGAGTGAACCGTACATTAACTGTCCTTTTGTGTCTGCCGTTTTTGACTTAGCATCACGTTTTCAAGGTTCATCCGTATCATATCACAAGGATCATTAAGTATCAGTACTTTATTCCTTTTTAGGACTGAATCATATTCCATTGTATGTATTTACCACGTCTTGTTTACCCATTCACCTAGTGATGGACACCGGGGTTGTTTCCCCCTTTTGGCTATTGGGGGTAACGCTGCTGCTGTCCACTTGGCTGTGCAAGTCTCTGTTTCCGTCCCTGCTTTCAGCTCTTCGGGGTATATTCCTGGCAATGGAATTGCTGGAATACATGGCAATTCTATATTTAATTTTTCCCTAGGAAACTCCATACTGTCTTCTGCACCATCATTTAGTCTTTTGATAACCGTCCCGTCAACAAGGCACATGGATTCCCCATTTTATAAGCAAGGCAATAAAAGCATAAGTGAACCGCTTGAGGGTCCACAACTCCCAACTGGCAGAAGGGGAGTTAGAACTGGGACCTGTATGACTCCAAGTCACACACCCTTTTCCCCTGTCCCATGGCCCTGTGATTCCGAGGCCAAATTCCCTGTCACCTCTCTATGGCTGGAAGCCACAGAGCTGCAGCCTCTCCCCAGGCACAGCCACGGGCCGCTTTCCTGGGGGCGGAGCGCCCACCCGGGATGGCGAGAGGCCCGGGGGGCAGACACTCACTCACCGCATGGACATCCAGGGAGTCCACGGTGAGGTCGTACGGGTCCATGTGCAGGCTGTCGAACACCTGCCGCAGGGTGACCTTGCGGCCCCGCTTCTCAGCCACGGTCCTGTCGGGCTCCGTCTGGTACGTGTGCTTGATGAAGCGCAGCAGGTGCTTCTGGTTCATGCAGGCCGCCGCGTGGATGTGGGTGTCCACCTGCAGCGCAGTGCCCACCAGCGTGAGCCAGCCTCCCCACCCCCAACCGCCACTGGCAATGAGATGGGGTGTCCCAGCCTCAAACCGGTGTGTGAAACCTCAGCACCTGCAGTCCCACCAAATGCCTGGACCTACGCCCCTCCCCTCAGCGTCTCCTCTAGACTTCGAAACTGGTCCTCTCTCTAGCTTTGCTGCCCTATCAACCCATTACAACAGCCAAAGATCTTTCTAAAATGTAGATGGGGTCTGGCCACTCCCCAGCTGACAAATCATCAGCAGCCCCCAACTCTTCAAGAGAAAGCCTAAATGCCTTCGCCTGGGGTTCAAGGCTTACTTCCAGCCTCGATTCCCACCTTGCCACTGTCCACCCTGTGCTCCTGCCATGACCCGCCACTAATAGGCACCCGAGGCACTGTGCTAGTCTGCACTGTGTCACTTTGCCCACGTGTCTCCTCTGCTGGGCAGGCCTTTCTTGCTCCTCACCAGTCTCATCCACCTACAAGGGTTTCCTTACAACCTCCTCCACTTGGAAGCCGAGCCTGACCCCCCGGCACACTGACCAGTTGTTCCCTCACCCAGCCGGGAAAGCTAGCACACACGCTCCTATTACTGTACATGTCCTCCCAACTCACTCTACAGATTCCCCCTTGACTCTGTCACTAGACTGGGAGAATAGGCCTCTAAGGACAGGGACTTCACCTGATGCGTCTAAGTCTCCAAGGCCTACCCCACAGCCTAGTATAACGTATTTGTTGGATCAATGGAGGGACGAATGAACAAATGATGATATCCACATCCTCATGTAACTCCAAGGGCCCGCCAGATGCCCCACAAAATCCGACTCTTCCCAATGACCCCTCTTGAAGCATTCCCTTCAGCCGGCAGCCCCAATGCAATGGCGACCTAGCCAAGCTGAGGGATGGCCTGAGGTCACAGTGGGCATCCGGACTCCTGTTGCCTGAGCCCAGGGGACCTCAAAGAGGTCCCCAGAGAGACGGCAGCAGTCTCACAGGCCAGGACTGTGCTCTGCAGTTCCTGCCACAGCCGACTGGGTGCCCTGCCAGGGCTGGGATGAGAAGGTGGCTGACCTGTGGCCAGGGAATGCTGTCCACAGCTGGCCAGGCATCTCCAAGTCATGCCAAACTGGACATTTGATCTATTGAATCTCTGTGAGCATTATACAAGCCAGCCCATGTCACTGGCCACATCACTGACTCATCGGGGCCCTTCTAGCCATTCACCCCACCCCTTTCAACCAGAGAGACAGACCACTAGACATTAGGGAAATAAAACCGTTCAAAGCACCAAAAGCCAAAACATCACCCAAACCACTGTATAGGGGTTCAGTCACCTCAGGGACAGGCGGGGCTCCTGTGGGAAGCCCAAGTGTCCAGGCTGGCTTAGCTCAGCCGGACACAGCTGGACTCAACGGCCTCGGCATGACATAGCACATTCTGGGTTTTCTGATTCTGTCCTCTTGCATACCAGTGACACACTGCAGGGGGTGCAGGCTGTCCTTACCCCCACAGGTCACAAGATGAGGGAGAAAAACAACTGGACAATCCAGGAAGCATCCAATCCAAACTTCGGAAGGTCCAAGGTGATTATTTTAGGAACACGCAAAAGAGCCCGTCATGGGATGTCAGTGTTTTCAGTTCACCAGAAGATACCAATGTGTTCCTTGCTTTCACCTCAGGTCCAGGCCTAAGCCGAAAGGACAGTTTACAAACAGGGCTGGCCAGCACCCACCCCTGCGCCAACACCGGCCATTCCGCCAGCCATGTCAGACATTGGTGACCAACTGCAGCATTTTTGCTAAGCTGTGGGAGTAGCCAACTGGTAAGCTTGGCACAGAAGATGAAGCCGGTTTGCTCTGCCTGATATGACACTTAAACCAAAGCAGAGAAGGCCCAATCTTACCCAACTCCTCGGCAATAAACACACTCGGCCCTGGTTCTTAGCTCTGAGCAAAAAACAAATGTCTCAGTTACACAGTCCCGCCGGCTGGGCCGTGTGGGATCCTAAGTCACTCCATGTTGTGATGTTGTGATGCTCCAGGCACTTTCCCAAACACCCCCACACACACCCGTGGCCACTCACAGCCTCTGCTTCCGAGCATGGCCCGGCCTGCCCTCCCAACACTGACAGCTACCTTGGAAATACAGGGGCCACCCTCCCAGCCCACCCTGGGTTTCAGAAAGCCTGCTCTCTTCCCACAGGAGAAGCTTCCAGGGTCAGATAAAGGAGCCAGCACCCAGGAGGCAAGGAGGGGCAGGCCTGACTTGGAGCAGATCCGGGCCCATGTTTATGGACTGCTGTGGTGCCAGAGAACAGGCCACTGAGTCACAGCACAGGGGTCAAGGTCATCCCTATCCAGAGAACACATTAACTCCCAGACCAACAGGGAACGCCTAGGGGTAGGTAACCAGGACTCTCTCCTGTATCACAGCCAGGGAGCAGCTGGTTGGCCCAGGAACACCTGCAGGGGCCCCACCTCAGAAGCAAACAGTGTCCGAGCCAGTGCAGTTAGTAAGAGCCCCTCGGCCCCGGGCAGCAGGAAGCAGCCAGGCCCAGAGCGTTGCTGCAGAGGGCGGGGCCGCACAAGCGGGCAAGGAGCTTCCTCAGGCACCCATCTGGGCCTGTGGGGTGCATTCTGGCAGAGCTGAGAGGAGTTGTGGATGGTGCCTGAAGCACCTACCTGTCTGAGCACCTGAGCCTCACAGAGAAGAAGCAAACAGTGCTCAGGGGTGAGAATGCCAGGTGGGTGATTTCTCACACAGACTGTCACCTCTACCTGGAACCCCTGAGACACTTCAATAAGCCTCACAAACCATGAGTTGAAGCCACCTCACCCTCTTAAGGTCCCATCCAAGTGGGAGTCCATGCCAGACCCCATGATGCTTAACATAGTGACCCTGGGGCCTCCCTGGAGGAGGCTGTCCATTACTGCTGAGTGTTCCCAATCCAGTCAGGGAGGCCTGGGTTCCACAGAGGAGCCACAGCCTCCCGTGACTAATGCTCCCTTCTCAAAGCTGACCCCAGGGAGGGGCAGTCTGCAAGGGGTCATGTCTGGGACAGAGGCCCCTCTAGAGATGAGGAGCCCACTGTGAGTCAGCTCAGGTTGGGCCATGAGGCAAAGCCTAATCCCCACCCTTCCCCCCTGAGCTTCTCTCCCAGAATATGACCATGCCCCCTCCCTGCTCCCTGTTTCCTCTGAGAAACCCAGGGGCCCCCGAATGGTCCAGAGCCTCACATACCTCTCACCTCACTCTCCCCACAGCCCAGCAGCGTGATGTCGCCCACACCCGAGCTCCTGTCACACCACATGCTGGACGTAGCTTCTCCTCTCCGATGGCACAGCACTCTCTCCCTCTCAGTCTCTGGCATATGCTGCGCCCTCTGCCTGGAACTCCATCCCTTCCATTCCCTTGCCCTCCACCCTGCCCAGTCATATGCACTCTTCAAGTCAGCTCAGTTCTAGGCTCTTCCTGGAAGCCACCCCTGCCACAACACTTCACACTGACAGGACAGGACTGGGCTAGGAACTTCTCCGGGACGGGCAGTGACTGCTGTTCAACATCAACACCCCAGGCTTAGCACCGACATTAGTTAAATGGAAGAAAATGGAAAAGCTGGAGGCCATGACTGTTTAACACACACACCTGCCCCAGCCGCAGCCCCTGCAGCCTGCGGGCACCCGAACCCAGGCCAAGGCTCCTCACACACCCTAGGGGCGGGGCAAGACAGGAGCACATGGGATCCTTCCCTACTCCCGATCCAGACAGAAGCAAAACCACAAGTTCCCAAGTCCAAAGAGGTCTTAACAGCCTTTTCTCACCATGATGAATTTAATACAGCCTCCGGCTTAAAAGTAGCCGGCCTCAAGTCTTATGAGCAATTAACAGACCATACTCTTGTTTTCCAAGTTAGAGGGCACACTGCAACAGATACATAACGCAGACAAAGGTTTCCACTTAGAGTCAAACCAAGTACCGTCTGAGGCATGGCCCGACAGCAGGAAGACAACCCACCAGTCTTCCTTCCACATGTACACATCACACTCCTCTGGCCAAGGAAGGCCACAGAGGGGACCAGCTCCAGACTGGCTCAGGGCATCCCACTGGGTTGGGAGGGGGCCCGGGAGGGGTGGCTCTCAGTAGCGGCCCACTGACGCACCTTTCTCACGTTATAGAAGTCTCGGTGGGGGTTACTTTTCAACTCTTTGAACTCAGACATTTCATTTAACATCTCATGAAGGCTGAACTTGGATTCCAGAAAGTTCAGTCGCCGGTGACAGTATGTTTTCCTGCGGGTGGGGAGGGGGGAAAAAGCACAGCTGAGGAGAAGTCGCAGGGAGCTCTCCAGTTTGGAGACCCCCAGCGGCTGTGGGGACCAGCCCTCAGGTGGAAGGACAGCCACAACAGGGAGGGGTGTGGCCCTTCCAGCTTTTGGCAGACCCCCCTGGACTGTACCCTGTGACATGAGTGGAGAGTCCATTCAGGGCAGCGCAAAGCTGACCTTACGACCTCGTGCAGGTTCTCTGACTTCCAGCTGTAGGTGCTTCAGCCATTCATCCCAAACCTCTGTTTCCCACGAACACATATGGAGATGGCCGTGCCCAAGACTGAGCCGAGAGGATGCTGGATAAAGGTCTCCTCCCTTCCTTCCTTCTGTCTTCCCACCCATCCTCAGCCACCTTTAATTCCTTATAAGGAGTTTCACCTCTGCCCAGAACCTCAGTGATACAGCCAAAGTGTTAGGTTGGACCCCCCCCCCCCCCCACNCTGATGACCCTCCCCAAGCCCCGAGACCTGAAGACCCTTCAACTCTGAGCTTTCAGGACAAGCGGAGGAGGTGTTCCTATCACGAGCAGATGAGGAATGTAGGGCTGTTTGTTACTAGGACAGAAATCTCTGCAGCGACCAACGCTCCCGCCAGCCAGCAAAGGCCACCGAGGGTGGGAACGCTCACGCTCTGGGCCAGCTCCCGGCCCACACCCAGCCCAGGGGCCTGGCCATGCGCCTATGCCCACAGCCACACGGAACCTTCAACCACAAGTCACGCCACCCTCCTTCCTGTGACCCCCAAACGAACAGCAGCTCCCTTGGCATGAAATCACTCGGCCTTTCATAAGGAGCAGCTGCCGACCCTGGAACGGCGTCATCATGTCGACCCAGACAAGCCCCAGAGCAGCGCTCAGAGGAAGCAGGAAGAGGCAGAGTCAGAAGGGATTCCGAAGGCCGTCTCACCTAGCCCCTAGTCCTGGGCAGCCTCCGGGATAGGACTAACACCCCCCACAAACCTCCCGGAACAGCGGGGGTCCTCCCCCTCCTCTCCCTCCCGGGGCTTCCCGGCAAAGCCCCCCCTCACTCGGCAGAGGCAAGGCTCCTGGAAACTGTTCTTTTCCTTCCCGGATCTTGGCTCTGCCCTCAGATCAGTGAGGCCCGAGACCCACTCTGCTCCCCACCCTGGGGCCCACTCTCCTCGCCTGGAAACTGGCATCACACCTTTCCCAGAAAAACCCTGAAGGCAGGGCTCCAGAGGCTCCTGGGCGGTGACCACACCCTTTCCCTGCCCCCTTCCCGCTCCTGGCCCAGCACTCAGCACAGCACTCAGCGCAGCCACTCCCCAGCTCAGGGGCCAGGCCTGCCGAACCTCAGAACCTCGTTTGCTGATGCGCTAAAGTGCTCACCAAGAAGGGAGGGGAGCAATGCAGGGACACAATGGTCTGCCCGCTTAGCTCAGGCCAAGCCACGAGCATCCTGGGGGTCATGGCGCAAAGCTCCCAGGCTCCCTGCACTCTCCCCTCCAGAAACACCGAAAACCCAACAACCAAAGCAACAGTCTTCTCTCCTCCACCATCTATGATGCCCTGGGCTGGGTCTTGGCAAGGCTGCCACCCTGCCTGGGGAGAGGGAGAACTGCCACTGTAAGGGTCTCAGGTGGCCCCTGATGAGCAGAAGCTCCAGCTCTTGGATGCAGGAGAGACCGACTCTAAGAACATGCCAGCCTATGATGCAAAGTTGTTACAGGAACCCACAAAGCACGGGGGAAAGGGGAAAGTACTTGCTTTCTGGGATGATGTAAGTGCAGGAAAGCCAGGAGTAAAAGGAGGACCTGGTTGGCCTTTCCCAGGCCCTTCCTACAGAACAGCCACCATGCAAGGGGAGGCAGATTCAGGGAAAGCCGGCTTACGTGGGGCCATCCGTGATGAGAGCCAGGATGTGGCTCATGTCCACGGTGTAGGTCTCCAGGTCGGGGTAGGGCAGGCTGTGGGGCTCCTGGCGCTCCAGCATCTTCTTGTTATCATACACGAAGAGGATTCCCCCCCGCATGCGCACCAGGTAGCCCAGGTTGGGGGGAGCGTCGTCCAGACGGTAAGGGTCTTCCTGGGGCAGAGGGGGAGGGTGGAAGTCTGCAAAAGAGGATTGAGTGTTGGCAAAGTGCCCTTGACCTCGTGAGCTCACGTGAGCTCAGAAGTCACCTCCTCAGGGAGGGCAATCCTCATCATCTCAGCTAAAACCCCACCACCCCCCTACCTGCTCCACCATCACCTGTCTCCTTCCCTCCTCTATAGCGTCTCCACGGCATTTGCCACTATGGACAATAATTCCACTGACTTATCTTGGGTCCTATATGTTTGGCTCGTTTAGGACTGTATCCCCATTTCCTAGAACAGTCCCTGGTGTGTGGCTGGCACTTCAGTAAATGTTTTTAATTGAACGGAAATGAACTTCAGCCTCCTGGGCACGACAGGGACACTAGGCACATTAGAAAGGGCCGCTGTGTCTTCGCCTAATAAAATAACAGGCAGCACCTGGGACTGCCCAGTGGGAATAACTGTCCCTGTCCTCCCACATCTTCCTGAGCCCAACGCAGCCAAAGGGCTAGATGGAAGGAGGGCCCCCATCCTCCCCAGATAAGCACAGAATAGGCAGCTCATCCCCCACAGAGCAGGGAACAGCAAGGACAGAGCTCTCTGTCCCCAGGGCTGTTAGCCCACAGGAGGCAGAAAATGCCTCTTGGCCACTTCCCAGCTATGAGACTGAACAAACCACTTCACCTCTCTGGTCCTGCCTGCTCATCTGAGACTAACACACCCTGCCTAAATGGGCTGTTGTAAAGGCTGCAAAAGTGGTATAAGAGGGGCCTTGTAACAGTAAAGCTTGACTTATCAATAAGACGGCATTATTCTCATCACTCTTATCATGACTTCTCCTGACTCTAGATTAGCTCCATCTCGGGCCAAGGAACAGAACTTACACTAAATAGCAGCAGGGGCGAGGGTGGGGAGGTGTCTCCAGCCCTGCACACCAGCCAACCCCACATAGGGCACGGTCGCTCAGCTGCCAGCCCAGGCAGGGGGAGCCCCGGACTCTTGATCAAAGAAAGCAGCCAAGGCCGGGTGACCTGCCTGGGTGTCCCCCAGGCAGTGCTCGGAACCCCAGAGCAGACGTGAGGCATCGCAGGGGTTGAAGCATGTGCCTGCATCAGGCATAGCCCCTGGCCAGCTCAGGAATCCCTGAAGTGTGCCAGGGGCCTGCAGGAAGCCACAGCCTCTGCCACACGAGGCTCATTCCCAGGCCCCCTGGGTACTCTGTTTTGTATGAAGTACACTTTTGCCAGTGGGTCCTGTCGGCCCTTGTCAAAGCTGGGGCAGGTGGCATCGACTTGCCTCAGATAGGGAAATGGACCCGGAAGGATTGAGATTTAACCAGGGTCCCAGGTGGTCACAGTTACTCCACATCCAAGTCTCAGGGCTTCAAGGAAAACCCAGACAGGGGACCCTTGGCACCCATTACACCCAGAGGCCAGCCAGGGTCCTGGGTGCGGGCACAGACCAGCAGGCCCTTGTCTGATCCCCCGGGGCCACTTTACAGATGGTGGTTTCTTGTTGTCTTCATTCATCCTACCCAACTTACAGCCTCTACTGCTCCTAGGGCCTTCTCAGGCCAGACTTGCCCAGAAAAAACCCTGCAATCTCTGATCTCTTCTTCCCCAAATTCTGCAGTGTAAATGCAGCTATCAACTGAATGCTCACTCACCAGGGGCCAGCAACTATTGAACTAAGTACTGCACTAAGTACTCCACATGCATTCTCTCATTCAATCCTCAGAATGGACCCAGGGCAGAAATATTAGTCCCGTTTTACAGATTGGGAAACCGAGGTTTGGAGAAATACCTTGCCCAAGATAGTGGTGGAGCTGAGACCAGAACACAGGTGTGTTCAACTCCAGAGCCTACTTTCCCTGCCCCCAGATCATGCACTGTGCAGCTACCCCCATTCCACCCCTCCCTGCCAGCAAATTCAGTACTTACTGCGTAATGGTGTTATTGTAAATACCCAGGATGAGACTGCCTATCTCTCTGGGTCTGTCTTTTGCCTCTCTCTGAACTTCTCTAGCTCACATCTACCCAGGGCAGAGCACACAGTGCACACAGAAGCAACCCTTGGGGAAACCAGCAAACGAGGGTGCAGGAACCCAATACCAGGGTCCTGTCCTTAAAACACCACCTGGGCCAAATACATCTAGCCGGTAAGAAGTCCTGACCAACTCTTGGGCTGTGTCCCCCTTAGGACCCCCCATGCTCCCACAGAACCCTACCTGGAAGGCCCTCTTCCGGAGGTGCAGTATCTACCCGACGATGACCCAGGTAGCGGGCAGTCGTCCGTGGGAAGCGGTGGTAGGCAAGCCTGGCATACTTCTCCCGTATCATCAAGGCCTTGGCCAGGCTCTTGGCAGCCTGCTCATAGTCCTCCACGGTGATCTGCAGAAGGGAGTGGGCAGAGAGGAGTCCACATAGCAGGACTGAGACCACTGTCCAGAGCAAGATCTCCTGCAAAGCTGGCTTTCAGCTGACGGCTGAGAACTTGGGTTTCAGGTGCATTCCCACCACTCGCTGACTAATAGGAGAAGCTCATCCAGCCTCAACTATTTGTACAAACACTACGGTTTATGCCAAACACTTGGTTTTCTCTGGGAGTCTGGAAGACAAGATTTTTATTAACCTTGGGTGCTGAGTCTCTGATGAGCTTCCAGGGTAGAAGATACTTCAAATGTGTCATAAGTCGATGCTGAAGGAATGAAGGGTGTTCTGCTGACGCCACGGGGAGAGGAGTCTGGGCTCCTCCAGACTCTACCGCCTGTACATTTCCCCTGTGCTGACTTCGCTCTGCATCCGATCACTGTAACAAATCCTAGTCCTGAGTACACCTCTGTGCGGAGTCCGAGGTGTCCTACTGAATGACTGAGCCTGGGGACCCCCGCCCCAGGTGGAGAACGTGGGCTGCTGGAGACTCAGAGGAAGCCAGGTCCTCCGGCCTGTACCCCCAAGACCAGCCTCAGGTGCTGCTGGTTAAGCCACAGCCCTGCTGTTGCACCCTGAGCATGAAGAGGGCCCGGACCACATCCCTGATAGGGTGAGGCTCACCACTTTCATTTGAGGAAACCCAGGGGCCCCGCAGCAGTAAAAATAAAACCTCTGCAGGCTCAGTCTGCTGCTTTGCCATCCCCTGGCTTCTGTTTCGCCTGTGAATCACCCAATCCACCCAATCAGCAAGCACTTATGGATAAGTGTTGGATTTCATTTTGGTCCTCACGGCAACCCATCCTACTGAGGGGGAAACCGTGAGCCAGAGAGGATAAATCACTTGCCAGAAGTTACAAAGTCAGACTTCAGATTCTGATCTGATTGGTTCCCAACACCTAAGCATGTTCTGCCTTCCCGGAGCTGCCTGTTTCTCAAAGATGGAAGAGATACATTCCCTCCTTCCAGTGGGCTCATTTGTCTCTGTCTGTCTGGGAAGGAGGTGTGTGGCAGAAACCCAAACGTGTCTGGGGAGACAAGCAGCTAAACAGACAGTCGTAACAGGACACAAGTGACCCACAGCAGAGGGAGGAACAGGATGCTGGTGGAGCACAGGGCAGGGGCGGGGGGGGGGAGGGGATGGTTCCTAGAAGTTTCCTCTGCTTTAATTAAAAATCACTTTTAGCTTGAAAATATTTTAAACACACAGACAAGCAATGAAGATAATATGACAGACACCCATGTGTCCACCTTTCAGAGCTAAAACTTTTAATGTTTTTCATGACTGTTCCGGATCGCTTCTATATTTGAATAAATAAATCATCACGGCTACAGCTAAAGCCCTCCCCTCCCCGCTCTTCCACCCCACTCCAGGCTCAGAGGAAGGAAGCTGGCAAATAGCTTTCCCATGCATGTCTTTTTACTTTCACTCAGTGTTGCTCCTCGCTTTTATTAAGAAAGTAGCTTCTCCTTTCCTGATTCCAAGGGTCCCCATGAGGGTGCATTAATTCCATTTTACACCTTCCAGTGGATGGCTTCTGAGAGCAGCAGGAATAAGTGAATAGACACAAACATCTTAGAACCTTAGACAAAAATATGTCCCTGCCAATGACAAAGCCAAACACCCGGCAGAGCCAAAGGACTCAGCAGGGCAAGGGGCTCAGGCCATGGCTAAAGGTGCTCAGGATCCCAGGGGGCCAGCAGCCACCAGCCAGCTTATAGACACTGTGGGCCACATGCCTGGGAAGAGGCCCACTGGGAGCCAAGGTGATCTACAAGGTCAGCCTGCCTCTCATGGGCTCATAGCTCTCTGGAGACCAACTGCCCATTTCAGGGGCTCTGTGCCAGGGGACTGATGGAAAGAAGCTAGCTACGGCAGCAGGCCAACATCATCCCATTTGGCTGGCTGTCAGTCCACCTCTACTCTCCCTTCTCCTGTCCTGCCCACATGTCAGAGGCCAGGTAGACACCAAGGACTCCTGGTCAGGAGGCTGTGACTTTAGAGAAGGCTTGCATTGTGTCCAATCCAACAAAATTCCCATCCATAGGAACTCAAGCGTGCTACACCCACACAGTGGAATATTAGGCACTTGTTAAAAAAGAACAACAACAACAACAATGATGTTCTTTATCTATTGATATCGCATTATCTCCCAGATGTACTGTTAAGTGAAAAAGCCTAGACTCAGTATGACGTGTATAGTAAACTACGATTTATGTAAAAATAAACAAATTATACATGCCTAATGAATTGCAGATACACATAAGAAACCAAAACCAAGGGTTGCCTCAAAAAATAAAATACTTCAGGGACGCCTGGGTGGCATGGTCTGTTAAGATTCCAACTCTTGACTTCAGCTCAGGTCATGATCTCAGGGATGTGGGATGGAGTCCCGCATCCGGTCGGGCACCATGCTCAGCAGAGTCTGCTTGGCACGCTTTCTCCCTCTGGCCCTCTCACCACCTTGTGTGTGTGTGCCCTTGAAGAAGAAGGAGGAGGAGGAGGAGGTNGGGAGGAGAAGAAGGGGGAGGGGAGGAGAAGAAGGGGGAGGGGGAGGAGAAGAGAGACTAACAAGGACAAAGACAACGGAGGTGTGGGTAGCAGGTTGAGGGAAGGCCAGGGAGAGAGAACGAAACCTAAGCCTGCACTAAGTGATACACAAGGAACTCGCAGGCCACAGACACAGTGTGCCAGCCCGCAGCCCTCAGCCCCCCTCACAGGGATGAGCAGTGCCCTAGCCACACTCGCACCCCACAACCTCCACTAAGACCCTCCTTGTCTTCAGACTCCTGTGCCTCCTGCCCACCACCTCCCAGGTCCCCGCAGACCGGACCAGGCTTCAGCGTGAGGCATGTCCCCGGCAGCCCAAGGACCCGGGCCTCTGCGCAGGGCCCCTTCACGCGGCCCCGGGGGGGGCGCAGATAGAGAGTGGGGAGTGGGAGACGCCTTACCCCGGCACAGTAATCTCCACTGATGGTGACCCGCTGGAACTCGGGCATGGCATAGGGCACCGGCGTGGGCTGGGAAGTGGCGCCAGGGAACACAGGGGTCGTGGGAGACATGACCGGACTGGCTGTCGGGGGACCCTTCCAATCTTGCTGCGTCGGCATTTGCAGAGACAGGGACTGGGACCGAATCATCTTGAAACTTTTCTTTCTAAAAGCCAAGGACAAGGAAAATTGGGAAACATCAGCCACTAATTGGGGCAAGTGATAAAGAGTCTTTATTACGTACATGGTGGGAGAATTTCCCCCTGATTCATCACTGGTGCTCACCCTAGCATTAAGAAGTTGCTAATTATGCCTTCCTCTCACACACATCTCCGCCTGAGGTACAGAACGGCCCTCCAGACACTAAGCACGGCCGTGGCCTGTGTTTGCACGGGACACAGAACCTTGGAGAAAGCAACTGTCTTGGGAGACAGAGGGCAGACCACACTGCCAGGGTCTCACACTGAAGGACCATGTCAAGTAACCCAAACTCTAAGTCCCAGCACGTGAACAGCCTCAGGAAGGACAGTTAACAGGGTCACCGATGACACAGATGAATTCACAGAGCTCGAACTCTGGGGCCCTGGAACCAGGAGAGAGTGTGACCACCCACTAGTCCCACCTCTTTCTTTCATGAAGGAGTCAGGGGCCCAGAAATAGAAGAGAGCTCGCTCAAGGTCACACGGCAAGGTGGCAGCTAGCCCTCAGCCTCCCGAGGACCCTGCTCCACCCCGTCACCCCCTCTGCTCCTCCCTCAAGCCCAGCATGTGCCATCCTGGCCGCTCCCACTGCTGGGCAGGCACAGACCTGTATCTCTATTATGGGAAAGAGCATGGTCAGCATCAAGTTCAGGGCCCTTTGGACCTGTTATCTTACCGCAAAAAGAGGATTTCACCAACTCTTCGAGAAGCAGGCACAGGGTGGTTTAAAAAGCTACAAGCTCATGCTTATTTGCAGTGATTTGTGAAACTCACCTTCTTCATTAACTTAAGACATCACCCCTGTCCTAGGATCCCCAGGAAGGGAGTTGAAACTGGAGCAATGAAGTGAAGCCAGGAGCACTCCCCTCTCCCTGTCTTTCTCTCTGCCTTTAATGACCCCAGTCCCCCAACACCACCACCCTGGAGTATCCAATGCCAGAAATGAGCTGAGAGCCCAGCAGGAGAGCCAGGGCCCACAGCCACCAGCAAAGGACCCAATGACCCAGCAGAGCCCCTAGAACCCCTCTCTTCTCCAGACACCGTGATACCTCGAAGGGGTGGCAAAACTGCCTGATCTCCAAACGGGCCTTATGAGTCACCTGGAAGCAGTTATCTTTCTCCTGACACTTGGCCAGGTCTCCTCACAGGCCCACTGCCAATTTTTCGGGAACCACATTGACCTCCTTTGTCTACACACCTACTACTTGCCATGGCCCTCTGGTCCTTATCTGCCCACCTGTGTTATCCCTTGTTTGGGGCCAGGCTGTTTACACCTGGAAAGTAGAGGCCACCCCTTTTCAGGAGTTTCACTTTGCTCAGCCTATGGCCCTGCACAACAGAGGCACTGAGTCATTCTGGAAACTCCACCTGAACTCCAGAAGCCTCCAGCCCAGGCTTTCTCCAGCCTGCCTTCCATCCATTCCACAGAGCTGAGTTAAGCATCCTGCCCCAAGGAAGATGTCCACTCTTGCCAGTCAATCATTCCTCAGAGGCAGATTCACCTTGAGCAATAAAGTTCTCACTTTGGCATCTTCTGGACATTCATACCTAAAGGAAGAGCTATTACTCTGGGGCCCCTCTAACGTTCTGACCAGTTCAGCTGGATCCCATGAGACTCTGGCGTTTGTGTTACTCACATGCCTGCCAGCTCATAATTTTTATCTCTTTACCAACATCCCCACACACACGCCCACCCCCATGCTTCAGCCAATGCTGCCTGAGGGCTGGTCTCACCAAGGAGAAGCAAGATGACATCTAAGGTGAGCAACAGGTAAGAAAGGTAATAAAGCCCACTGCGTTCGGGAAACTGGAAGGCTGCCTAAGCCAGGAGCCCACCAGGCTTGTCCTGGGAATATCCATATTCTTCTGCTGCAGTAAGAAAGCCAGTACTCCCCAGTTGTACCCAAAGAACTCTTCTTGAAGACATCCATTATGGTTCCATCTTGGTCTTCAAGGGAGTGCCAGATAGTCACATGTGAACATCCCTGGGCTGAGAGCTCTAATTTTATAGGCACGAGGACAGGTTTAGCAACAGATGGGGCAAGGGCTTAGAGTAACCAGAGCTAACCATTAAGCTTGTATCTCAGCAAACTGGAAAAGCTAAACGGAGCCCAAGGAGAGGGCCTTGTATTTATTTGCTACCGGTGCATGACAAATTGCCACAAGCTTGGTGGCTTACAAGCACCCCCATTAATTGGCTCAGAGTCGTGTAGGTGAGAAGTCTGGGTGGGCTTGGCTGGGCTCTATGCTCAGGGTGTCGAAAGGCCAAAGTCAAGATTCTGGCTTCACCGAGCTCTTATCTGGAGACTCGAGGAAAGAAGCCACATCCATGCTCATGCACAGAGTTGGCAGAATCCAGTTCTGTGTGGCTGTAAGGCTGCTGTGCCATATTCTATAGTCTAATCACAGGAGCGATGCCTCATCACACTCAGAGGGTCTGGAGATTAGAGAGGACCATTTTTGGTGGCGGCATTTTAGAAGTTCTGTCTACCATAGGCCTGTATATAGCATCCCTTCCAGCCAACCAAGGTTCAGCCAACAAAGGTGGAGAGCGGCAGCTGAGTGACTGAATGTGTGTGTGTGTGTGTGTGTGTGTGTGTGTGTCCACACACCTGTCTTTCTTTCCCTCTCAAGACCATCTGAAGCCCCACATGCATAACAATAATAAAAGAAGGAGCCAGAGCTTTATCTGAAGTAGAGAACCATGGTCTTGGCTGAAAAGGATTTTAAACACTACACACCCCAGCCCCCTCACTAAGACAGCCTCTGCTTAAACACCTCCACTGACAAACAGCTCATTACATTTCTGAGCAAGACATTAGCCATCAATCATTTATTCAAGAAACATTCACCAAGCACTTACTCTGGGCCAGGCCAGTGCTAAGCACACAAACAAGGGGAACAAAATATGATCTGTTGTCACTGTTAGAAAGCACTTCCTCATGATGGGCCAAGATCTGTCTGTCCGCAGTCCCACCTGTTGTACCTTGTGCTAGCCCTTGGGGCACCAGAGTGAGCCAGCTCTGCCACAGCTGGCAGGCCCCCTCCTTCCCCCACCCACATATCCACCTGGCAGGAACTCAGTCTTGCCAAAGAGCTGGCAGGGTGTGGGGCTGTTAGGAGACCAGCTCCAGGCCAGGCCTGAGGGCCCAAAGGGCCAGGAGCAGCTTTGTCCTCTCGGAAATGGATGGTCCTCCTGGGCCACAGAGACCTTCTTGCCCAAACAGGCCCTCAACACAAGGACATGAACTAGTCACATGGGCTGTTATTACAGTACCTCTCAGCACCTGTCTGGTACCTTTCCTGCCCCAGCTCTATGGCCTTTGGCCGCCCCTGCCATTCACTGTGTCCCCATCCCTTACCCTGCCCCACTCTCCAGCCCTCCTCAGCTCCAGGGCACCCCAAAACCTTTCTGTAATAACATTTGATTCATATGCCAAGCCCAAGTCACTGCCCTCCTCGATCTTCCAGAGAACAGCCAGCATCTTCCCAGGGACCTTCTGAAGCCCACTGCCCCGTGTGGTCTGTCCAGAGGACTTCCGGGCAGGGCCAGTCAGCAGAGCAAACCTTTCATCGAAGGCTCTCAGTTGTGTAGAGTAAGTCAGGGGGCCACACGCAGTCCTCACTTTACTCAATAAAGTACCAAGTGCCAGGCCCCAGGGGCACATGGAGAGAAACTCTACCCCGGACTCCAGGGGCTGGCTGACAATGCCATAGATGGCCAGACCATTCAACAGACTGTCATCACACAATGTGGTTGGTGTGTGAGATGCTCTGGATACTTGGGGATCCCCAAGGAGACACCTGATCAGACTGACGGTGAGAGCAGTGAAGCAGTAGGGACAGAGAAGTCTCCCTACGTCATTCCCAAAGGGAGAGGGGAACACTCAGAATGGGGAGGCTTGTTTGAACACTGCCCCCCCCCACCGCCAACACACACACACTCAGATCATTCTGGCAGCCTCTACCCCTCCAGATGAGAATTACCCCTTTAAAGGTTTGGGGCAATAGTCCCAAACCAGCATGGAGATTTATTAACCATTTGAATCTGAATGCCATTAGGTGGGGCAGGCATCCCCCACTTCCAGAGGTTCATCTGTCCCCATTGCTTCCACCATTACTGCACGGATTCCTGGGGAAGTGGGGACCCGCAGTCTAAAAAGGGGAGCAGTGATTGAGACCTGTGGTCGCAGCCTATCCAGAAGGGAGAAAGCAGATACAGTTGACTGTGGTGCACACCCAGGATGGGCGGGTGCTGAGAGAAGGGATGCCAGGCCCTTGGGCCCCAGGGACAGCACTTACTCTTTGTTCACACCAAGTGGCCAGTGGCCTGCCCAGGTGGGCGTAGTTTTGATGTGCATGCTTGAAGCCTATCAGGCGTAAAGACTCACAACCTCAACCCATCTCTCCCTTCACGTCCCTCTGATAACCTGCCGCCACCTGTCACTGTCTCCATTGGCTCGCTCCTGACCAAATGTGAATCTCCACTGCCCCCCAACTCCCTTCTTCCCTCTCCCCAGTCCTTCTCAGCTGCCCTTCCTCCCAAAAGACCCCAGAGGTCAAAATGAAGTACAATCTTTACTATCTTTTAAAATAGCCCTAATACTCTCTATTCTCAATGTTAAAAGCAGATGACTCAAACTGTTTTAAATGAAGCTCCTTGGGGCACCTGGGTGGCTCAGTCAGTCGAGCACTGGACTCGATTTCAGCTCAGGTCTTGATCTCAGGGTCCTGAGATTGAACCCCTTGTTGAAATCCATGCTAGGCGTGGCGCCTCCTTAAGATTCCCTCTCTCTCACTCAAATAAATAAATTTTTAAAAATCTTTTTAAAAAACTAAACGAAGTTCCTTTATTAATGTCCTTGAATTTAAAAAGTTACCTACCTCTGATTTAAGAAATTTCATTAAACAGAATGATCTAATAATACCATAGCTGTACTATGCTCAATTCCTAACAAATACTGGTTTATCTATTTTACTTGGGAAAGTAGCTGTTCGAGAAAGCTACATTTTTCAGACAAAATCTGGCCCCTTCATACCCTAATTAAAAAAAAAAAAAACAGCTACGGTGTGGCTTTTTAAAAATGAAATTCATAATTCCTATATTTTAGTCAGAGTATGCTGAACATAATTTAAAATTCTCTCGATGACTCGGGGTCATCATTGTGTTACCTAGTCAGGAGCTTAGAGGCATTCTGTCCCAAGACTGCTGTGCTTCGAATTCTTGTGTCTGCTTTTCATAACTTCCTCCTTCACTGTTGACTGTCAAGTAATAATGATGACAAAAACAAGAACGCTAATGATGTTCCAAGCACTGTCCTAAGTAGTCATGTGTATTAGCTCACTTAATTTTTGCAAGGTAGGTGCTTTTATTATCCTCATTGTGCAGATCAGGAAATTGTGGCCTGCGCTTAAGAGCCTTGCCCGAGGCCACTCGGTAGTAAGAGATGGGCCGTCATCTGAAGAGATGAGCCGAGGCCTGACTGCCACACCTGAGCTCACAATCGCCACATGCCAAGGCCAAGATCCCTCTCCCCACTTCTAATGCCCCCCCCCCTTAAATCTGTCACAGGATAAGAAACAAGACAACAAGGTTATTAGAACTCCGTGTAAAGAATAAATAGGAGGTGGGATGGGAGTATTAGGGAGACGACAGCTGAAAACTACAAGGTTTCTTTTGGGGCTGACAAAAATGCTCTACAATTGATTGTGGTGATGGTTGCCTAAGTCTACAAATATAATAAAACAACTGAATTGTACATGTTAAATGGGGGGAGTGTATGGTACGTGAATTATAGCTCAATAAAGCTGCTTAAAAGGAAGAAACAGGAGAGCTGGGGGAGCACTGATGTACATTTTGGCTGCACATTCTTCGCATTGCTATCAATGTTGCCCTAAGTTGCAACTTTGTACTTCCGCAGAGTAGGTGAGCTCTGGCTAGGGAGGATGGTAGGATTCAGTGTGGACAAAGAGATAGCTTCTGGGTATATCTCAGCTTCTCCTGTCTTCTTTTCTCTGCCCACTAACTTTGATTTAATAGATCGTCCGCCCCACCATCTCACCTTGACCCGCCCCCAAGTCCCAGCAGAGACCTGGGACTCCCAACAGTCCCAATGTCATCTTCCTAAGGAGGCAGGGCCCTGTGGCAAGCTGTCCCTGCTGCTCTCCACATTCAGTCAAGCCCGCAAAACGAGAGCTTCTCTGAGCAGCCTGGAACACTGACTCCCTGGAGTCGGCCCCCCTCCTAGAAGGGAGATGTATGAACCCAGCTCAGTTCTTAGAGCTGCTGGCATCCTGGACAGCCAGCCTCCAGGCCGCAGCTCCTACTCACCGTCCAGTTTTTCTTCTTTTTCCAAGAAGCTGGTTTACTTCCCGGTTTTAGTTTGTGCCTTTACATGACACCTACAATAGTCCTTTTCTTCCCTTTTTTTTTTTTAATAAGAGAGAAAAAGGCAATGGTTGTAAAGAAAGGCCTTCTCCAAGTGCCAGAAATATCAGGCTTGTCAAAGGAGCCAGGATGAGGAAGGGCTTTTTCCAAACTGATGTCCTTTCTCATGTCACAGTTTGAGACACGGAGCTGCAGGCTCCAGGTATCTGGAGATGTGCTGCCAGCTCCGGGCCTGTGGGCTCCTTGCAGGATGGCTCCCCATGACCATTTATATTCCAGAATGTTAGGGAGGAGCCAGAAAGAAAGAGGAAGCTTGGGAGAGGGTTCCTCCAGGGACTGCTCACATCTGAATACTTGCATAACGGTGCTTGTACTGAGCAGCCGAGCTGAAAGACAAATTAGGGACATACAACTCTGGACACCACTGGGATTTCCCACAGGTAAGTCCAGGGACCAGTTCACCCTTTGGGAGAAAAGCCAATGGGCAGTGAGGAGCTTTGGCCCAGATTCCCTTCCTTTCATTCAAAAGCCAGCAATTATACCCTGGTGAGGGGCACCTGCTATCATTTTAGCATCTACAGGCGGAAACAAAGACTCCACCCTTGGCCAGAGACAGAAGAGCCTTGTGATCAAAGTTGGAATTCTAGATTCAAAAGACATGGGTTCTAGTCCCTGCTCTGTCACTTCCTCCTTATGCATCCACGTGCAGGTTAATTTCACCTCTCCGAGCCCTAGTTTCCTAATCTACAAAATGCAAGTCACTAAGAATACCAGGTAATCAGCTTGACTGTGGGGGGTAAAGAAGGCAAGCACACTGCGCAGCCCAGCACTGTGCATCTGCTGCCGCTGTCTCCTTGGCAGGGAGTCGGGCAAGCCGTGAACAGTGACGTGGGGCTTCCTGTGACCCAGGCACTGCCCTAAGCTCTTCCCACGTCAATCCCCTCATTCCTCACAACACCCCGCAAAAGTAGCTACTGTTGGGCACCTGGGTGGCTCAGAGGGTTAAAGCCTCTGCCTTCGGCTCAGGTCATGATCTCAGGGTCCTGGGATCGAGGCCCACATCGGGCTCTCTGCTCAGCGGAAAGCCTGCTTCCCCCCCCCTCTCTCTGCCTGCCTCTCTGCCTACTTGTGATCTCTATCTCTGTGTCAAATAAATTTTAAAAAAAAAAAAAAGTAGCTACTGTTACCATCCCTGCTTTATAGGGAAGGAAGGGACTGGGGCACAGAGAGGTTTCCTAACTTTTCAAGGTCATAGAACATTCTAATGAGTGGCAGAACACAGCAGTCCAGAGAGCTGTAGCCACTCTGATCTAGTATCTGTGGCAGCAGCGAAGAAACAGGACATCTTTTAACCACCACGGTTAAGTCCTGGGCTGGATCCTGGGGATACAGTGGGAACCAGAGACCAATCTCAAAAAGCTTCCAGATAGATGCAAACTGAGACCACCGATCCTAGTAAGGAGGGACAGAACATGATTTCTAGAGAGGAGCCCACAGAAGAATTTCTGGAAACCATGGAGCACCATGGGGACCAAGAGTAAGAAGGCTTCCATTTTGCTGTTAGGCTGGGCATTGACAAGAAGAGAAAAACCTCATTTTGCAGATGTCACCCTGTAATGCAAAGTGGCCTCAGAAACCCACTATTTCTAATAACAAAAAATGCCAGGACTTCTTCTCTTCTCATTATTAAGGGTCTGAAATGCACAATTCATAAGACACAGAGGGCCCTGCACACCATTCAGTTCACAGAGCCAGCCCTCTATTAAGCTAGTACAGAGGAGGAGGAGGTTTCCACAGTCCTGCTCTTCTTGGCCCTCCAAGGATGAGCTCACTGCGGGGCCGACAGCCACTCCCCCTCACCTAGCACCAGCTGGCACTCACAGCTGACAGACAGCAAGCTCTACCCCTTCTTTAGGGGGCTCAGAGCCCCTCAGAGGAAGGGAAGCAATTCTTTTGGATGAGGAAGCTCTGTTCTTGCCTTTATACCAGTACTGGACTTTTTACTTCTTTCCCAACATGTCAAGGAAATACTGAAATTCTAGACTACGAAGAAAGCAAAGGGCTTGCCTTTAAAAATAAGGAGGTATCTTAGGAAGGACCTGATTGCTGACGAGGTCCCAGATAGGGCTCAAGCTCCACTGTGTTTGTTGGTCTGAGGTCTGCCGTGGGCTGGCTGGGCAAGCACCGACTACAGCCCCACCAGACACATTCTCAGAGCTCTTTTCTTCCTTAATTCCACTCTCCTGAGTGAGACAAACTGAAAGGATGAGGACTTCACATCGCCCTTGGACTAAGACCCAAACTTCTTCTCAGGGAGCACAAGGCCAGTCTGACCTGAGTCCTGACCCTCCCTCCAGCCTCAGGTTCCTCCCTCCCTCTCTCTCTCTTTCTTTCTCTCTCCTTCAACTCCTTATTCATCCACTTCATAACCCCCACGCTAGGCCTGTTTGTCCTCATCTTCCTCTGTGTTTCCAGCTTTGTGTCAGCTGGCTTCTGGCTAGGTTTGGCTGATGGCAACCACTCGGAGAAACTGGAAGTTGCCAGAAGGATTAAAGCCAGGTATCTTCTGCTTCCATCTCTGCTTTGAAAGCATCTCATGCCTTCGAAGCATTTCTGTAGCCGTGGCCTCTCCTTCTTGGCTCATTTTCCATTGAAAAGGCCACCACAGTTCCAACATCTCCACCCCAGGCCCTGGGCACCAGCAACACCACCTCTTCCCATCATCCGGCCTAGCTTGGTAGCTGCTTCCTACCGTCTCTAATCTCTGGCCCGCCTCTCTGTCCTCTGCTTGTCTTCTCGGTTCTCTACCACCTCCATAACCATTCCCTGCATTAAAATCCCATTTCTAGTACTTCCATGGCTTCTGTTTTATCTGGTTAGACCCTCGTTGATATAGCCCTTATCAGAACTTGCCATATTTTACCTAATTTGTCCCATTGCTTAATTATGGTCTAGACCAACTAACTGTAAGCTCTACAGGGCGGGGACTATACCCATTTTGTCCATTACTGATCCTCAGTGCCTGGTACAGCACCTGGCAAATAGTCGACTTATTTAATAATGCCAAGCACTTGTCAAGTGATGAAAAGAAGTAAAATCGGTGTTTCCCAAGAAATCCTCAAATTTCCAATAAGAACATGGAAGTATTGCTTGCAAATGGTGTGTGTTTATGCACATGATTTGTTATTCAAACAGCAGCAGAGAAAAAGGGGTTTTTGATCTTTCCAACCCAACACAGGCACCGAAACGTCCTCCGAGAAATAAGTGGTAAATTGAGTGGTCTTGGTTAAGAAATAAACTCAGCACCCAGGGACAGGCCAGCTCATCTCAGGACGCACACCCACAGCCTGCCGGGACCTGCACAACTGTGCACACATGAGCTGGGCCGTGGGGACAAACCTTTTCGCCGTCTCCACAGACTTCTGCTCCGCGAGCTCCTTCTGCAGCTCCCTCTCCTTGGCCTCCTTCTGCCCGATGGGGCAGTCCTCAGGGACGGTGAAAAGGGACAGGGCATCTTTGCTGTCCTCTTCCCGGAGCACTTTAGCAAACACCCTCTCCGCCAGGAGCCGGACCTGCTCATCCACCTCGGAGATGTTCAGCTTGGGAAACTGGCGCGGCATCTCGGCTAGCAGAAAAAGAGCAAGCGTTAACCTTCCTGAATTCCCGGGTGGCCTGAGTCAGCGGGGTGGGGGAGGAGAAGATACTAAAATAAGGGCCTGGCCCTTGGGGTCAGCTGTCTTGCTCAGGAATTCCCCAGAACGAACCCAACAGGCCAATTTTAAAAACTAGCTCCATAGGGCGCCCGGGTGTTTGAGCTTCCGAGCCTTGGTTTCTCAGGTCCTGGTCCTAGCGTCATGAGATCGAGCCCCATGTCGGGCTCTACGCTTAGCAAGGAGTCTGCTTAAGATTCTCTCTCCCTCTCCCTCTGCCCCTCCCCTTCCCACTCTCTATCTCTATCAAATAAATAAATCTTTTAAAAAAATAGCTTCATAAGTCATTGGATGTGAAGAGGATGGCACCTCTCACATTTCATGAGAAAGCAAATTCTGAAGTCCAAGAATGAATTGTCTAACTATGTGTGCTTCTTTTTTCCAGAACTCAGGGAATGCGCAGCACCCGGGCAGTCCCACCTTTCCCGGCTTTGTTTCCACGATGCGGAGGGGAGAGGAGAGTTTAGGCCCCCCTCCTGCAAACTATCCAGAGCCCATCTGGGTACAGCAACGACCAAACCTGACTCCCTCCTGCACAGCGGGAAGGACTAAAGCCCAAAAGTCCAATGACTAGGTCCCACAAGATGACCACAGTGCTCTGGGGGATCCAAAGCTTCATTCTCCCTCACATACAACAAGGCCTTTCTCTGAAAAGAAGGAGTCTACTGTCATGGTTCTACCATCTCCCAGACTATGTGAAACTTTGAACGAGACACAGCAAATAAAAGAAAGGTCTAGAGTCGGCGATACTCTTTACCTTCACAGCCCAGCTGAAAACTCACTTTCTCAAAGAAGCTTGTCTTATCTGCTTCTCGTCCTACTACTTCCCTACTGTTAGTAGCTGGCCTAAATTACCCGATTGGTTCCTCTCTTTTCTTTCTGTCTTTCTTTCAGTGTGTATATAGGACTTATTAAGTACGCTCTCCCAAGCCTTTCTATTTATTCACTCAGTTAATCCTATTATCCACATTTTACAGATGAGAAAGTGAAGGCACGGAGGGCTAATGTGCCCAGGTCACACTTTTATTAGGTGGACAGAGACTCGGGCTGTTCTCAGCCTTTGCCACGCCCTGCTCCCCGCCCCCCCACTTTCCTCTCTGAGCCTTTGCTCAGGGATTTGAACGCAGGCACCTGGTTCCCATGTCTGTCTTCTTAACCACTGCACCCTGGTGCTTCTCTTTGTCCACTTGGGCATCAGGGAGGTCTCCTCGCTGTTCCCAGCATCACATTTATGGAATGGGTGAACACCGCATCCTGTCAACAAGCCCCCTTCACTAGGAGCAGCCCTGCACCAGGAGTGTCCTGTCTACCTATTACCACAGTTTCTTTGAGGGAGGTTTAAAGAGGGAGGTGGTTTAGTCAGCCAAGAGTTGAGGCTGAAGGTTAGGCAGGGCCCCGCTGCTGTGTGGCCAGGAGGGGAAGCAATTACAGGGGAGGAGGGGCTCACTGAGCAACCTTAGGACAGTCACTCTCTGGGCCTCATGGTTTTCTCCTCTGTGAGATAAAGGGAGGAGACTAAGCAGTCTCCAAGGCCCTCTCAGTTCTAAGTGCTGTAATTTCTAGGTACCAGAGGTTTCCAAAGCCTAGGGAGGCTTGCCGCACTGGTCTTCTTTGCGGCCCCTGGGCCTAATTTGTGACACAAACAGGATGGAAGAAAGCAGACTAGCAACACCTGTCAAAGTACATCTGTGGTCCCCTTGATTATGAAGCCAATTTCCTCCTTCCCTCCACCCCCAGGGCCAAGCCTTTCCTGGGCCTCTCTCCCCACCAGTGGGTTCAGTGGGAGGGCACTGCTGAGGAGGAAGGAAGTTGGCTCACAAGTGTGCCGATCTGTGGTAGCAGAGAGCAAGACAGCAAAAGCCTGACCTGCACAGAGGAAGGGGACCAGAGCTAACTGTGAAGATGTCCACATCCTGATAGCAGACAGAAGGGGAAGCTGGAAACCATCAGAACGGGATTTGGAGAGGAAGGTGATGGGAAAGAAATGGAGAGGAAGACAAAGAACTAGAGCCAGGAGGAGCTGTTAGGTGAGAACAAAGCCAGACCCCTGTGCCCCCAACCCTAAGGCTGCAGGTCAACCACCTGCATTGCAAAAACCTCATGGGGCATCTCCAAAGTAGACATCGAACAGGCCCCAGGCAAGGGGCAGCCAGTGCCATCAAGCGTCCACACCATTTGACAGAGTAAACCCACTTCCAGATATGGCTTCTAAGAAAAGAATCTGAAGGAAAAGTGCAAAGATGTTCACCTGCACTATATATATATAGCTTTAAAGTGTCCAAATGAGAGCATGCTCACTTGAAAAGAAAAAAGTTCAGCAACCAAAATTATAATTATGAGGACAGTGCAATCACATAAAAAATACTGTGAAATGAAAGTAAGTGAAAAAATTAATACCTAAAACTGTATCCATGCTTTGAGTACCGTGGTATGAAAGTGCCCTTAAGGATAAGGGCTGCAGGAGAGACACTCAAATGACCAGATGGCAAGACTGCCTGTGTGAGGCAATACATGGTTTTGATCACTAATGCTGTTATAATGTCATTTTTTAAAAAGATTTACTTATTTTAGAGAGAGAGAGAGAGAGAGAGAGAGAGAGAGAGAGTGCTCATGAGAGGGGAAGAGGGAGAGGGAGCAGCAGATTCCCCACTGAGCAGGGAACCTGATGAGGGGGCTCCATCCCAGGACCCTGAAATCATGACCCAAAATCAAGAGTCAGAGGTTTAGCCCACTAAGCCACCCAGGTGCCCCTAATGCTGTTATAATGTCATTTTAGCAAACACAAAGAAGACAGAAAAAAAATAGACTAAAGAGTTTCTTAAAGAGAAAGGAAAATAGGGAAGAAAAATTGAACTTCTACATCCCAGGTTTTGGTAATTAAGGTCTTCTCCCACCTAACCCACATCAGAGACAGGCCAGCTAAGGGAATTAAACCATCGAGACCCATCTCTGTGTTAGCTCTTGCCCTGGGCAGAAACTACCCACCACCACCTTCCTACCCCTAGCCCTTACCCCTACAAATACACCCAGGCCTGAACCAGCCACAGCCCACAGGCCTCCTCAGAAATGGGCATGGGGAGAGGAGTCCTTTCCCCGAAGAACTTTTACCTTGCTGAAGTCAACTAAACATACATTTCTGGATGCATCTTTCTACAAAAGATCTTCCTTTTCCTTTAAATAGTTTAAATCAGCCTTTTCTAAGTGAGTCCCATGAAAAGTTGTTACTTGTTGCTGGTGAAACAGGTCTTGTGGTCAATTACCAGGGAGATGCTCCATCCCATAGTTCCTTACCCCAGATTCCCAAGACACATCAAAGGCCTGAGGGCATTTCCCCATCTAGATCCCTTTTGTCGTGGAACCCATATCCGCCTCCTGCAGAATGACTACCGGTGTCTTAAATAAGTGTGGGAGACTTCATCCCTTACCTTAGCATGGACCAAGTAACCCACCTGGGGAGCCAGGCTAAGTCAGTGGGCCCCAGGAGCCAGTTACACCCCTGTCTTCCGGACATCCTTGGCAGATAACTCCCACCTGCCGACCCCTCCCTCCACGCCTCGTCTTTCTTCTCAGACCTAGAGACACCTGGCAGGGCAGGCATGTCGATGGCCAGGAAAGCCAGCTCTGTCGATGCCAAGCAGAGCCTCAGCTCAGCTCCAGCTGCTTCTTCATGCCTGGTTTTCAACCGTTTGTCAACCGTTTGTCAGCTGAAGCCACCGGCTTGGGAGGCTTAACTGTAAAGTCAATCGGCTAGGGTACAGCTTATCTCGTTGTTACAGACGACACCCTCCGATGGGCTTGAAGAAGTGGCCCAAAATTAGAAAGCTACAAAATGTCACCAATATCAACAAACAGCTTTTCATGGCACTATAACCCCTCCAGAAAGGAAGCACAGGACTCCTTAAGGCCCCTCTTGCCACAAATGAAGCCATCTCTTGCTCGTGCCACACTCCCACTGTCAGCACCCACGACACAGACCTGAGCCTGCTGCTGGAGTCTCCATGGCTGGCCCTGAGGATGCCACGCAGGCGACGCGTTCAGGCCATGGGCCGTGTGCACCCGGGAGGCTGAGCTGAGTCAGTGTGACAGCAGCTAGCCCCGTCCTGCCTGCCGGCGGCTGGGATGGGAGGTCTCTGCTTTGCATATCTGTGTGCAGCCTTGAGCAAGAACAGGAAACTTCCGGGCTGGAAATTCCTCCATGAATATGAAATGTAAGTGGAAAATTTCCAAAGGTCCGAAAGGGCCCAGGTGATGCCAGCTCTCCGCAGCGACTACGTGCCGAGGGCAGCGTCCAGGCCCGGTTCACAGCCCTCTCCAGAGCCAGAAGCTAAAGCTTCTGCCGCCCCGACCCAGCCGTGCATTGGGCCTTCCTGAGCGTGCACAGAAGATAAGCCACAGCTTCCCTCTGCAACCAGTCCCCTGACGGCTGGGCAGGAACCGGCCACACCGTCCGCTTGGCTGCTTCCTCGAACCCCGCCTCAGGCCTGGACTTCGTTCTACCAAGGGGATGGCCTACGGCACAACCTGCTCTGCCTTCCCTCAGAAGGCCCCCCCAAAGCCACCTCCCTGGAGGCACCCCAGGACCGACAGGGGAGGCGCGGAGCCCAGCTGCCAACAGAGTTCCTCCTTCCCCTCCTCCCCTAAAAGAGCCAAGGACTATGACCTGCTGCCTCCTTTCCCAGGACAGGACAGGAGCTCAGGGAGCGGAGACTCCTCCGGACAGGAGCAGGCTTAGGATGAAAGGCTGGCATGCCTTGTCCCTCCGCTTCCTTTCTTCCCTGAAAGGAGCTGATGTCACGAGTGACTGGGCAGCCTGACAGGCTCTACAGGGGCATGAGCGCATCAGCGCACACGCACGCATCGGGAAGGAAGGCTGTCCCTCCTGACCCACCTGAGCACCCCCCACCCCGTCCTCCTCCTCTTACTGCCGCTCTTGACTCGCACGTGGGCCTCCAGCTCTGAAGAGCCTCCGGGACACTGGCTGCCCTCAACCCCCCGGCCACTGCGGCTGCTGCTCTCCCTGGGGACGGCGGTGCGGCCTCGAGAGAGCCACAGAAGCAGTCCTCTGAAAGCAAGGCTCAGAACCCGTACAGTGACTTAGACAAGTGGTATGGGTCTGGGAAGTAACTGTGAGCAAAATGGCTATTTCTGTGATGCTGTCGAAATCCTGGGGACAAGAGCCCAGAAAGGATGGGTCAGTTGTTTACGAGGAGGCTAGCGCTACCCCTGACTTGGGCCTGAGTCACCTCCCCATGTCCAATTGTGAGATTGCGCCTTCCTGAGCCCACATAATGATTCCTGTGTGTGCAGAGCAGGATTACAGGGTTGACACATGATCCTCCAGCTGCCGCTGGGCTTTAGCTACCCAGAGATTACAACCCACCTGTCCTCACAGCTGTTTCACAAACAGTGTGATCAGCAAGCTACAAGCAACCTAGAGTGAGGGTAATATTTATTCATTAGATAATTAAATGAACTTAAAGCATGGGGGGGGGAGAACTGTTAGTACTGTTCTGCCAGAAGGGAGGAGGGGCAAGTGATTCCTTCTGTTGACATGTTTTGGGGAGAGGGAGGGACAATGGGGGTCTGCAGTAGGAGCATCCTAGCCTAGGCATCTGAGAAGCTACCTGGATGCAGTTCAGGGAATTCTATTCTGCACCTGTAACCAGACCGTGGCTAGCCTCGGTCTAAACAAGCACTTTCCAAAGTGTGGTGTGTAGAACATATAAGGTCAGAAGGCTTGGAAAATACCACACACCATCATTCCTTAAGGGGATTCATGCACAATTTCTACTAGCAAATTCTAAACACCAGAGAGTCCTTTAGTAAAGAAAGCTGTTTGACTGTTTAGCCCAACACACTTATTTGACCCTCTCACCACTGCCACCATAGGAAAAAAGACCTATTAATATCCGTGGCACAGGCTTTGGAAAATGCCTTCCACCTGAGCCTTCATTTTCCAACATAGAGAAAGCTGCCTTCCTGAGGCCCAGGTATGGATGTGAGATCCACTCCATCAGGTCCGGACAGAGATGGGCAGCAGCTCAGCTAAGATAATAGGGGTTGGGACAATGGCTAAGGGTCCTGCTAGAGCCAACGAGATGGAAGAGCCTCCAGAACCGTGGCAGGTTAGGAGGGGACTGTGACTCTGCCTTGGGAGGGCAAACTTCACTCATGACCTCACAAGTCTATCTTGAGCCTAACATGTCACTGCTTCTCGGGGCCTAGAAGTCTCTTTGGACTAAGGAGCACTGGTCCCAAGCTGAAAGCCTTATTTCCTTTTTGAACAAAAATTAAGACAATCTGTGATAACCAGGCCCAGGGCTTGTATCTCCTGCCCAGGAGAACAGACTGCATTCACTTCTATCACTTACATACCCTTAACAAACACCAAGACAGGAAAGGCTGGAATCGAATTATGTCTCACCAAGGAAGATACTACTCTCCCTTCCTCTGAAAGGATGCTTTGGGCTTGCCTCTAAGGGTTCATTTTTCCTTCTCCTCTTTCTGAGGTGTGCATGACTCTCACGGGAGTTGGGCAAAGGGCTTTCACCTGCTAAATATCAGCTCCATGGCAGACCTTGCCCACCTCATTCACTATTATATCCCCCTGCTGCCTGGAATACAGTAGGTATCAATAAATACTCGTTGAATGAATGAATGTATAAAATAATGAATGAGTGAATGAGCTAAGTGATTAATCTACCTATGGCAATCTCAAGAGTCAGTACAGTATATGGTTAGGTATATAGGCCCAAGCCAGACTACCTAGGTTTGAATCCTGTTTTACAGCTTAGTTGCATGACCTTGAGCAAGTTACTCAGTTTCTCTGGCTCGGTTTTATTCCCTATAAAATGGGGATAATAACAGCACCAATCTCATAGGTTGCCATGGCAATTAAATTAGCATGTGTAAATATGCTAGAATAGGCTTAGAATAGTACCTGGCACATAGTATATGTTTTATAAGTATCATTTATCAGTGTCATTGTCATCATGATATCAGGTACAAGAGGCAGTCCAGCTGGGAAGCCAAACATGAAGTTTCATCTAGGCGCTGAATTCTTTTATTCAGTATTACTTATGGAGCACTATTATGTGTCAGGCACTCTCTCAAGCTCCTATTTGGGAGCAAAGAGAAGGAAACTATGTTTAAATGTGAAACCAGATCAGGAGAAACAGTCTTCTCTATGATTGATACTTCTCGCTGACTTTGCATGGCCAGCATTCCAGCCACGAACCCATCTTTCTATGCACTGGGCCCCTTATATATCAAAGCCCAAAGACAAGGTCTCCTTTCCTCGATATGCAGCCAGCACTCAGAAGATCTAAGGGGTTAATATATTTGGGGGAAGAACCAGGAAGGCCAACGAGCTTTAGGGGAGAAAAGGTATCTTCCTGCTTAATCCGAAGGCTATATTTTATCTATATTTTATCTGCCCGTGATATTTTCAAGATCTGGGTTTGGTTTTGAGGCCATTTGTAGAGCTATTTACCTAGTGTCAGGACAAGAAAAACAGGCCTCATCTCTCAAAGAACGTTTTGACCTAGCTGAAAGCTACTCATCCATCATCTAGGATCTCAGAAGGATTAAGGGTGTGCTGAGGCTGGGGCCAAGAGGCCCAAGAGTCTCCCGGGAACCCATCCATGCAAACTCCATAATTCTTAGACAGGGCAGCCCAGTTCCATCATCTTCACAGCAAGCCAGCCCCTCAGAGTTTCACCCAGAGTAGTAGCCAGCCCAGGCTTATTACTCCAAACCTGCTGCCAACACTTGGAGAGGTGAGAGCTGATAGGCGCTCTTTCTGGCTCAGTAGCTCAACTACCACTCAGCAAGGATGCTTCACAGCCAGGGGAGGAATTTCTCCCATGAGGGCTCCAGCCACCATCGGCTTCTCCCTGAAGTTGGTCACCAACTCATGGGCTCAGGACCATGCTAAAATTCCTTCCTTCCAGCGTTCACCTGGCCCCTTTGCTAATTTGTCACCCCCAAGCTTCCAGACACATACAAGGACCTAACAGTTTGGGGAAATGACACTGTAGTTAGCAAGCCTCTCCTATTCCAGGGTCTCTCAAAACTTCCCCCAGAGGCCTTGGCCAGCAGAGAGGAGCCATTAGGAGCTCTGCTGGCAAAGCAGCTACCAGGAAGTTCAAGGGCAGAAAGCAGACTTTCAGAGGCCAGTACACCTCCCATGCCGGGAGACAGACAAAGAGGTAAGGATGAAGGCCTAAATGAACCCACACCCTATCATTCTGTCCATCCCCCTGCCTTTAGGTGGAAGCCCACCCCAGCAGTGGGGGCATCCGTCCGGTCCCGGTCGTCAAACACCTAGAAACTTGTCCCGGACCTTAAGTGGCAGCATGTCCCGGGTCCCTTAATTTCTCTAAACCTCGCGAATCCAATGTAGGCCGCCAGGGAGCTGAGATGAGGCTGGCTCACCTGAGGTCTCTGGAGCCCAGGCCACCGCAGACACAGCGGCAGGAGCACAGGCAAGGGCCCCGGCAGGGCGGAGTCCGGCGTTGGCGCCGCCGCCAGCATGGCCTCGGAAACCCGGAGCCGAGGTTCCGACCTCCGGGGGCTCCGTCACCCGTCCTGGGCAGCATGGGCCGCGGGGCGCCGGCCCAAGGTCAGCAGCGCAGCGTCGTGCGCACTCATCGGGCTCCGGGGCCAGGGCCCTGCCGTGCGCCCGAAGGGGGCGACCCGCGGGGCCGGAGGGCAGTTGGCGGCGTGGGGCAGGGCGCGCCGCAAGCGCTGGGGAGGGGCTGCCAGGCACCGCATCCAGCCGGGGCCGGGCCCGGGCCAGGCCGCG
>LNAC01000157.1:2092919-2138812 GCA_002007465.1 Ailurus styani | reverse complement strand
GCGGCGCTGCCAACAGGAAACTTGAGAGCGCCGGGGGCGCGGCGGCCGCCCTGTCCCCCCGCCGGCCGGAAGCGCGCCCGCCGCAGCCCGGGGTCAGGCTCCAGCCGGGCTCCTCGAACTCGCCTCCGCGGCCACCCGCCGAGCCCCGAGAGCGCTCGCCGCGCTGTTCGGACTCGCCCGAGCTTCCTCCCTCGCCAGGACGTTTCCCAAGGTGAGAGTCTGGGGTCACGGCCCCCAAACAGGTGACTTACTCCCTGTCGCTGAACGAACCGGCGAGCATCAGCCGGGCGTCAGCCGGGTCCCTTGGATCACCTTCCTGCCCCTCCCAGCACGCGCACACACAACACGCACGCACACAAACACACACGCGCTCACACTCCCATACTCCTTCCCCAGCCTCCTGCTCTCCAGCTTGGACACCCGCCCCTCCAAGCCCCGACTGACCTCCTAGCTGCTAAGTCCAGCGGGTGCCTCGCAGCCCCTCGCCTCTCCCCAGGGTTCGAGCCTGCTGACCACGCCTTCCTTTCAGGATCACTTGGAGTACAAAAGTTTCCAGAGTTGGCGCCCGCGCTTCCTCTCCAAATTTCCTACATACCTGGGTGACTACACCTTCTCGGCCTCCAAGGCCGGGCTTTTCATTGTGGTGTTCCGCCAGGTCTCACGGCAGCCTCTCTCTCCGCTGTCACTCTGCGGGCCTTCCCAGTCTCGTGGTTTCAGCAACCTTCTGCCAGCTAAAGACTTTCGAACCTCACCTCCAACCCAGAACGTCCTACAGCTGCAGGTGGCATATCCAGCTTCCTGGGGGCCATCTCCACTGGAGGTTTGTAGTCCCAAACTCGAATTCCTAATTTCCTCCCAGGAACGTGCCATAACCTGCTCCTGCTCCTGTGTTTCCAGTCTTAGTGAATGATAGCACCACCTTCCACTGCAGGCCATACTGAGGAGCCATCCTTACTCCCTCCTTGTCATCTCTCCCAAGTATCTCTCCCTCACCAAGGGAGGAGATGGTCATTAGTCATTAGTGAGCACCCACTGTGTCTTCCCTGTGCCAACTGCTATCACAAAGTGGCCTCCCTTAAGTACCTAGTTTTATTCCTTCTCCCTCACAGCCTAGTATTTACAATTTACTTATTTATAGATGATCTGCACATGAAATTGTATTAATATATATTATAAAGCATACCTAAAATGAATGTCAAGGGATGTGGTTAAGATAATACTTCATTTTTAATGAATGGTACAATATACCTTTTTCCTTTCACTTTAAAGTTATTTGCGGGCGCCTGGGTGCCTCAGTGGGTTAAAGCCTCTGCCTTCGGCTCAGGTCATGATCCCAGGGTCCTGGGATCGAGGCCCACATCGGGCTCCATGCTCAGCGGGGAGCCTGCCTCCCCCTCTCTCTCTGTCTGCCTCTCTGCCTACTTGTGTTCTCTCTCTCTCTCTCTCTCTCTCTCTCTCTCTCTCTCTCTCTCTCTCTCTCTCTCTGTCAAATAAATAAATAAAACCTTTTAAAAAAAAATAAATAAATAAAGTTATTTGCAAAAATCTGTTTAGGGAGAGCAACATGATTAAAAATGGTCTTAATAAATCTTAGTTTAATATTTTGTGAAACTGCAAAGTATGCTTTTAAGTTCAGCTAATGTCAATACTTAGTCCTAATGCTGTTGTTGCCCCCCCAAAAGATAGCTCACAAAGATAAGTAGACCCAAATGGGAGAATTCTATCTTTGACTACACTTAGTATATCATAATTCTCTTTAAATTCCATCTACCAATTTTGCAAATGTGAAATTCCACCAGAAAGCTCTTCTTTGTCCATGAAGCCCATGTTCTCATGATGTTTTCATCAGTTATTTTTGTGAATATTCTTAATGATGGGATTTTTGGGTGCCTGAGTGGCACAGTAGGTTAAGCATCTGCCTTTGGCTCAGGTCATGATTTCAGGGTCCTAGGATCGAGTCCCACATCGGGCTGCCTGCTCAGGAGGGAGTCTGCTTCTCCCTCTGCCTCTGCTGCTCCCCCTGCTTGTACTCTCTCTCTCTCTCTCTCTCTCTCTCTCTCTCTCTCTCAAATAAATATATATAATCTTTTTTTAAAGATTTTTTTAATTTATTTATTTGACAGAGAGAGACACAGTGAGAGAGGGAACACAAGCAGGGGGAGTGGGAGAGGGAGAAGCAGGCTTCCTGCCAAGCAGGAAGTCCAATGTGGGGCTCGATCCCAGGACCCTGGGATCACGACCTGAGCCGAAAGCAGATGCTTAATGACTGAGCCATCCAGGTGCCCCATAAATAAATAAAGTCTTTTTTAAAAAATGGGACTTTTTTTAACTCTTGAAAACTCTTCATTTGGAAAATAGTAAAATGGATTTAAAAGTGTATTTTAATTATGAAAACTATAGCTAACACAGTCTATTTTTAAAGACTATTTATTCAAGGGGGTGGGAAGAGGGAGAGGTAGAAAGAAACCCAAGCAGGTTTCACAACCCTGAAATCACAACCCCCAGCCGAAACCAAGAGTTGGACGCTTAGCCCACTGTGCTACCCAGGAGCCCCATTAAATGACTATATGTAAATTCTATTTTACTTTTTTATCTTTTCAAATATTTACTTAAATTCCAGTTAGTTAACATAGAGTACAGTATTGGTTTCAGGAGTAGAAGTCAGTGATTCATCAGTTACATACAACAGCCAGTAGCACAGTCTATATAGGTGACAATGACACACTTACTTTGGCATTAAAATCACATGATAATGGAAACGGTTCCAAACATCAGTTTTCAAAAGTCTTTGCCTGTACCATGATTCTTTTAAAACACAATTATATTCACGGCAAAAATATCACCTTTATCTGAAGTGATACAGTGTGTGTGAATGCGTATATCTGTGACGATCACAAGCCAGCACACGTAAGAAGTCAGCACATTTGGAATCCTTGGTCCTTTTGTTAAGCTTATCTTTAAATTCCACAGTGGTTAAGTTCTTTCCCTTGAGATAATCAGTAAACCTTTGAGTAATATGAAGGATTTCATAGTCTCATTCCACATTTCATTACAAAGTATTGTAAAGATCCTACTGTATTTTAAGATTTTGTTCAAATTAGCCATATGATTGACATCCTATAATATTGTGTGCCCTTCCAACTTCCATTACAATCAAGAATTTGTAATTTGTGACTGAGCAATGCAGTGGACCAGTTTCACGTGTCGTCCCTCGCTGCTCCCAGCTCCCAGTTTCATATTCCAGTCAGGCAGCCACTCCCTCAGTGGTTCCTTTTACACATAAAAACCATAGCATGTCGGGGCGCCTGGGCGGCTCAGTCAGTTTAGCGTCTGACTCTTGATTTTGGCTCAGGTCGTGATCTCAGAGTCCTGGGATTGAGCCCCACTTCTAGCTCTGGGCTCTGTGGGAAGTCTGCTTGAAGATTCTCTCCCTCTGCTCCTCCCCCTGCTTATGCACTCACTCTCTCTCTCTCTCTCTCTCTCTCTCTCTCTCTCTCTCTCTCTCTCTCAAATGTAGAAATAATCTTTAAAAGAAAAAAAAAGCCCATACCTTGTTATGAGCCATTCACATTGTAAACATATTTCCTTTAATAAATTACAGGAAGTATTTCTCTATGAATGCAATCATTGAAAAGTTTGGCAAAGGGGTAAGGGGAAACATGTCAGCAATGTGTACACACATCAGGTGTTCTAAACCTTTTCTTCAAATCTTCAACAGTGTTTTCTGTGTGTCTTTCAACAGAACGCATTCTTTGTATCACTTTCTTCTCTCTGTACTGATTCTGTCCCCCTTAACAATGGCAAACAGAACAGAGGTTTTTCCCAATGAAATTGACTGACATTTGCCTTTTACTTTTAAGTAAGTGGGATTTTTCTCAAAAGAGATTTTTACACATCTTTATTGCATTTAATAATAGCTCACAAAAGTACACAACTAAGTACTGCAGGACTTGGAATATTCCCCCTCAAAAAATTGTGGAGATTTGTCTTCACACTCTGGTTGTGTAGAATTCACACGTCTTGTTGATTACAAATGGAGCACTTACATTACTATTAGCTGATACCTCAGGGTCCAATATACCCTTAGGTTAGTTGTTAACTACAGTGATGTGGGTCCATATTCCAAGTAGGCTCTTTCATCAATTTTAGCTTTTTCTGGTCTGTTCCCTTCTCAGAGATATCATCCTAATAGATCTCATAGGAGTAGTTGGAAATTGTTAGCTCTGCCATTTTTCTGAGTTTGATTTTGCTTGCACTATTCATGTTATTTTCAATCTGTGGATTTCTTTGCAGGAATCTTCTCAACCCACTTGAGAATTAGCTTAGTTGAATGATAATTAGATGATATAATCTGTCCTTCTACCACCTGGGATACAAATAATTCATCATACCTCAGGATTCTCTTGGAAGCAACTGAACCAGTGTGGGCACCATAGTCACCCTCTCCCCTGGGGAGTAGAACCCCCCTCTTCCCCGAAGACACCTTAACTACATGATGTGGACACCTGAAGTAAGGGATGAGTTTAGGGTGCCTATGTCAATCCACATAGTAAATATAGATGAGTCTTCATTTCTTTGAGTCTAAAACATAAATATAAATAGAAGCTTTAATTTTTCTTTTACATGCCAGTGGATCACCCACTTTGAAGACCATTGATTTAATCCATCCCTGCCATTGCGTCCGTTCCATGTGAATACCACCTAACTGGTCGCTGGCCATACAGCCCCCGGGCCCATCCCTAGCAGACCCACCACCAGTCTCTTCTCATGCTTCTGCCACCAGTGGCAGACATCCTGCGTCCTCTCCTTCTCTCTTCCCATCTGCCCCATGCTCCAGTCATTCAGACTTGAACACCCCAGAGAGCACTGGGATCAGAGCTGTGGATTACTCCAACAGTGCTCCGAGTCCTAATACCACTGGGGGTGGGCGTTATTCGAGCATTTTTGGAATCCAGAGGTGTTTGGGATCTGTGCTTCACCCTCCACCCCCACTAATGCTCTCCTCTGGGTGATTGTTACATAAGGTACACATCCAAGATGGGCGTGGCAGCCTCCAAATACCCAATTTCTCTGTCTCCTTTTATAGTCTCCTGGGTTACAGAAGCCAAAATCTCCCCCCAAGAGACCCTAAGAAAGGGGCTCTGCTTCTCAGTGCTTTAAAGATTTTTTTTTTTATTTATTCATTTGACACAGAGAGAGAGATTACAAGTAGGCAGAGAGGCAGGCAGAGAGAGAGGAGAGAAGAGGAAGCAGGCTCCCTGCTGAGCAGACAGCCCGATGTGGGCCTCGATCCCAGGACCCTGGGATCATGACCTGAGCCGAAGGCAGCGGCTTTAACCCACTGAGCCACCCAGGTGCCCGCTTCTCAGTGCTTTAGCAGAGCCTCATCAAATACACCCAGTTTTCAAACCAAAGTGCCCTGGGGCCTTCTACTCATTGAGTGGACTGAAATCATGGCCTGTGGTCTGACAACAGGCAGAAATAGGTACATCAGCAGTACGTGGTGGCTGGAAGAAGAGTACCCAGGGCAGTGCTCCTGGCTCTGGGCACAGAAGGGGCTTGTGGCCCTTGCCAGGACTGTGGCTTGATGGGAGGACAACCTTCCCCCCCATTTGCCTCTCACTCCAATTTGAAGTTCATATCCTTTCCCCAGGAATTTAAGTCTCTGGACATCAATCAGCCCTGAGCAAGCTAGAGATGGACAGTGGGCAGAACAGTCCCCTTCAGCTGGTTCCTTCTTTCTGAAAGGGGTTTCTAGAAAGGAGACAGTCAAACCTGAGTACTTTGAAAACCAGTGTGAATGAGAGCTGGGCCCTGGACCCAGAGCACGCGCACTCAGCTTTGGAAACGGAGCTGTTGTGACAGGACGCAGAGGGAGAGGGGAGAGCTCGCGGGCAGGACTGGTGTCAAGTCTGAAAATGGCAGGAGACCTTGGGCTTGGAGTCACTCCTGTCGGCACTGCAGGAAGGAGGGTCAGTTAGCGGGTGTTTGAGGCTTGGGCCCACAACATGTGACCACAGAATGCTCTCTCTCTCTCTCTCTCTCTCTCTCTCTCTCTCTCTCTCTCTCTCTCTCTCTCTCAGTAGTCAGGGGGCTGACACTCCCCAGGACAGGCCTGTGTCATAGACACATGATTTCTGTAGTTAAATTGAAGTCTGGCAATTAGGAGTTCCCTTCCCCATCTAAGAATGGCCTGCTGTCTCTGCCTTCTCTCTGGGACTCTGTAAAAGATAATCCTAAGCTGTAACTCCAGCTCATTCCCATGTCTGTGTGTCTCTCGTACTCTCCAAAACTCCCCCATCAGCCATGACACCATTCTGGTGAGACTCTGCAGTGGAACATCTACAATAGAAGTCACAGCCTCGGGCGCCTGGGTGGCTCAGTGGGTTAAAGCCTCTGCTTTTGGCTCAGGTCATGATCTCAGGGTCCTGGGATCGAGGCCCGCATCGGGCTCTCTGCTCTGCAGGGAGCCTGCTTCCTCCTCTTCTCTCTCTGCCTGCCTCTCTGCCTACTTGTGATCTCTCTCTCTGTGTATCAAATAAATAAATAAAATCTTTAAAAAAAAAAAAAAGAAGTCACAGCCTCAGACAGCCTTGCACATTTAACCCATTGTCGGAACTCCCCAAATCATCTGTCCCAACTCCCTTCGTCTTTTACCTTATAATTTGAAATTCAAATGTTAAATTCTAGCATGACCGTGGTTCTTGAGGATTATTTGGGAGGGGGAATGGGGTGGTGGGGAGAATAGAGCCTCAAATGAGTCTGTGACTTCTGTCTTCCCGAGATACAGTCTTCCGCACTGCCCCCTGCACATGCGTGCGTGTGCGCGCGCGCGCGCGCGCGCGCACACACACACACACACACACACACACACACACACACACACACACACACACTACCCTTAGGCCATACTCATTCCCAAGATCCTTTCTGCCTGCAACTTCGAGGAGTCCCCCATCTCAGGCTGTCCTCTTCCCAGTCCCTGGTTCAGAACTGCCCCCTCCCCCCCAACGATTCAGTGAGTGATAGGGTCAAAGGCTGAGCCAGGAACAAGAGTATGTAGCTATCCTTTCCCTCAGCGTCTGCCCACCAGTTGAGCATCAGACTCCAGACAGTACTCAACATCCAATCCATCCTCAGCTCAGTGGGTTCTACCAGGCTCATCTGGAGAAATGGGAGTAGCTGAAATTGTATTAGAGGGAAGCATAAGGATTTTTCCAGTTCCTGAATTCCTGTTATTTGAATGAGCCTAACTATGATCTCACTAAGGATAATAACACCTTAGGTGAGGGAGGAGGACTCTATAAGAATTTGATTTGAGGGGCACCTAGGTGGCTCAGTTGGTTGAGCAACCGGCTCTTGATTTCACCTCAGGTCATGATCTCAGGGTCATGAGACCAAGCCCCAAGTAGGGCTTCATGCTCATCAAGAAGTCTGCTTGAGATTCTCTCCCTCTGCCCCTTCTCCTGCTCGTGCACATTCTCTCTCTCTCTCTCTCAAATAAGTAAATAAATCTTTCAAAGAAAAGAATTTGATTTGGGAATTCAAAAACTTAAAAATTGTGATGGTTGGGGCACCTGGGTGGCTCAGTCATTAAGTGTCTGCGTTTGGCTTAGGTCATGATCCCAGGGTCCTGGGATCGAGCCCCACATCGGGCTCTCAGCTCTGCTGGAAGCCTGCTTTTCCCTCTCCCACTCCTCCTGCTTGTGTTCCCTCTCTCACTGTGTCTCTCTCTGTCAAATAGGTAAAATCTTTTTTTAAAAAATTGTGATGGTTGCACAACATTGTGAACTTAGTTCATGCCACTGAATTATGCATGTAAAATTGTACACGTTAAAATAGCAAATGTTGTGTTCTATATGTTTTACTACAATAAAAAATTGTTGAACAAAAAAAATCAAAAATTGAATTTTTAAAAAACTGTTACTCCACAGCTCCACTGTATCTTTGCATTATTAAGTGTCAACAGGGCAAATGGCTCTTTATCAACTATACACAAACCTTCAGGCAAAGCCACTTAAGAGGTTCTCTGAGGGAACAAAGAAGGAAGAGTTATGTTCCACCCTGAAAGGACCCAGAAAAGAAAAGAAGGCCAGAAAAAAGAGAATTAGCACACAACAAGGAAAGAGAATCCAAAGGTCATTATGACACAGAAACTCTTCCCAGGGAGCTTCAGAAATCTTGGAGAGATTACTGGACAAGCCCCTAACAGCCCAAGGTGGGCAGAAGTTCCCATCACTCATGATTTTTCTGAAGACTGAGACTTTGAGAAAGAGAAATAAATCACTTGGAAGTCACCAGTATCTGTCATCTGTCAACCGTCCTCAAAAGGGAAGTCCCAGTCACTGCCCCATCTGTATATTTCATGTCTCCATCACATTCCAGAGAATCCCCCCAGTTTTGATTTGCATTTCCTTGATGATCAGAGCATATTTTCATATACGAGTTGGCCTTTTGGAGGTCTTCTTTGGAGAAATGTCTTTTCAAGTCTTTAGCCCTTTTTAAAATCAGGTTATTGGGGGGGTGTTGCTCTTGAGTTTTTTACCGTATGATCCAACAATCCCACTTCTACATATTTATCCAAAATAACCGAAATCAGGATCTCAAGAGATATTAGCACTCCCATGTTCACTGCAGAGATATTCACAATAGCCAAGATATGGATGAAATGTAAATGTCCATCAGTGGATGAATGGATGAAGAACATATGATATACCCATACACTGGAATATTATTCAGCCTTTAAAAGAAGGAAATTCTGACATATATAACAACATGGATGAACCTTAAGGACATTGTGCTAAGTGACATAAACCAGACACAGACAGACAAATACTGCATAATTCTACCTCTATGAGTTATCTAAAATAGTCAAACTTGCAGAAGCAAAGAATGGAATGGTGGTTGCCAGGGGCTGGGGGAAGGGAGAAATGGGAAATTGCTAATCAATGTATATAAAATTTCAGTTATGCAAGATAGAAGAATTCTAGAAATCTGTTCAACATTGTGCCTATAGATAATAGTACTATACACTTAAAAACCTGTCAAGACAGTAAATCTCATGATAAATGTTCTTGAAAGAAGGAAAGAGAGGGAGGGAGGGAGGAAGGAAGGAAGGGATGAAGGAGGAAAGGAGATGGAAGGAAGGGAGAATTAAAGTCAGAGAGCACTGCCAAATGTCTTTTAATGAAGCCACATTATCACACTTTCACTTACCTTGCATGGCCACACCAAGCAGCTCCGTAGCATCACTGACCAATGACACTGGTGTTTCTCCTCTCACATACAACTCTGCCCAGGTGTAGCCTTCCTTTCCAAATACATCTGCCATAGATTTTCATGATTACCTTGATAATAACAGGCAAAAAATCTCACATCAAAGCAGAGAAAAGTATCAACACAGTGCAGTTTAGATCTCCTCACCACCTCAGAACTTCTCTGGGTCAGTCAGGGCACCATGATGTTTGCATAGTTGTAGTGGCCACTCCAAGATCCAAGACCTCTGAGTTAAGTGAAAGACTTTTAGCAATTTGGGGGGGAATAAAATAAGTTATTTGTCTTTCATGCTACAAGGGCAGGATTCTACCTAAGTAAAGTCTTCACTACCCCATCTCATCAAGTCCCAATGTCAGCAGTTAACATGCTGGTGTAGCGTGCTCCCATTTCATTAGTATGGTGTCAGAAGAATGTCTTTACATGAGAAACATAGACAATATAGGCCCAGGTTACCAGAATTATGTTATGCTTTACCTTCTCTTACTTGGGAAGCCAGTCTTAACTTGGCATGCTTTAAAAGTTGTTCAGGCAGTCACCTGTGAGATACCTATGGAGCATCTGACAGGTGTCAAGCCCTGGGTTTTGGAGCAACAGTGGTGATCACAATACAGCCCTTGCCTTCATGGAGGTTATTGACTAAGGAACAAGACATGACATTGATCAAACAACCCCATGAAAGCATGACTTCCGATAGTGGTAGTTCTGTAAAGGAACAGTACAAGGGCATACCTTCTTCCAGGTATGAGGAAGGAAAAGAATGTTCCAGACATGGGGAACAGCATGTGCAAAGGCTCTGGGAGAATTTAGGGGAGCGATACTGCAGCCATTTCCTTCCACATTATTTCTGCCATGTATTCATGATTGCATGTTCTAAGTTTACACAATAAAACCTCAACTTCCAATGTCTATAAATTCTTTAGCTTACTAAGGGAAGTACCACATGGCCTGGGTAAATAAAACCAGATTTAGTGCTCCAGGGTGGTGTTTTTTTTAATTAACTTTTCTAAATCCTGTCACTTTTCCAGCATTTATTAAATTTATAACAAAGCTGTCTTAAAATTCCTCATGCCCACCCTCCCCAATCCCTTGGGATTTCTGAGTATTTCCAGTACTGTCTCTCTCAAACATTCCTTCCATGAGAGTATATTCTGAAAGTCAGGGGAGAAGAATGTCCTCCCTATGCTGTTTTGTAAGCATCTTCATTACTTTTTTTTTTTTTTTAGATTTTATCTGTTTATTTGTCAGAGAGAGTGAGAGCACGCACAAGCAGGGGGAGCAGTAGGCAGAGGGAGAAGCAAGCTCCCCACTGAGCAGGGAGCCCAATGTGGGGCTCCATCCAGGGCCCTGGGATCATGACCTGAGCCGAAGGCAGCTGCTTAACCGACTGGGTCACCCAGGCATCCCTAAGCATCTTGATTTCTTCTGCCAAATCTGTAGAGGGGCCCACTAGTGCCAGACCCCATGCAGGAGCTCCAGCATCAGGTAGCAGCCATCCTACCCTACTCCTTCCTCATGAGCTCTAACTTTAATCACTCATCCAACCTGAGTCTAGCCTTCTGTTCAGCTTTTCTCCAGAGAGCAAGTGGAATAAGATCTGGGTGATCCATGGTCCTGGGCTGTGGTCTTACTTCATTAGCTCTTCTGCCTCCTACTAGCACCACCCCACCCTGCTTCAAATTGGATCTATCCACTCTACCTATGCCAATGTGTCAGGCTTAAAGGCACTGCCAAATTCCATTCCTACCAGGGATCTCTGAAGTATGACAGTGAAATCAGTCCTATCCTTACCTGTTGTGTCTTCCTCACACAACTCCCCTGCAGGCCCCGCCATTTAAACCTCAGCCTCATCCTATCTCCAGAGCTGGTTGCTGAGAGCCAGAGTCCTGTGAGTTCTTCCCAGCACCATCAACAGGATAGCACTGCATCAGTATTGTCCTAGTAGCAAATGGATGGTACATTCATGTCAGGATAATTGATTTAACAGATAATTGAATAGAGGGACTATTGACAAAGATGTGAGAAGGGTGGAGGAAACCGTGAGCATTTGTACAACATTCAAGGGCTGGTAAAATCAGGGTGTTACCTTCCTGGGCCTGAAAGAGCAAGTTGAAGGACAGCGGCACTAATTACATGGCCAGCTTCCAGTAAAGCCAGACTCCAAGCCAGGTCCTCCTCCTCACAGCCTTATCTATGTATGCGGACCCCTTGCTAGACCCCTGTGCAGAGCTTACTCTTCTACATAGGGTTTTCCTGCCTCTAACCTCCGGGCCTTCCTATGAACCTGATAGCTGCAGGCACCTGAGCCCAGCTGCCTCTCCCAGGTTCTCTCTCCTCCTCAGTTGAGGATCTGGGAATGGTGCTGAGTTACCACTTTGGTCCTCTGACCTCCCTTGCCTTTTGGTTAGCTGGTAACTGGTTCTCAATCAGACTGAATATTGAAGTCATGGCCAGTTGTGGGGTTTTTTGTTTGGTTGGTTGGTTTTTTTGAGATTTTATTTATTTGAAAGTGAGAGAGAGAGCATGAGCTAGGGGGGAGGGGCAGAGGAAAATGGAGAAGCAGACTCCCCCACTGAGTGGGGAGCCTGATTTGGGGCTCCATCCGAGGACCCTGAGATCATGACCTGAGCCAAAGGCAGATGCTTCAACAAAAGAAGCACCCAGGTGCCCTTATCATAGCCAGGTCTTAGGGCCACTCTTCAAACCCTGCTTTTCCATAGTTTGGTTCAGCTGACAGCTCAGGCAGCTGTGTCCAATCTGTTTCCCAGGGTTATCCATCAAGGGGCTGGAGTTGGGGGTGGAGGATCTTTCCACCATCCCTTCCCTCCTCTGTGCGTCACTTTAGTGGAGAATGCAAAGGAAGAAGTTTTGATGGTCCCACAGAAATTTCATGAAGTCGCCCTGCTTTTATTCACTCACCATTATAGCCCCTCGCTCGGAGGCAGGGCCAGGGCCACGTGAGCCACATTCACAGGCTGGACCCTTTCCCAAGGGTTCCTAGGGAAACCTTCCCAACAACAAACTGCTGCCTGGTCCCCTCCCCACAACTGCTCCAGACATACCCGGATGCATCTGAATCTGGCAGTCCTGGTTCTCAGGACACCAGGCTATCCCACCAGGACAATGGCTCTGTTACAGTTTGGTAAGGGACAGCTTTGTCCAAACAGTCACCCCCACAGGGAGGGACAGAGGGAGAGAGAGAGAATCTGAAACAGACTCTGCCTTAGCACAGAGCCCAATGGGGGAACTCAGTCTCACAACTGCCAGATCATGACCTGAGCTGAAAACAAGAGTCAGAGGCTTAAGTGACTGAGTCACCCAGGTGTCCTGTTCCATAGATTTTCTGAATATTCTTTCTGTTCAGCTGTCAGTGTCAAAGCGTGCAGCCCAATTTGCGAAATGCTCTCTGTCCAGTGGTTGGGATTTCAGGAAGTTGCCTGTCCTTCCTATACCCCTTAGGACTGATCATTGAGTTTTTAAATAGGAAAAAAATGTAAATGTAGAATAATGTTTACCAAGATAATATAGTAATATAGTAAATACTCATGATAGAACATTAAGTCATTAAAGTAGGATGCAGGGCAGGATTTCAGCTATGTGAAAAATAAAATAAATAAAAATTTGAGCATGTAAAGAAGGTGGTAAGAAGACCTTTTGAAATACAACTCTATGGGGGCTCCTGGGTGGCTGCTTTCAGCTCAGGTCACAATCCCAGGACCCTGAGAGCCCTACTTCAGGCTCCTACTCGGTGGGAAGANATAAAATAAATAAAAATTTGAGCATGTAAAGAAGGTGGTAAGAAGACCTTTTGAAATACAACTCTATGGGGGCTCCTGGGTGGCTGCTTTCAGCTCAGGTCACAATCCCAGGACCCTGAGAGCCCTACTTCAGGCTCCTACTCGGTGGGAAGACTGCTTCTCCCTCTCCCACTCCCTCTGCTTGTGTTCCCTCTCTCACTGTCTCTCTCTCTGTGTCAAATAAGTAAAATCTTTTAAATAAATAAATTTATCTTTATGTTCTGGGGGAAAGTCCTCTCAACTTGGAGTGCCTGTTCTGATTCTCCGCCAGGAGGCCCACAGGCACATTTCTGCCCCAGATTTCTGGGTGTGCTTTGATCAGTAGAAAAGACACTGTGACTAAGACTTTTATTTATCTAAGGTAAGGAAAATCTATATATAAAAGCTGGAGAGTTGGGGTATTCTGGAATAGGAGAAGAAGAAAGAATATGAATTGGGAAAAAGTCTAAACAGAGAAGGGAACCCCAAAACTTGACAACAGGGCAGGGGCAGACTGAAAAGACATGAAAAATTCCCTATGAGAGGAGGGGGAGGCATATTAAATTTATCAGTGTTTCTATTGTCTTCCGTACTGTACCAATTCTGCTTCACTACCCCCCACATCTTCAGTAAAATTGTCTGGTAACAAGAATCTCCTAATACTGACATGTGGGTGTGTAAAAGAGAAAATGTCATGGGAAACTGTCATGTGGACCAACACAGGAACTGATATAAGACAAGTTCTCTTGTATCAGCCAAGATAGGCTAAGCTATAGCAAACATATACAAAACAAACAAATAAACCAGGTGGAAATCTCAGTAGCCAGACACATCAAAGTTATTTCTTATATCACAAGCCAATGTGGGCCAGGTAGCTCTTCTGCATGGCTTTCCTCCAAACAATGACTCAGAGATTCCTGCAGGTCCCATCCTACATTTTCACCATTAGGAGCCTCTGACTACTTGATGTGTGGGAGAAGGGAGGTGGTGTGGCCAATAACACTACTAAGGTAGTACCAGAAGAAAGCATAACCCTTTAAATTTATATATTAAAAAATACGAAAGATTGAAAACCAATGATCTAAGATTCTAACTCAAAAGCTAGAAAAAGAACAGCAAACTAAACCCCAAAAAAGGAGAAGGGAAGCAAAAAGTTAAGAGCAGAAATCAATTTTTTAAAAAAAGACATGATAGAGTAAATCAACAAAGCCAAAATCTTAATCTTTAAGTAGATTAATATAATTAATAACCCCCTAGCAAGGAGTGCCTAGATGATGCAGTTGCTTAAGCCCCTGATTCTTGGTTTCAGCTCAGGTCATGATCACAGGGTTGTGAGATCAAGCGCATGTCAGGCTCCACACTCAGTGGGAAATCTGCAGAATCTACTTGGGATTCTTTCTCTTCTTTCTCTCTTCCTCTCCCTCCCACTCTGTCCCCCACGCCTTCCCCCACTCACGTACATTCTCTCTCTCTCTCTCTCTTTCTCTCTCTCTCTCTCCCCGTCTAAATTAAAAAAACAAATAAAATATTTTTTTAAAAAAACCTAACAAGACAAATCTAGAGGGGGAAAAAAAGGGAGAGAAACAACACAGATACCAAAATCAAATATTAAAAATGGGATATCACTATGAATCTCATATATATTAAAAGGATAATGAGAGGATATCATAAACAACTTTATGTTAATAAATTGACACTCTGTGTGCCCATATTTATGCCAATAAATTGGAAGATTAAGGTAAAATATACAAATCCCTAGAATACAACTTACCAAAATTACTACAAGAAGAAATTTTGAAGTGCCAAAAGTCCTATATCTATCAAAGAAATTGAATCTGAAATTAAAACTCTTCCCACAAAGAAAACTGCAGATCAAAATGACTTCGCAAAAATCTAGTCCAAGTAATGCTGATCTAAACAAACGCATCTAGAGAATAGAGGAAAAGAAATATCCAAACTCATTTTTATAAGGCTTGCAAAACTTCATACCTTGATATCAGAAAGACATTATAAGAAAATTTTATTGGCCAATATTGCAGGCTGGGAAATGTAGAGGAGTCCATGGTGAGCCCATTTGGTGAGCAACAACAGTCTCCACCAAAGTATACTCTTCTGGTCTTAAACACTTGTTTGTTCTCTTCTTCCTGCAAGTAAAACACTTGCAACTGGTCCTTGTGGAAGACAACGCAAAGTCCAATCTGCCATTGCATTTCATAGTCCTTTAAATCAAGAACAGATGCAACTTCTCTTAGACGGAAGCCCTGGAACTAAAAAGGCCAGTTGTCTGCCTCATACCCATGCCAACCTACAAATGTACAATAGTGGATCAAGAATAGGATAACTTCAGTAAGCACTCCCATTCAGAAAGGGGAAGACTGGGTGGCTCAGTAGGTTAAGTGTCCAACTCTTGATTTCAGCTCAGGTCATGATCTCAGGGTTATGAGATTGAGCCCCACGACCACGGGGTGCCCTGCTGGGCATGGAGCCTGCTTCAGATTCTCTCTCCCTCTCCTTCTGCCCCTCCTCCCCCCACCCCCTACTCATGCACACACGCTCTCGCCTCCACCCCTCGATAAATAAATCTTTTTAAAAAGGGGGGCAGGGGGAGCCTGAGAGACCCATAGTAGTCACTGTTCCGCAGACACACTGGTATTACAATTCTAAACTACCAACAGGCAGATATCAAAGCTGCCTAGCCTGGGGCACTAAATGTCTCATCCCTTATCCTTTGTGATCCTTGGCATCATCTTCTGAAGGGCTTCTTGCTGGACCCTTATTCTCCTTGGCTACATCTGAAGAGAGAGATGGGGAGAATGCTCTCCCTAGGGATGGTGCAACTTCCTTCCAGAGGTTGTTTTAAGGCTTAACTAACAAATTTAGCCTTTTTACGTAAGCTTGTGGTTTCTTTGACAATACAGTTTTCTCGAAAACTTGGTAAGCTTCTAGTCTATTGGCATCCGGACCACTCCATTTGTCAATATCCATACTCAATGTTCTTTTGTAATACATAGTCTTCCAATTTGCTTTATTCTTTTGCCTTTTTGCCCCCAGGCTCTCTCTTTCAACATGATAGTGATTTTCTTGAAGCTAGCTGAAACAAAGAACACACATTTAATCAGATATTTTCCATGATTCACTTTAATCAGCTGAAACATCTTCTTGAGCCTTCGTCACGCAAAGCCTTCTACATTTCCATCTCTTACTATTTGGGAACTAGAGACAGTCAGCTTTTCTAAGTCGACTGATCTCAGTATTCTGGACTTTGTCTATATCATTTAATTTCTGCTGACAAAACAGCCAAATATATTCTTTTTTCATTTTAAATTGAGATATGCTTCTCAAATCTTATACATACTGTAATGTTTCCCCATTTTAGAATGTACAATTCAGTGGTTTTTAATATATTCACAGAGTTGTGCAACCATCACCACTATCTAATTTCAGAATATTTTCGTCACCCCAAGAAGAAATATAACTGGGGTGCCTGGGTGGCTCAGTCAGTTAAATGTCTGCCTTCAGCTCAAGTCATGATCTCATGGTCCTGGGATCAAGCCCCATATCAGACTTCCTACTCAGCAGAGTGCCTGCTTTTCCTTCTCTCTATGCCCCTCCACCCCACTTGTGCTCTCTCCCTCTCTCTCTCTCTCTCAAATAAATAAATAAAATCTTTTAAAAAAAAAAGTGGGCGCCTGGGTGGCTCAGTGGGTTAAAGCCTCTGCTTTCAGCTCAGGTCATGATCTCAGCGTCCTGGGATCGAGGCCCGCATCGGGCTCTCTGCTCAGCAGGGAGCCTGCTTCCTCCTCTCCCTGTCTCTCTGCCTGCCTCTCTGCCTACTTGTAATCTCTCTCTCTGTGTCAAATAAATAAAAATAATAAAATCTTAAAAAAAAAAGAATTCGATGCTTAACCAACTAAACCACCCAGGTGCCCCAGAATTTTCTTAATTTCATTTTTTCATTGCTAGTGTATAGAAATACAAACTAATTTTTGTATATTGATCTTATATCCTATATTCTAGAGGGTTTTTGTGGACTCCTTTGGATTTTCTATATTCAAGACTATACCATTTGCAAACAGAGATCATTTTACCCCTGTTCAAATCTAGATGCTTTTCATTTCTTTTTCTTGACTAAGTCCCCTGGCTAGAGCCCACAGTACAATGTTGAATAAAAGTTACAAGAGTGGACATTCTTGTTTTATTCCTGATCTTAAGGAGAGAGAGTTCAGTCTTTCACCATTAAGTACAGTGTTAGCAGTGGGAGGTTTGTAGGTGCTTTTGAGCAGATTACAAAATTCCCTTCTAGTCCTAGTTTGTTGAGCATTTTTAATCATGAAAGGGTGTTGGATTTTGTCAAATGCTTTTCCTTATCTGTTGAGATGATAACATCGTTTTTGTCCTTTATTCTATTAATATGGTATATTACGTTTATTGATTTGTATATGTTGAGCCAATCTTGCATTCCTGCAATAAATCCCACTTGGTATATAATACTTGATACATATTGCTGGATTCAGTTTGCTGGTATTTTGTTGAGGAAATCTGCATCTATATTTATAAGTGATATTAGTCTGTAGTTTTCTCTGCTTGGGATATCTTACTCTGCCTTTGCCATCAGAACAATACTGTCCTCACCAAATGACTTTGAAAATATTCCCTCCTCTTATATTTTTTGGAAGTATTTGTAAAGTATTGAGGTTGACTCTTCTTTAAACATTTGGTAGAATTTACCAGTGAAGCCATCTGTCCTCTGTTTTTCTTTGTAGCAAGTTTTTTGATTACTAATTCAATCTCTTTACTTGTTTGAAGTCTATTATGGTGTTCTATTTATTTTGGGGACTTCTGCGTGGCTCAGTCGGTTAAGACTCTTGATCTTGGGTCAGGTCACAGTCTTGGCTCCGTGTCATGATCTCAGGGTCCTGGGATCAAGACCCTCACTGGGCTCTGTGCTCAGTGGTGAGTCCACCTGCAATTCTCTCCCTCTCCTTCTGCCCTTCCCCACAGCTTACACACCCTGTCTCTCTCAAATAAATAAATGAATCTTAAAAAATTGTTTACTATTTCTTCTTGAGACAGTCTCGGTAGTTTATTCCTTTCTAGAAATTTGTTCATTTAATCTAGGTAGTTTAATTTGTTGACATGTAAGTGTTCATAGTGGTCCTTTATATTCCTTTTTTTTTTATAAGGTGGGTAGTAATGACCCCTCTTTCATTCCTGACTGTAGTAATTTGAGTTTTCTCTTTTTTTTCTTGTCATTCCAGGTAGAGGCTTGTCAATTTGTTGATTTTGTTGATCTTTAAAAACAAAAAAACAAAAAACTTTTGGTTGTGTTGATTTTCTCTATTGTTTTTTCTTATTTATATTTTATTTATTCCTGATCCAATCTTTATTATTTCCTTCCTTCTTCTTGCTCTGAGTTTAGCTTGCTCTTCTTTTTCTAATTCCTAAAGGTGAAAGTTTAGGTTCTTGATTTGACATCATTTTTCTCTTTCAGTAGAGCTATTTAGAGCTATAAATTTCTCTTGCACTGTTTTCATTATATCCCATAAGCCTTCAGTATGCTGTGTTTTCATTTTTACTCATCTCAAAGCATTTTCTAATTTCCCTTTGATTTCTTCTTTGACCACTGATTATTCAAAAGAAATATATTTCATTTCCACATGTTTGTGAATTTCCTTCTGTTATACATTTCTAATGTCATTCTATTGTGGTCAGGGAACATGCATTATTCTAAACCTCTTAAATTTATTGAGGCTTGTTTTATGCCTTGACATATGGCCCATTATAGAGAATGTTCCATGTGCAGTTGAGAAGAATGTATATTCTGATGTTGTTGAGTGGAAGACTTTTTTTTTTTGCTATTATATTAGGCTTAGTTTGTTTATATTGTTGCTCGAGTCTCTATATCCTTCTTTTTTTTAAAGTAGATATTTTAGGGGCTCCTGGGTGGCCCAGTCATTAAGCGTCTCCCTTCAGCTCAAGTCATGATCCCAGGATCCTGCTTCTCCCTCTCCTACTCCCCTGCTTGTGTTCCCTCTCTTGCTGTCTCTCTCTGCCAAATAAATAAATAAAATCTTTTTTTAAATAAATAAAGTAGTTTTATTTATTATTTGTTTATTAAGACAGAGCATGCATTGAGATATTTCCAGTCTCCAACATTAGTTTTCCTCTCAGACCAATAAGATGTTATAGCAGTGCCCTACTTTGAGATACCAATTTGTGTATTTGTACAGATCTTCCTCAACTTACAATGGGGTTATGTCCCAATAAACCCATTATAGGTTGAAAGTATCAGTCAAAATGCATGTCCTATATCTAACCTACCACACCTCACAGCTTAGCCTAGCCTACCTTAAATGTGCTCAGAACACTTACATTAGCCTACAATTGGGCAAAATCATCTAATGTAAAGACTATTTTATAATAAAGTGTGACATAGCTCATATAATTTATTGAATACTGTACTGAAAGTGAAAAACAGAATGGTTGTAAGTGTATCTGTTGTTTACCCTTCTGACTGTGTAGCTGACTGAGAGCTATGGTTCATTGCCACTGCCTAGCGTCATGAGAGGGTATTATACTCCATATTGCTAGACTGGGAAAAGATCAAAATTCAAAATTCAAAGTATGGTATTATTTTTATACCATCATAAAGTCAAAAAATTCTAGGTTGAACCACCATAAGACAGGAAGCTTCTATATAATATTTATATTATTCAGACTATGATAAGATACAATATGATAATAAATGAACCCCAAAATTTAAGTGGTCTAAACTAACAAAAGTTTATTTCTCACTTATGTCACCATCCAATGCAGGTCAGGTAACTGTCCAACATGGCTCTCTCCAAGAAGCAACGAGCAACTTATAGGTGGCAATTTTACCATCTCTGAGTTCTTTACTTTCTGAAGCCATAGGAGAGACAGAGAGTGGCTGATAGTGCAGGGTGGGTATTGTCAGGCTTGAAAATAACACATATCACTGCAGCTCACATCTAATGGACTAGACATAGTCACATGTACCCACCTCAACTGCAAGAGAGATGAAAACTTTATGGGACTGATCGATATTTGGTGATCACTAGTAGTCTCCACCATACCCCAGTTCCCTAAACATATCAGATTTTCACCTTTGAAAGGGGAGAAGCATGGTCAGAACCCACTATTTTATAAATAAGGCCATCCAGAACTGAAGTTGGTATCATGGTTAAGTGGTGTGGGCTCTGGAGTCAGGCTGTCTGGGTTCAAATCTTAAATCTACTACTTGATAATAATGTCACCAAAGACACCAACTTAACCTCTATCAGCTTGGGTTTGCTCATTTGTAAAGTGGAGATTAAGTAGTACCTGACTTTTAGATCTACCATCAGACAAGGAGAGATGAGACAAACTATGTAAAAACAGCACAGTACCTTGCACATGGTAGGTATCTAACAGATGTTACCGATTATTAGTTAAAAAGCTGGAAAACAATGAGACAGGAAATAAAACCATACAGTGAATGTTATTGCTGTTCATATTTTCCTCTGTTTGCCTGATTGGAAATGTGTTTGTCTGGGGGCTCCAAGCAGTGGCAGGAAAGTACGTGGCCAGACAGATGAGGCACTAATGGGCTTATTTATATGAGATGAACAGGCGTCTGATAATGGTATTAGCTCTTACAAGTGCATGGCCCAAGCCTGTGAATGCTCCCTGAGGACTTAGAGTAGAAAAGCTTAATTGGAGTACAATTTAAATCTCATCACAACTCTCCCCAAAGAACAGAGCTGCTAGCACAGTGGAAAGAAGCTTCGACTCCACTTTGACTGCCTCTGATACTCCAAACCCCATGGCTCAGCCGAGCTCAGGATGAGGGACCAGAGGGAGTCCAGTGAGTGTGACTCTATCGGCTTCCCTCGGAGGGGCTGGAGTATGGCCTCTTGTTGCTGCTCCAGCTAAGAGGTGAATTCACAAGGAACCCAGAGAAATAAAGGACTAACCTGAGCTGAGTGTGGTCAATCCAGTATTTGAATTCGGGATCTTCATCTGAGAGGTGACAGAGCCCAGTGGTTAAAAGCATAGATTCTGGAGTCAAACTGACTAATTCAAACTCCAACTCTGACCCTGTATTAGCTGTGTGAGCCTAAACCAGTCACTAACTCCTCTACACCTACAAGTTTTTATCCATAAGCTTGGATTTATATTATTTTGTTGGTTGTCTTCTATTTGCCCCTGCACACCTTGATTTATGTCCTAGGAGGCTGGCCTGTAAGAACTGAATCAAGGGATTCCATTGCTCGCTGGCTTCTGGTTGTGTCCAAGAAATGGGCAGGTGGGAGGAAAGTGAGATCTTGGTATTTATTTCCCTAGATCCCACCATACTGGGTTGCTGCAGGTTGGTTGTAACCCACTCCCAAAGACAAGAGCTACTTACCCGGAAGCCTTTTCCTTTTAGCTGTTTCCACAGCTTCCAGAACCATCTCCTCCTCTTTCCTCTTCAGGCCTGCCATGGGAAGAGTTCCCCACTATCACTAGCCCCAGGATACTCTAACATCCCTTGTTGCTTTCCCTAATCTCTTTCTATTTAATCCCCTTGTTAAGTGCCAGGACCTTGACTGGTATGACTACATGCTTACAGTAGATATACCTTTGGGGGACCAACTGGTTCACAGTGACTCCCTTTGAGAACTGCCCATGCACAAATGTGGCCATCCGTGAACTACATGTCCCTTTCAACCTGATTGGTTCAAGGCTACATACCTGACTTAAGGTGAGCCAATTAGATTCTCCCTCCAAAAAAAATGTGTCTTGAAACACAGAGAGCAGCGACTAGAAACCAGTAAGATTGTACCATGTTTATCCCCAAATCCACCTTCTAAAGAGCCTACAAAAGCAAGCAAGACTGGGATCCTATCCTTCCAAGTTTTGACTGTTCAACTCTTCCTCCTATCCCAGGAGATACCTACGATCCATCCTTTCAGTACATTTCTTCTTCTTTAATGAGCCAGAGTTGTTTCTGCTGCTTACCTTCCAAAGAACCTCAATAAACACAGCACCTCATAGAATTTTTATGAGGTAATATATGTAGGATGGTTAGCACAATGCTTGGTGTATGGTAAGCTCCCAGTGATTTGCAGCGTTTATTATCTATAAAAGTGGAACTAATAAGAGGATGGGAAGACAATTCACAGACTAGGAGAAAATATTTACAAAAGACACATCTGATGAAGAACTGTTATCCAAACAACAGTAAGAAAATGAACCCAATTTAAAAATGGGTGAAAGAGGTTAACAAATGCCTCACCAAATACAGATGGCAAATAAGCCTATAAAAAGGTGTTCAAAGTCACATTTCATCATGGAATTGCAAATTAGAACAACAATGAATGGTGCCTGGGTGGCTCAGTCAGTTTAGCATCTGACTTGTGATTTTGGTTCAGGTCATAATCTTAGGATCTGGGATCGAGTCCCCCATGGGGCTCCCTGCTTGGCTGGAAGTATGCTTCCCACTCTTCTTCTGTGCTCCCCCAGTCTCAAATAAATAGATAAAATCTTTACAAAACAAAGACAACAACAATGAGGTACCACTACACATCTATTAGAATGGACAAAATCCAAACACTGACAGCACTAAACACTGATAAGGACATGGAGTAAACAGAGCTCTCATTCATTGCTAGTGAGAATGCCAAAGAGTACAGACACTTTGGAAGACAGTTTGCAGATTTTTACAAAACTAAACATACTCTACAATCCAGTAGTTTGTGGGTATTTTCCCACATGAGTTGAAAACTTACGTCCACAAAAAACATGCACACAAACATTTATAGCAGCTTTGTTCATAATTGCCAAAACTAGAAAGCAACTAAGGTGTCCTTCAGTAGGTCAACGTATAAGTAAACTGTGATACATCCAGACAATGGAATATTATTCAGCTCTAAAAGAAATGAGCTATTAAGCCATAAAAAGACATGGGGGGAAAATGCATATTTTTTCAAATGTGTATTATTAAATCAAGGCAATCTGAAAAAACTATATGTACTCTATGATTCCAACTACATGACATTCTGGAAAAGGCAAAACTATGGAGACAATAAAAAGATTAGTGGTTGTCAAGGCTTGGGCAGAGGGAGGTATGAACAGTCAGAACATAGAGGAATTTCAGGGCAGTAAAATTACTCTGTATGATACTATAATGGTGGATACATGTCTTTATACATTTGTCAAAACCCACAGAATGAACAACACCAAGAGTGAACCCTAAACTTTGGAGTTTGTGTGATTATGATGCATCAATGTAGGTTCATCAGTTGTAACAAATGAACCACTCTGATGGGGGGTGTTGACAGTCGGAGAGATGGGTGGCAGCAGGGCGTATATGGGAATTCCCTATACTTTCCACTCATTTTGCTATGAACCTAAAACCTCTCTAAAAAATGAAGCTTACTAATTTTTTTAAAGTGGAAAAAGTGCAATGAATAATCGCCCCACAAATTTTGTGAAAATTAAATGAATCCGTGTGGTGTCTACGAAACTCTGATGGGCTTCCATAGGACTTGGGTCTGGAAAGTTAATCTGGGCAAATCTCAACCAGTTCTAATGTCCTGCAAGAGAGATAATATTAACAATGCCACAGACTGGGGTGCCTGTGTGGCTAAGTTGGTTAAGCTTCCAACTCTTAATCTGAGTTTGGGTCTTGATCTTGGGGGCATGAGTTCAAACTCTATATTGGGCTCCACACTGGGCATGGAGGCTACTTAAAAATTAATTACTTAATTAATTTAATGACTAAAAATTAACAACAACAACAACAATAACAACAATGTCATAGACTGATACAGTCCAGGAGTGGACACAATATTGGACCTGGTTGAGTTTCCTCATTTGGAAACTGCTCTCTCCCTCTCCCAAGGGGTCTTATGAGACTGTCAATCAAGTCACGGAGAGGCAAATGATTAAGTGGGCCAAAGAGCGCCCTCCAACTCCTGGTCACAGGGAAACTTGAGACACCTAAGCACAAGCCAATTAGAGTTTTTCTGCAGAATTAGTTGAATTACTAGGAGTTGTCTCTCTTCTTTTAAGCTTACAAACTTAAGGGTAATTAAGGCCTGAAGGCTCCGAGATTCTTTCACCATGTAGGGAAAATGTGCTAGAAAAGAAACCCAACATAGAAGAAAGCCAGCCCAAGAGATAGAGGAAAATAGAGAAATGGATTCCTGGTGAATTTGAGGGTTTCTTGATCTAGCTATGCCTGAAGCTGAAGCCTGGAGTTTTCATTTATGAAAACCAATATGCTTTCTTTTGGCCTATGCTGATTTGAGATGGATATCTGTCACATGCAGCTGTTACTTGCAGCTCAGTTAGTCTTATCATTATATAAGCCTTTCTTCTAAAATGTTTAGATACTTTCAGAGTTATTTCCTTTGTCTTAATAAAAGCCCCGGAAAATGACTAGCTACAGAAATTTTTCTTTTCACTTTTCTAGTAGGAAAAAGCTAGTATATTAAGAAACTTTTTCAAGGGCGCCTGGGTGGCTCAATGGGTTAAAGTGTCTGCCTTCAGCTCAGGTCATGATCTCAGGGACCTGGAATCGAGGCCTGAATTGGGCTCCATGCTCATCAGGGAGCCTTCCTCCTCCTCTCTCTCTGCCTGCCTCTCAGCCTACTTGTGATATCTCTCTCTCTCTCTGTCAAATAAATAAATAAAATCTTTTAAAAAAAAAGAAACTTTTACAAATTTACATAACAAGTCAATGTTGGTGCCAAGTGTAGAACACCAGTCTTATCAGGGCCACATTATGCCTTTCATGAGTTCCAGACACTTCTGCCTTCATGAGCAACTTCTTCTATAAGATGATATTTAAATTTGCATTTTATGAATGGATTGGTATAAAGGTAAACATAATCTAGACTGGCTTTGTTGCTATATATTATTTTTATATCCTTTTTTTTTGTTCTTTTTTTTAAGATTTTATTTTTAAGTAATCTCCACCCCCAATGTGGGCCTCAAATTTACAACCCCGAGATCAAGAGGGGCATGCTTCATCAACTGAGCCAGCAGGTATCCTTTTTTTGTTGTTTTAATGGAAACTAAAACAGGGCGCCTGGGACCAAGTTCAACATCCGACTCTTGGCTCAGCAGGGAACTTGCTTCTTCTTCTCCCTCTGGTGCTCTCTCGCTCTCTCTCTCTCTCAAATAAATAAATAAAATATTTCAAAAGAAAAGAAAAAAAAATAAGAAACCAAAACCTTTGGCCCCAATGAGCCAATGGGTAAGATGAACCTGAGTCATGTTTGCAAAAGAAAATAATAAGTATGGAAATGAGATAATATATGTGAATATACTAGGTACTCTGTTGACCATAAGTCACTGAACAAATGTAAAGATTACTAATTACAAAAGGATGCTCTCAGGAGGGTGATGTAAATGTGTGGCTCATACATATGGTCATGAAATGGTTAAACACCAAAACCCCAAGTCGCTACAAAGAAGAGACCAGAGGAGGGGGAATCAATGACTTTTGGCAGTAAGGAGCCTTTTTCAAGGCCGCATACACCTCTGTCACTGGGCCCTGTGCTCATGGCACGGCCCAGCATGAGGCACTGCCAAGGAGAAGCAACCTTGGGCATGGCAGAAAGCCGACCTTCACTCCGATGGGTCTAGGTCCTCCTCTTCAACTGGACAAGCCCAGCAGAAGCCGCCAAGAGGGGTGCAGGCCAGTGAGGAGCTTCGGGAGCAAGGCTGGAAAGAGAATTTATATCCAGGTGGCCATTGGCAGGGCGGGGCCCAAAGCATGGACCACATGGCAGGTGCAAGAAGGTAAAACGAGGTCAAAGATGAAAAAAATGCCAGGTCAGGAATGAGAGGGATCAGGAGCAAGTCAGAATACAGTGTGTGGAGCTGTCACAAGAGGATTGTGTCCAAAGCCATGGACTAGAAGGCATGTTTTCGGGGCCTGTTTTAATGTGGTGCCAACCCCATGGCCCAAAGGCAGTCGCTGGTATCCTCAGGAGTTCACACAGAGTCAGACATACTGGATGAAACGAAGCCCTCTCAAAAACACAGTCACTGAAGATTTACTCCTTTACTGTGAACTTTGAGCAACTGTTGTTGGAGAGCCCGGGAATTCTCCACTCGTGATATCGGACCCCACTTTAAGGAAGTAAATGGTTTCAGTGTAGGAATGTGGAATGCAGACAGCTTGAGACGCAGAAGAGGACCAAGAAAGAAAACCAGGCGAAGGTAAGACAACAGATGAGGAGGAGGCCAGCAGAATCAGGACACAGATGATGTCCTCTGCCTCATCTGGCTCTGGTTGTCACAGTTCCCTAGCAAAGAGGCATTAGCATCAAGAGCCAAACAACACTTCCATCTCCTTTGTGGTTTCTTGTGAGTGTGCACTTGCTTCAGTCAGATCGTGTGGGTTTCCACCCATCGTGTCAGCTCAACCTGCCTTCGTGTTCTCATTGCCCTTCGGAGCTCTGAGGGCCTTCCCTGGATATAGTAACAAGAGACGCTGGACACCTTGGGCAAGTAGTTTCCAACAGGCAGTCGCTGCTCCAATCCTGGTGCCCAGATGGCAAAGGTAACCCCTCTCCCCCTCACCTCCTCAGAAACTATAGAATGGGCCAGAGCATTCCAGAGCAAGGCCTGAACAGGCCTCATCACTGTGTGGGTGTGCCCCACATTACATAAGCATGGATTCATTAAGAAGCAAGGTCAGGACTAAGAACTGGGTCAGACATGAAGGGGCCCAAGAAACAACAAGTACTCAGATAACTGAGAACCTGCCAGCAGCCGTGCTGTTAAGTCAATAAGAACACGTTGCTGGGAGACGCCCGGTCTCTGCACGATGACTGAGCCTTTTTCTCACGCTGCCTCTTCCTGTGCTGCCGAGGGAAGGACCGCCATGGCCCCAGGATGGCAGCCATGGTGCGAGGGAGGGGGTGCTCTGCAGAAGCCCACATCGGGCGGGAGCTCCACATGGGCTGTGCTCTCCAAGGCCCCTGCAGCTCCCTCCGTTCGCCTTTGGGGAGAGCCTGCCCCGGGTTGAGAGCAGTGGGGGGTGGATGCCAAGGCTTCAAGAGCTTGGCCCACCCCCTCCCCGCTTCTGTAAAGATTCTGTGGGAGCACCCTCAGCCCTCGCGAGCCACAGTCACTCGTAAAGGCAGCGCGCTCGGGTGCCTGGCTTCTCTCTTTGCTTTCTTCAAATGGTTAAAGTTTTATCTCTCCCTCTCTTTTTTTTTTCTATAAATATCTTTGTTGCTATTTTTATTTTTGTTTTTCCCCAAACCAAAAACTCCAAGGACCACTAGACACACAAAAGAAAGGAAATCGTGATGAATAGTTACTTCCCAGACTACAGCCCAAACTCCTGGGATGAGTTTGTGTCTTAACATCTGGCCCTGAGCTGCAGACCGCAGATCTCAATTTTGGGGTTTGCTGTTTTTTTGGGTTTTTTTAGATTTTATTTATTTGTCAAAGAGAGAGAGAGAGAGAGCACAGGCAGGGGGAGCAATAGAGGGAGAGGAAGAAACAGGCTCCTTGTCAAGCAAGGAGCCCAATGCGGGGGTTGATCCTAGGACCCCGGGATCATGACCTGAGCCGAAGGCAAGACGCTTAACTGACTGAGCCACCCAGGTGTCCCCACAGATCTCAGTTTTAAGCTGTAGGTAGAATGGGCTTCTTTTAACCATTCTGTTGAAAAAGAGCCACAAAGGGACATCCTGCGTATCACCCTCCTGGACTCTTCTACACCGAGGAGAGCTGGGAATTGGTACTAGGCACCAACAACACTAGATGCCTCTGAGAATCTCAGGGCCTCCCGGCCATTGTCAGTCCCCCTCTGCACTGTTGCCCTTGATGGAGCTGACGGACCACGTGGAAAATTACCCCAAAAAAATCTGTGCAAGAAAGTTGCATGGAAAGTTACAGAATGTCACAATGGAAAACTGCTGCTTACCAGGGCAGAGAAACAGAGCACAATCTTTGCCGGCCCCCCACTCCTCATCTTCATCTTCACCCTTCCACTTCTGCTCACCGACCCTTTGTAATTGCCTGGCATCATGTAATACATGGGCCTAGGATGAGGAAGGGAAGTACAAGTTCAAGAGACAGGCTTAGAGGTGCCTGTTTCTGAGAACTGTCCCTGCTCCTCCTCCCTTTAGTTTACCTGGTTATTCATTCATTGATTGCAGAGACATATATTGAGCACTTACTATAATCCAAGAGTGTGGTAAGTGGAGATAAAAAAAATTAACAGAACAGACAAGGGCCCTTCCTTACAGAGTTAATCTTTTAGTGCAGAGAGTTAGATGACTTTGCAAGTAAAGAAAGAAAGATAACTGCGGGTAACAACGCTTCTATGAATTTTTAAACACAAACAAAACAAAGTGATGTTCTAGAGAGCGATTTAGGAGAAGGCTGCCTGCTCTAGCTGAAAGAGACTAGGAAAGCCTCTCTGAAGAGTTAAATATGAGCTTGTGCATGGATAAGGAAGAGCTGTGGCCACAATGACCATTGTGGGCAGGAGAAAGAACAGGTGGCTAGGTCCTGGGGTGGAAACGGGACAGCAACAGAAAGGCCAACGTGGCTAAAGCCTGTATAGCAAGGGAGGGTGGGGAAGGGAGTTTGCAGAAGAACAGAGGCCTTGGTAAGAAGCTTGAGGTTTTTTGGAGGGGTTTTTGGGGGGGGGAGGGTTGTTGTTGTTGTTGTTGTTTTTAAGGTTTTAATTTATTTATTTGACAGAGAGGGACACAGCAGGAGAAGGAACACAAGCAGGAGGAGTGGGAGAGGGAGAAGCAGGCTTCTTGTCGAGCAGGGAGCCCGATGCGGGGCTCGATCCCAAGACCCTGGGATCATGACCTGAGCCAAAGGCAGTAGCTTAACGACTGAGCCACCCAGGTGCCCAAGAAGCTTGAGTTTTATCTTAAAGGCAACAGGAAATCACTGGAGAATCCTAAACAAGGGAATGGCATAACCTGATAGGCATTTTCTTAATACAAACTCTCATATTTTATTTGCTGATGTACATCCATTTCTAAATTAAGAAGATGCTCATAAGATGGGGCACTTGGGTGGTTCAGTCAGTTAAGCGTCTGACTCTTCATTTTGGCTCAGATCATGATCTTGGGGTCCTGGGATAGAGCCCCACATCAGTCTCCCCACTTCGAGGGAAGTCTGCCTGAGGATTTCCTCTCTCCCTCTCGCTCTGCCCCTTCCCCTTGCTCGTGCTTTCTATAAATAAAGAAAAAGAAATCTTTTTAAAAAAAGATGGTCACAAGAAAGGTTAGGGTTATTCACCCTAATCCATTAGTAAGACTGGGTTTGACCTTTTAAGTTACGGGTTGGTTTTTTTCGACTTTATTTATTTATTTATTTGACAGAGAAAGACACAGGGAGAGAGGGAACACAGGCAAGGGAAGTGGGAGAGGGAGAAGCAGGCTTCCTGCTGAGCAAGGAACCAGATGTGGGGCTTGATCCCAGAACCCTGGGGTCATGACCTAAGCCAAAGGTAGACGTTTAACGACTGAGCCATACAGGCACCCCAATTTACCATTGATACATAGTGCATCTTGGCTCTTAGATTTCAAAGGAGATAAAAGAATCTGTTTTGGGTTTTTTTGTTTTGTTTTGTTTTGTTACTTAGAATTGTGGTAGATTTAGCCCAACTCTAGAATTTCTCCCAATGAGACTAACACTTTGGAGAAATTCTTAATTCTCATGAGGAAAATACAGGCTGACCATATATTCCTGTCACCACATTTTAAATAATCTAAGTATTGAACAATATTTGTGATTGGGTCAGGGGTCATAAAAGTTTTTCTGTAAAGATCCAGGTAGTAAATAGTTTAGGCCGTGAGGCCATATGTTCTCTGTCACGAGCTCTTAAATCTGCCATTGCCGTGCAAATCCGCCATGGACAATACATAAACAACCGCTGATGGCTGTGTTCCAACACTCCTTTATTTATAAACACGGAAATGTGAATTTAATATGATTTTCAAGAGACAAGAAATATTCTTCTCCTTTTTTTTTCAAGATGTAAACACCATTCTTGGCTTATAGTTAACATAAAAACAGGTAGCAGGCCAGATTTAGCCAGGGGACTGCAGTTTCCAGACTCCTGTGTTAGATGAACTGGTAGATTGGTAAATGCCTGATAGACATTTTCAATGAGATCATCCACATGGCTACCATGTGGAAGGTGGATTATGGGATGTGGGGAGCAATGGCAGAAGCAGGGAAATCAATCAGGAGGTAATTGGCATCATCTAAGCAAGACATGAGGGTAGCCTTGACTGGGATAGTCAGCAGTGGAGTTGGAAAGAAGTGGACATGATAGTACACTCTGGAGACTCTGATGGGGTTTTGCTGATATAGTGAATGGGAGTAGAGAAGGAAAGAGCAGAGGAAGCATGATCTTGGGTTTGGTCTTGAACAACTGGATATACGCGCATATCATTTACTTTGATGAGAAAACTAGGAAGGAAGAGGTTCAGAAGAAAATCAAGAGTTCTGGTTTACCAGTGTCAAGTTCAACATGCCTCTTAGGCATCCAAATGGAGATATCCAGTAAGTTGGAGTCCAGAGAAAATACCAGTGCTGGATATATGCGGATTAGAGACATTTAGGAGGTAATTAAGGCCCCAGGACTAGTTCAGATCAACTGGGGTGTATAGAGAGAGAAGAGAAAGGGGCCCAAGAAAAGAGCCCACAGGAATTCCCAAAATCTGCAAAAGAGAATGAAAGTAGCCAACAGATGAAGTGGATAAATCAGAAGAATGGGTTACCATGAGGGTGAAAGAAGCAGGTTATTGGTAAAGGCTGTGGTCAAGGATGAGGAATCCTGTTGAGAGAGAGCATTGTGAGGACAGCAAAGTGATCATTAGATTTGGTGACATGAAAATAATGTATCCTTGACAAGAAGAGTCTCAAAGAACTGATGGAGATGAAAGGATGAGTCAAATGGTGACTGGGACTTCCAGTTATGCATGGAAGTTTAAACACAGGTGTATCTGGGGCTCCTGGCTGTCTCAGTCAGTAGAGCATGGGGCTCTTGATCTCGGGTTTGCGAGTTTGAGCCCCACGTTGGATGTGGAGACTATTTTTTAAAATAATAATAAAATCTTTAAAAAATAAATTAATAAAAAAATCAAAAAATAAACACAGGTGTATCTCCATCCCCTCCCAACACTCCCTAAAGTCAACATGATGAAATACAAAGTAACAAGCCCACGAGAACAATGTGAGAGATGCAGAGGTGACAAAGGTCAAGAGAAGTTCATAAATCCCTGGCAGAGGTAAGAAGCTGGATAATGGTAACTAACTTAGCAAAGCAGAAAAAGCCAGAACCAAAATACCTGCAAAAGGAGGGGCTGCCAACAAGAGGCAGGCTGGTTCCAATCACCGAAGCCCAGAGAGGCTTATGACTTTGAGCAAAGGTGAAAACAGGAGGATAGGGAGCAAGTCTTTGTAAGGAAACACTGCCTCCTCCAGAGCCCCTCCTTAATCCTGCATTGCCGGGAAACCAAGCTGGTGGGAAATAAATGGCTTACTCTCTGCAGAAATTAATCCAAAGAGACTTGAGAATAAGAAACAGAGGGGCACAGGGGAGGTAAAGGTGAGTCACTGCCCTGAAAGCCCAGGAGGTAAGAAAAATTTACGTACGAAGTGGTGAGATTCCTCTCACCCTCCCTGGCTCAGCAGCCAGCCAAACTCATTAGCTCGCTCGCTCTCTCTCTGCGGCCAGCTGAGCAGGGGTGGACTACACCCACACCAGGCTGGCAGCCAGGCTGGCTGTTTGCAAGCAAAGGAAGGCCGTCAAGATGAGAGGAGAAGAAAGCAGCAGAGACAAGAGACGCTGCGGCCCCCCCGGGAAATGGGGACCGTTTTGGGTTCCAGCCTGAGGCCAGGAGCGGGCGGTTCTTTCCGTCCCAGGGCTGTGACACCGCCCGGCGCATCCTCCCCACAAACACCCTTCCGGAACCAGCCTGAGTAGCCCTGACCTCCACCTCGTAGCCAGATGCACCTCCGACAAGACGAGGGGCGACCTATAAAAGGCTGCTTTTCCAGACCCTGTCCGGGGCCCCATCTGTCATCTTCCTTGGGCATTGTCATGCAGAGGCGGCCAGCTCCGGCGCCCCTTCCTCAGGGACTCAGCAGCCAGGAACAGCCCAGCGCAGCTCTGGAGGTTCTGGGAAGGCAGGCAGTGACTCCACTTCATAAAAAGGCCAGCTCGTTGGAAAATGTTTGTGTAGCCAGCACATTTTACAGACAGCAAAGGTAAAGCACAGGAGAGTTAAACGATCCGCCTGAAGCCCCAGAGCTTAATTCTTGAAGGCAATGCTTGGGGATAGAATCTACAGTCTCACGACTTTCAGTCCCTGACTCTCGGTACTGTCCCACCTGCCCCCGCATGGTGCTCAAAGGTGACTGTGACAGCTGGGATTTGGTTATTCCCGTGCCCGACTGAAACCAAACCACTAAAACATGAAACTTTAGGGACCCCATTGTGTAGAAAACAACACACTACATGCAGAGTCCAGCGATATAGGTTCTAGTCCCCCCCACCCCTTATTCTGTGGTATCACTTAGGCAGGTCACGAACCACCTATTTCTCGGGACCTATTCCTTCACGTGTAAAATGTGGAGAGAGTGACGGTACTAGGAGCAGATGAAAGAACGCAGATTCCAAGGGCCTGGGGAGATAGCCTGACTATGCCTCTGACACTGGAGATTTCTGTCAGGTCTCCCTATTCATTTAAACATTGACGTGGTTTGGGGGTTCTATTCCTATATGTATATTTGTTTTAACACAAACATGGGTAGCGGTGGTATGCCCCACAGATAATTCACATCAAACTGATGCTTCAGGAAAATGGTTATTTGCTTATCCTTGGCATAGCATTACATATCCCAATTTGAGAAGCCTGGGACAAGAATGCTAGGAGAATTGATGGCTCTTAAAAGTCTTTAAAATGGTGCAGACTCCAACAAGTGCTAGTATGGGAGCCAACATCCCCCAAACCATCCATTTCTAGAAGAGAAATCAAGTCTGGATATTATTGAGCTCCTCCAACACCAGAGCTGTGGTCAAGATTCAGAGGCACGATGCTGGTGAATATGCAGCCATTTTTGAAGCTGTGAGACCAGACCAGTTAAGGGGAGCCAGCCCCACCACGTTCCTTGAGACTGATCTGTATCCAAGACACAATGACAAGCGAAGTCTGGTGACAGCCATTACCACGATGGCGTTCCTGAGAGTCTTGTTTTGAGCTTCTGTCTCATACTCCGAGGCTCACTCTAGGGGCTGCAAATGCTATTTCCTCTACCTGTAATTACCTTCTTCCCACCTCCCCACCCTGCATCGACAAAAGCTCCCGTTGCTCTAAAAGTGTCCTCAAGAGCCCCACCTCCCGGCAGGATCGGACACCCCCTCCCGCATGCCTCCCCATCATTTTGTACAATTCCCTCTTACAGTGTATGTCACCTGACACATCAGTGGCTTTCTCACCCATCCCCCTCCACTTTATAGGCTGTGAGCTTTCTATCTGCGCCTGACACAGATCTGATGCTAGAAGATCTCTTTTTCATGTCCCTCGTGAAGGAAGGAACCAACGTGTTAAGGAGGAAAGCAGCAGCAACAGCTGGAGCCAGTGAGGCCACGGAGGGCCACGCTGTGCGGATACACCACCAGCTTTCCAAGGCCTCACAGGGGCCTCACTCAATCCACAAAATACTGGACCTTAGAGAAGTCCCCTTCCTGCCACCCAAAATTGCCCTTTCCCACCGCAATTATCCTCTGGAGCCCCGAGCAGAAGAAACCTGGGGGTTGAACTCTCTCTCTGCCCAGGCCTCAGAGGAGGTGAAAGCCTGGGTCTCTGGGCCTCCATAACCAGGCCCCTGGGAAACAAGGAGCTCCCACACCCCCGCTGATAAGCATGTTCTCCCAGGAGAGGCAACTAGCTTCTCTCCCCCGCAGGGCAGGTCCCAAGCAGGAAACCCAAGGCCTGGGCTAGAGCACAGATCACACTCCCCCTTCACTTTGTTTCCTGCTCTCTCTGTCCCTATCCCATGTCAACACTCCTGCCAAAGTCCCTTTCCGTAACGCTTGTTCCTGTCCCTGTCTCCATCCCTCTCCGCCCTGTGCTGTTACAGGGCTCCCTCCCTGGTCCCCAGGCTCTCCACCCCTGAATGTCCTATTGGTAAACACCACAGAGTGTTCTGGAATACAGTGACCTGCAGGCACCCTCAGTGGCCAAGGGCCCTTGAGGACATGGCAGCAGGGGCTGGCTAGAGCTCCCAGTTTCCAGTCAGACAGCACATCCCACTAGTGAGCTGCTGCTTTGATTCCAGCCAGCAGATATCATCAAGGCCCACTCTGGGCCCGGCCCTGTTCTAGGTTCTGGAGGGACACACACAGCCCAGCCCCTGATGGGAGGCAGGCCTAAGAACCTATAGTTACAATCTGTTGACGACAAAAAGAAGACACCTCATGAACGGGAAGGGCAGAGGAAGCGAGGGAAGGGAGCAGAGAAGAAACCAGGGTGCCACCTCATCCCAGGAGCAGGACACTGAAGGCTGCCTTCCGACAGGGGAGCTAGTGAAGGGAACCGGGGAGACTAGGCAGCTTCACTATTACCGGAACTTAACAGCCATATTCCCCCGTTCAGTTCACAGTGGGCCCAGGAGAGTCCCCCAAGTGTTCAGGGTCTCTCAACAACCCCATCCTGAGGTACCAGTTCCTGATTTCAGCACAAACCCCCAGGAGTGAAACCAACAGGACTGCGCATGGTGACAAAGAGGAAGAAGAGGGAATCAGGAGAGGAGGCAGCGGTACAGAAGAGAGTGAGACATGAGCCTGGGGAGGAGGAGACGGGAAGCAAAAGGCAGAGCTGGCCGTGGAAAACTGAACACAGCTCGAGCTACGGGTGTGCAGGGGCTGAGCATCAGACGTGCCCCAAAGGAGGCCTCCTCAGTCCTTCCGGGGGAGGGGGGGTAGGATGCTGCTCACCCGGCCTGCCTCCCCTGGGGACCATGGGAGTGGCTGCAATGGACTCTCCACCCAAGGTCAAGTGAGCACACTACAGTAGGATATGGAGTGGTTCCCACCCTGGACTTTATACAGGTAGTCACTTCACACACACCTTTTTATAGACCTTGAAACATAGAATTTGATTACTCATAACCTTTGGTTTTTACTGCATTTTTCTATCGATGTGTGGCCTTCATTCAATATTTTATCTGATGTCATGCTGAAGGATTTCTGAAACCTTTTTTCAAAGTCAAATTCAAACGACTGAAAGTCAAATAATACATTTGTATATTACGGATGGGGGTTGTACGCAGGAAGTTAAAATATATTAGCCCCTTCAGGGACTGGGAGAACTTCTGGATTCCGTGCAAAAAACAAATAGAAACGAAGACCATCTCAGTAACCTGAAGGGTATGGCTTCTTTAAAGATGTCGAAACTCAGAAATCCAAGGGTCATCCCTTTCCAAAAGTCCTGCCCCACCCCTGGGATCTCTAGAGAGCTGGCAAGCTATGCCCAGCCAGCCAAACCTAGCCCCCGACCTGTTTTGTAAGGCCTGGGAGCTAAGAATGGTTTTTACATTTTTAGGTGGTTATGGAAAAAAGCCAAAAGAAGAATTATATTTTGTGACACATGACAATTACAGGAATTCAAATTCCAGCATCCATAAATAAAGGTGTATTGGAATACAAGCCCCTTCATTCACCTGTATCGTCCACAGCTGCTTTCACACTACAGTGCAGAGTTAAGTAGCTGCAACAGAGAAGACGACCCAAAAGCCTAAAACATTTCCTCTCCGGTCCTTTGCAGAAAGGTGTGCCAACACCTTCTATAGACCAAAGTCCAGAAAAGAAATTTATGATCCCTGGATCTGACTGCTCTGCCTTCTTTCCCTCTTCCCCTTCCTCCCCGCCTCATTTTCCCTCTCCCTCTCCTTATTCCTCCTACAGTTGGCTGGGACCAAGGAGTGGGTGTTTATTCATTTTCTTTACGTAAGATCTTGCTCCTTTCTGACTCTAGCCGGAGCGACAGGCGCAAGAACCCTCCCAAGGCCAGAGCTTTCTCATGGGCATGCCTCCAATGGGCCATGGGTTTGCAGCAAGGCCGTCTGGTGAGCCCCCCCTCCTCCCTCACCCTCCAGTAAGTGGGCAACTTGAACACATGGGCTGGTGACTCCTGGGGAGAACCTCACCTACAGCTCCTTGGAGGGTGGCCCCTCTGGCAGCCAGAGGAATGATCTCCCCCCAAGCGGTGAGGGAGGCCCCCACCACTGGGACATGTCCTTCAGCAGCCAGCGGCAATGACCTCCCTCCCTCCCACTGAGGACAAGGAGGCATGTGTGTCCTGTGTCCCCAGGAAGGGCAGAGCACGGGCCCAGAGGGGTAAAGCAGGGCAAGGAGAGCCAGAGGGGACTCCTGGGGGAGGGGGGGCAGGGGGGTAGAGCACAGTATCAGATGGCAGCCCTGAAGCTCTCTCTTCACACATATGTATGAACCAAATTGGTACAGTCTTTCCTCCCAAATCAACTTGAATGAGGTTTAATTTACACAGAGTAAAATGTACCCATTTTAAATAAATTGTATGATGAGTGAGTTATCTACCAGTGTACCAGGGCTACAACCAAGATAGAAAGCCTCGCCATGAGCCCCAAAAGTTCCTATCTACCCCTTTGTGGTCATCCCCCCAGCCCCCACTACTGCCCCAGACAACTACTCATCTGCTTTCCATCACTACAAATTAGTTGTGTCTGTTCTAGAATTTCAAACAAATGAATCAATCATACAGCATGTACTTTTTGCATCTGGCTTCTTTCACTCCGGATAATGTTTTTAAGATTCGTCCATGTTACGTGTCAACACCAAACTGATGCACTTTTTTTTTTTTTTGAGTGAAAGGTGCTATGAATAGTCACGTCAGGTCATAAGGCATAAGTCAGAACCTTCAGGACAAATCAGGACAATGGTCACTGTATGTGAGTAGTTTCTATCTTTTGCAGCAACGAGGCTTTTTGAGTCAAAACTAAGCTGGCTGTGGGGCGCTTGGGTGGCTCAATCAGTTAAGCATCCAACTCTTGATTTCGGCTCAGGTCTTGATCTAGGGGTCGTAAGATTGAACCCCAGGTCCAGTTCCACCCGGGGCACGGAGCCTGATTGGGATTCTTTCTCTCCCTCTCCCTCTACCCCTTCTCTCTTTCTCTTAAAAAAAAAAAATCTAAGTTGGCTGCAGGATGACTGTTCTAAAAACACGTGTGTATGCTTCATCATTATTTCAGCATACTCAAATCAAAAAGGTCTGATGGAGGGACGCCTGCATGGTGCAGTCGGTTAAGCATCAGACTCTTGATTTTGGTTCAGGTCATGATCTCAGGGTCCTGAGGTTGAGCCCCACATCTGGCTCCACGCTCAGCAGGGAGTCTGCTTCTCTCTCTCCCTCTGCTCCTCCTCCCCACTTTATTCTCTCTCTCTCTCTCAAATAAATAAGTAAAATCCTTAAAAAAAAAAAAAGAGAGGGGAGGTAATGAATGCTAAATCCAGTGCCTTATCACAAGAGACTTCAACATCGCATGTGTCAATGGACCAAAAAAAGGAAGCTTATATTCTTTAAATGTATTATCTTCAACTACTATACATTTTTGAGTGGTTAAAAGGTTTTTTTAAATTTTTTGTCACCAACTTATACTAATGAAATTTTTCTGTTAGTGATGATTGCCAAGAATTTGAAGAAATCATTAAAAATCTTGATCAGAAATTTCATGTTGACATTTCAGTCTGAAATTTGATATAAAAATCTATGTTAGGGATGCGTGGGTGGGTAAGTGGCTGCCTTCGGCTTGGGTCATGATCCCAGGGTCCTGGGATCCAGTCCTGAGTCCCGCATCGGGGGGGGGGGTCCTTGCTCCGCGGGGAGCCTGTTTCTCCCCCCGCCTGCTGTCCCCCCCTGCTTGTGCTTGCTCTCTCTCTCTCTCTCTCTCTCTCTGGCAAATAAATAAATAAAATCTTTTTTAAAAAACCATGTTAATGCAAAGAAGTTCGTGTTTAACAATAAAATATTTGAAATGATTTTAAGATTTTATACAAATTCACTGTTAATATTTTCCTTTACTTTGTACCTTACTGTAATCACATAACATGAAGAAATGTTCTGCATTCGCTAAGCCCCGTATACTTGTCCCCGAGTCCCCTTCAGTTTACCCCAGAGTGCCGCACACATGCTCTCATCTTCTATGCGTGCTGTGACAGGGAAAGAAAGATTAGGCAGCACAGCCCCCAGACTCTGGGAGAAGCAGTGGCCTGGGTTGGAAGCCTTTGTTTTGCTAAAGAAGTCTCTCCTGCCCTCTAGTGGATGGTCTTTGTGGCTGCGTCTCCACAGAAAAACAGCGATGCAAGGGGTTATTCAATATATGGCTTTATATTTGCAAAGCTCTCATCCCTATCATGCAGGTAGTACGCCTGCCTTGGGTCTTGGCAGGTGAAAGCCTTCACGGCATTCCCCTGGTGCTCCATGGGGCCTGGAGGGGTCTCCTATTCCATGATTCTGCCACTCCCTTTGCCTTCACCTTCTCCGCTACTACAGCATAAGGAAAGTCTCTACCATCCCTGGCCAGAAAGCGGTGGTACTTCTTACCTCCTACCCCTCTTAGCATCTTACCGTCACCTAGAACCACCAGCCTCGGAACCCCTGCCCCATGCCCCAGATCCCCACCCCACAGAAAGCACCCACTCTGTCCAGCAGTCTGATAACCACAAGCAAGCTCCCGGCCTCAGGTAGACAGGGGGTTTGTGGGTCCCCTTGGCACACTGAGAATAAAGGGGCCAGTTCCACCCTAACACTCCCTGCACGCCCACCTCATCACCTAGGTAGAGACCTGGACTTTAATGCCCTACCAGCAGCAGGTAGCAAATGGCCACCAAGAAAAAGCACAGAATCATCATCCATCCACTAATACGTAAAGTCCTGGTTTTAAGATAATAAGGTAAGTTACATAAAAGTTCTATGAAAATTGGAACATATGAAAGTTGAAGATAACTTATGCAAGCAGCAAAACACTTTGTTGAGGATAACAGAGCTCATCTGAAATGAGAACTACTGGGGCGCCTGGGTGGCTCAGTCTGTTGAGTGTCTGCCTTCGGCTCAGGTCATGATACCAGGGTCCTGGGACCCAGCCCTCCATTGGGCTCCCTGCTTGGTGGGGAGTCTGCTTCCTCCTCTCCTCCTCACTCCTGCTCTCTCTTGCTAGCTCTGTCGCTATCTCTGTCTCTCTCTCAAATAAATAAATAAAATCTTTTTAAAAAATAACAAAGTAAAAAAGTAAGTTTAAAAAAATAAAAAGAGAACTACCATTGACTGCTGGGGTAATATCAGTTATGCAGTGAGCGCAAATCCAGCAAACTACAAATTCCATATAACACTACTGGTATTCGGTTCTAACCCATCTCCAACTTTGAAGCCATCTCTAGCCTCCCATCCATTTGGAGACCTCTTAAGTCCAGAGGCCCTGGCTCCTTGTCTAGCCCTCACCCTTCCAGGCTGAGACCCAGAAGTCTATTTTGGGAAGGGTTGTCAGAGAGGGAGTGTTAATTTCATGACTGCTGTGAGGACGGGCGTCAGAAGGCCACAGGCTTTCTCTCCCAGCCTCTGCTTCTTAGTGGGAACTTCAGAAGCACACACCCCCTACCCAGGTGCTCTTGCCAGGAGAGTAAGTCCCAGTCTTGGTGTCTAATAATTCCCTTTGCCCTAGACTTTGTGAGCAGACTTGCCTCGGGCTGCAGAGGTAGACAGTAATCAGCCCCACCTCTTCCTGGTCACAAATACATATGGCACAACAAGGCAGGTACCACGGTGTCCAGGTGGGCTGTCTCCGGGCATGCCTCACTTAAAGCCATAAAACAGCTCTCCTGAGGACCCCCCACCCCAGCTGCCAGTCTCTGGATTAGCGGGGCCCCACTGGACCTGCACAAGACAGCAGTCCTCGGCAGATGGCTGCCACCAAGTCACCGTGGAATAGAGTTCTCATGATCTCTCGAAGAATCATCACATTGCTCTTTCTGAGGACAGATTTTATCACAGGTTCTATTGGATAAGACTCTCTTGTTGCAAATAATTAAACACACACACACATACACATTTCTAACTGACTCAAGCATAGAAAAGGCCCATGAAGCTGAAAAGTCCCAGGAATGGCTAACTTTAGGCCAAGCACCTCACAGACTCAAATGATGGCATTATCCAGTCTCCTCTGCCTCTGATCCGCTCTCCTCCTTGCTGACTTCAATCTCAGATTTCACTTCTAAGGGAGAATGACTCCTAGCAACTTCAAGCCTTCATCTTCCCAGACCAAAGGCCAATGGGAAAAGAACAAGTCTCTTCCCCAAAGCTCCTGCTCCAGTCCTGGCATCTCACCCCACTACACAGCTGTTGAGCTACACTGAGCTGAACACTGTCGTCAAATGATGGAACCGAACACATGCTCATATGTCCAGGCTGTGTTCCCCCCTAAAATCCAGCTCCCAAGGCAGCAACAAACTCAAGTCCCCATTTCTGGGTCAAGACAACCCCCATGACCACTTCCAGGGGTCAAGTCCCCATTTCTATGGAATTCTCTATCCTCCTATCTTTCCTTCTCTTCGCTGGGCTTATCCACCCAGAAGCTTACCCCACGGAGCCTGTCCAGGTCAGCTGGCTCTCCCTGGTTTTCATAATCTACTTCTCTGTACCTGCTTCACCACCTCCAAGTTTAGACCTGAACTCAGGGACTGGGAGAGCTTCTTCCAAAACATTTGGGTATTTTAGCTGCAGGCAGCCAGAATTCCCAGGAAATTCTGGGAAAGACAGAGCTTCTCCATGCCCTGAGATGCCGCCTGGCCCAGGAGACCAGATGCAGCTCCAGGTGTGGTAGGTGAAGGACTGGGAAGTCAAGGTGGAATAAGAGCAGTTCAGGAAGTATCCAGCTTCCTTCCCGATGGCTCAGGGTCTTAAATGGCATGTTGAGGGAGCTGAGACCTTATCCAACCATCCCAGCAGATAGACAATAGTCAAAAGCTTTTGTTGAATGGGTAATGGATAGATGAACAAACAAAGTAACCTGAGCCCAGAGAGGGAAAGTGACTTGCCCTCCATCACACAGTAAACAAGTAGGAGGATCAGAACCAAACTCCAGGCCTCCTTGTGCCTATCCTGGGGCCCAGGCTGCCTCCATCCATCCCAGCAGGGCCTTTTGGGAAGCCTGAATATTATCAACCATCAATTTCATTTCTCAGGGGCTCTAGACCTGTCCTCCTGATCTTGGAGCAAAAGCAGGAGCCTAGGGATTAGAAACTTGGACACAGTCAGTGGGAACCAGCCACTGGGAATCTTCAGGAAGGCACAAGCAAGCACCTAACACTGAGGCTAGGGAATTTGAGTGAGTGAATTCTCTGGGTGTGAAGTAGAGGACGGGCAGAGAACCAGCCCAGAGCTCAGCTACATTTTGTTCTGAGTGAGCCCAGACTCTGAGGACAGCCCATGCCCGACAAAGCCCGGACCATACCACCCTTATAGGGGTGCAATTTCTGAAGAAGCTTCAGGAGAGATGGGAGGCAGGCATTTCTCCTGCTGAGCCAGGCGTTTTGCACAGAGCTCCTTCCAGGCTGCCATTAAAGAGGCCAAGGACTGGGATTTCGGTGGGAGGGGTAGAACCTGCTGGCCCCTGGTTTAGAGGAGACCGAAACTAATCTAAGGCACGACAAATCTAGACTTCAAAGGTGGAAAGAGATCCAGAATTTCCATAAGAGCAAGAACTTGGCTTCTGTGTCACCACCATATTCCCCAGTGCCTGGAACAGAGCCTGACACATAATAGATGCTCAATAAATAGTTGTTGAAAAAATAATAGACTCGATAAGGTGGGGTGAGTAGCTTTTCTCCCCTTTTTGCTCCCTACAATCCCTCTCTACTGTGCCCTCACCATGTAATACAAAGTTCTGGCAGAAGTCAAGCCAACAGCATTTACAGAGGTTCCTTGAGAACTTACAGTCTGAGCAGTAGCCCACCCCAAGTAGAACACGTCACCTTAGCTCGGCCAAACACGTGGGATGGATGCAAAAGATACTTGGCTGGAATCAGGAAATTTAAGTCCTAGGGACAGCTCAGGATCTGTCAGGGACAGATATGAAAAAGCACTTTCAGAACATTTTCACATTTAATCATCTTACTATTATCCCCATTTGATGAATGTGACAAGTAAGATTGTGGGTGGCACTTGATGACACAGCCGCGGAGTGGCAGCACAAGCCTACGGGGGGCGCTTCTCATCCTGTGGACTGACCCTAGGCAGCTTCTTTGCCCTCTGGGGTCCGCTTCCCAACTGTGATACTGAGGTCTCTGCACACAGTCCCGGACCTCTTAGGGTGAAGGCGCCTCCTGCCGGCCCTTCCGCCGCTTGCCGCCGCCACCTCGGGGAGCCTCTGGTCCCCTCGCTGCAGGCCTGTCTGGGCTTGAATGTGCCAGGATGCTGGGCATTGGGACTGCTAGGGCACATCTGAGGCCACTATCTGGTCTAGATCTTTCTATCACCTTTCCCTAGAACAGAAAGTGGAAGAGCCGGACCAGGAAGGCAGGAAAGAAAGAAAAGGGAAAGCAGAAGGCGACGGAGAAAAGACACCCACCCCCCTCACGGCCCCTCCCCTCCTCTCAGTGGGTCCAGTCCGGGAGCCCCAGGCCTCGACAGGCCTCTTCATAAACCACGGTCAGGGGACCCCCACTTAGGGACACAGTTATTTTTTTTTTAAGATTTTATTTATTCATTTGACACAGAGAGAGAGATTACAAGTAGGCAGGGAGGCAGGCAGAGAGAGAGGAGAGAGGAGGAAGCAGGCTCCCTGCCGAGCAGAGAGCCTGATGTGGGCCTCGATCCCAGGACCCTGAGATCATGACCTGAGCCGAAGGCAGCGGCTTTAACCCACTGAGCCACCCGGGCGCCCGGGACACAGTTATTTAGCTCCCACAGGGGACTGCGGGGGGATGAGCTGCGCAGGTTCAGAAGCCCCCACAGATGAGCAAGACTCACGCCTGCCCCCCACCCCAAGAAGTCACAGATCTCGTGGCTGGGGGCCATGAGGATTGGGAGGGAGAGACAAGACAGGGTCACCTTGGATCCAGCCTGAAAAGTGCCAGGAAGAGGCAAGTCCAGGCGACTGGGAGCACCTTGAGAGTTCAGGGATGAAGGAGAGCATGGAGTCGCCCCGCCAGGATATGTCAGATCCAGGGTGTTTCAGCTCAGGAGAGAGTACAGACAGGGACAGGGGACACAGTCACTATGAGGAAAACTGCCATGTCCACCTGCTTTGGAGTCTTCCTTCCAGAACACAGCCTCCAGCCCTACCTCTTATTTCTACCCCGCCTGCCCTGAGCCTCGGGTCATCCCAGGCTCGGGACCTCACCCAGTTCTCCCAGGGCAGGTCAGTCATGCACCCGGCTTCCCTGACTTTTAGTCCCCTCTTCCCTAATCCCAGACCCTTTGCCAGTGAGGACTGCAGGAGGGTCGCTTACAGAAGTTTGGCCCCACTGCGGAGTCACAATCTCCATTTACCAGGAGCCTCCCTGAAGACCCTCATTCAGCCCCCAAGGTGTCCCCATTTTTCTAGCCAACAAGCTGCCCTTCTCTTGTCCCTTCAAGTCCCCAAAGCATCCTTTGCCAACCTCAGTATTTTCAGAGTATCCCCTCCATCTACTCCACTGCCAAGTGGTCAATCCACAGGCACTCTGTCAATTTCACTTCCTTCAAATCTGTGCCTCTCTCATCTCCCATTCTTTCCTCCTAATTGACTTCCCTGTCCAGTCTTACCCAAGTCATGCCCAGCTTTCGCCCAGCTTTGTGATACGGATGGATAGATAGACTCATACAGATGTGTGTGTGTGTGTGTGTGTGTGTGTGTGTGTGTGTGTGTGTGTGTCCTCTTGACTCTATTTTCTCTGGAAAACCCTGACTAATACAATCCCTCTCTCCAGTTCATCCAGAGAGGGACATGGCCCAGGCTTCCTTCCTGGGGAAATTCAAATAAACGTGAGATCATTGTGGAGATCCTGGCAGTGCTGTGGCCTTCTTCTCAGGCACCAAGGATCCAACTTGAGCATCACCCTGCTGGCCTGTCCGGCTCCTTGCAATGCTTCCAGGAATAGATTGGCTCGTGACCCAACCTTGAGGAGGTCCCTTGTACTGATGAGACAAGATTATGAGAAAATGGATCTAATTTAAAGAAAATGTTGATAAGTGTAACAAACATTCCCTCTGCAGATTACATATCAATGCTGACGAGTCACCAAAACCTCTGTTCTCATCAGATTTAGTCACTCATGCACTAACTCCACAAATATTTATTGAATTTCTACACATTCCAGACACTATTTTAGGCTTTGGGAATGCAGCAGTGAACAAAAAAAAAATTACATTCAAGTATAGAAAGACAGACAAGAAGCAGATAGGTATAATATTTTACAGGATGCTCTAGAGCTAGGGAGAAAAATTAAGCATGGTAAGAGAATGGATAGTGGAGAAGCACAGGAGGGAGGTGTCTAATTTATGTAGAAAGCCTGCAGATAGTCTTTTTGTGAAGGTATCATTTGAACAGAGGCCCAAAGAAAGTGAGGGAGTGAGTCAGACAGGTCTTTGAAAGAAGAGCGTTCCAAGCAGAGAGAACAACATATGCGAAGATCTTGAGGCATGGCATGCGGACATGCTTGAGCAGCAGGAAGGCCAATCTGTCTCAGTAAAGTGAACAAGAAAGAGTATAGTAGAAGTAGTGGGAGACCAAGTCAGATAGGATCATAAGTCTGTGATAAGAACTTCGGATTTTAGGGTGCCTGGGTGGCTCAGTGGGTTAAAGCCTCTGCCTTCGGCTCAGGTCATGATCTTAGGGTCCTGGGATCGAGTCTCGCATCAGGCTCCCAGCTCAGCAGGGAGCCTGCTTCCCCCTCTCTCTCTGCCTGCCTCTCTGCCTGCTTGTGATCTCTCTCTCTCTCTCTCTCTGTGTCAAATAAATAAATAAAATCTTAAAAAAAAAGAACTTTGGATTTTATTCTGAGAAAGATGAAGAAGCCAGTGGTGTTTGTCCAAGGTTGATGTACTAACTCCATAAAACTCAAAAAGGTGAACAGTAAAGGAAAGGGGAGGGCTGGTTTGACTGTCCAGAGCTCTGTGCCAGCATTCTCTGGGCACCTCTGGGACTGAATTCTCGACACCCCATTGCTTTGCCTCCAGTTACGTTGTCTTATCCTCGGAAATGGGACAGGGTTCCACCTTAGGGAGAACCACTTGGCAACTGGAGAAGGGTAGTGATGGAGAAGGACCACCAGAGGGCCACACTTTGACTATCATCTCTACAAGGTTATGCTTATGCTTGCAACGTTGCTTCCACTAACCTTTCTTCATTATAATCTTGTCGTGTCAACATCCCACCTTGAAAACTTTCTTCTAGGGGCACCTGGGTGGCTCAGTCAGTCAACCACCTGCCTTCCACTCGGGTCGTGATCTTGGGGTCCTGGGATCGAGCCCTGCATCGGGCTCCCTGCTCAGCAGGAGTCTGCTCTCTCTCCCCGCCCACGCTCATGCTATCTCTCAAATAAATAAATAAGATCCTTTTTTTAAAGATTTTTATTTTTAGGGCGCCTGGGTGGCTCAGTGGGTTAAAGCCTCTGCTTTCGGCTCAGGTCATGATCTCAGCGTCCTGGGATCGAGGCCCGCATCGGGCTCTCTGCTCAGCAGGGAGCCTGCTTCCTCCTCTCCCTGTCTCTCTGCCTGCCTCTCTGCCTACTTGTAATCTCTCTCTGTGTCAAATAAATAAATAAAATCTTTAAAAAAA
>LNAC01000157.1:2070653-2089521 GCA_002007465.1 Ailurus styani | reverse complement strand
TGAAAAAAAAAAAAAAAAAAAAAAAAAAAAGGCAGGTGATTACCCAGAACAGACCCTGCACCTGCAGGAAACTTAAATAGACCCAAGCCCAAAGATGTAAACAATGTCATTTCAGTATCTGCATTGAGAAAGAGGCTAGGAAAGGTCAATCGTGAGTGTGCTCAGGTGATACCTGCCTGCATCATGGGTAAGAGAATTAAAGTTTTAAAAAATGAAGAATATAATCTGCTTTTCTCCTTCTTCACCTTGGGCAGAGCTGCTCATATTCAAGTTAATCCTGTTAGTCGATGAGCTGATGTAGGAGGAGCCATAATACCCTAGGATATATCTACATGACAGTTTTTTTTTTAAGGTTTTATTTATTTATTTGACAGAGGGAGAGATTACAAGTAGGCAGAGAGGCAGGCAGAGAGAGGAGGAAGCAGGATCCTGGCTGAGCAGGGAGCCTTATGCAGGGTTGATCCCAGGACCCTGATATCACGACCGGAGCCAAAGGCAGAGGCTTTAACCCACTGAGCCACCCAGGCGCCCTACATGACAGTCTCGATCCTTGGTACACTAGGAGATCTAACTCCTGGGGAAGGTCTGCTGCCCACTGGCTCCCAACAACCCTTGCAACCAACAGAAGAGATACAAATGGAAAGGAGAGAAGACCAATGCAGGAGCCAGTGGGACAGGAAGCACAGTCCATGCCAAGTGTCACTAGGATGGGCACATTGAAGTATGCAAGGCCATGGGGAGGAACAGGAGAAAAGGGAGAGAGCCTCCTCATTAACGCTGAGCTAGGGGTTCCAGCCCAGGTGCAAAATGGGCGAGTGCACAGTTCTGAGGATATTGCTGGTTGGCCTTAGCATTAAAGGCAGCCTGTCCAGTAGGCGGAGATGACAGAAATGAAGGGAATATGGAACCAGGCAGAGCTGCCTCGTGGTACACAGGATTCCATTCATCAGTGGTCAGAGGAATGGACGGCAGGTTCTAAGTTTGTGCCTGGGTATAGCCCCAGGAAGTTTGGGCTCAGGAAAGTATAACCAAGTGAACGAGGAAGAAGGAACCAAGGGAGCAGCCGGACTATGAAGATACCAACACAGTAAGGCTGGAAGAGCCCAACCAGGGGCGCAGCCCGGTGCTCCCCACACCAAGTCCACGGATAGGAAAATGATTTCGAGCCCCATGAATGAGGACTGAGGCTCCCATCAGTATTGGCTTGGGCCCTGGGATGGGCTCAGGCCTGGAAATGGTAACATCAATGACTGCAATAATGAATTGCTGGAGAGATCGAAGCAGGAGCAGTGCGGTGTACACAAAAACTGACAGCGCCCTGGAGAACCTTAGTTAGCATTACTTCCCACACCGAGAGGTGAAATGAAAGAAAAATGTCATTGCCAGGAGGTTTGAAGGAGGACCAGGAGACATAAAATTTCCTTCCCCTTGGGGTCCTTCAGGAGCTAGCTCTCTGGCCCGGCTCGAGGACTCTCCTTTGTAGTCTCAGGAAAAGGCTTCTCCACCAAAGACCATTTTACGACTCTCTGATTTCCTAGCTTGAGCCAGGACTCAGGAGAAAGAGGGCCTCCCTCTTGTCTTGCCCTGGCCTTTCCTACCTTCTGTCTTAAGCAGCAGCCTCCAGGTAAAGAAGATAAGAGTAAGGGCCCATCCTTCCCCCAGGATCCTCACACCCCTGGGTGAGGTCACCCTGTCAGGAACCCATGACACACACCTTCTGGGTCACAACTAGCCCCACCACTGGTATTTGGCTCCCAGCTCACTCCAAGGCTGGCCAACATTCTCTCTAATCAACACTGCTCATTCTGCAGTTGTTCCCGAGGGGAAACTGCATAGGCAAAGTCTATTTCACAACTGCTGGCTTGCCACCAGGACCGAAGGAACAGTGTGTAGTGCAAAGAGCACTGGGCTGGGAGTTAGGAGCTCTGAGTCCAGCCCTGTTGCTGACACTAACCGGCCGGCTTCCATTTCCCTGCCCCGTCTCCCTCACAAAGGTAGAGTTGGGGTCAGAGGTGAAGCTTCTTGTGATTTGTGTCTTACTGTAAGGACTTTGACATGAAAAAGAGCCGTGGGCGTGGGATCACAAGTTGGGCTTCCCTTGGCAACATTTACAGATGTGACTCTGCTCCCTCGCGACAGCTGATTTTTACCAAGAGTGAGCCTCTCCCCACCAGGGCCAATTAAAACCTTTTCCCAGTGAATTTGAAATTGGGGAAGGGAGAGAGAGCAAGAGAGAAAGAGGCTCATGGGAACTCAGAAGCGATGGGGAAATCGTGTTTTCCTGCCACACAGTCTGGAAAGCAGAGAAACACAGTCTGCAGCGAGACAGGATGATGAAGCAAATAGGCAAGCCTGCAGACATGAAGGGCAGGGAGAGCCCGGGGATGTTCGATGGGGGGTTCCAGGTCTCTCTGAAGCCTGGCTGTATCTTTTCTGAAGCTGGCTTTTAAAAACGGTCCCTCTTTGCGCCCAAGCCTCCTGATAGCTTCCAAGTGGTGAGCGCTGACGGGGGCTGTCATCAGATCCTGTTCCTCGGTCAGCTCGGTCAGCTCCGTCTGCTCAGGCCTCTCCCCCACTGGTCTGTGCTCCAACAGCCTAGAGTCAGGGTCAAGTTCACGTCGGCAGCTCACCCCCACCGCACCACCCAGCCCCGTCCTTTGGCCCCAGTAGGTGCCCGGTCAACTTTTGTCGAGTTGAGACAGATAGAATCCACAAACAGCCATTCCTGCGCGAGGCGTGTTCCTCAGGGCCCGTCCAGGCAGCTCTCCCTCCCTGTGCAAGGTTGTCTGTGCTGCCGGCCTCACGGCCGGCCCACAATGAATCCATGACCTGCCCGAGCCCTTCCGGCTCTGCAACCCGTGACCCTGCGTGAGCCCGAGCCTCGGTCCCTGCTGCAGCCAGCCCACAACTTCCCAAGTTTTATTTTCATTAACCCAACTGGAAAGTTGGACTTCATTCAGGATTGTGCTGAAAACCAGATGCTGGAGCTGGGCTCTGGTTTCCTAGATAAACACATTGCAATAATATGCATCTACCCGTGAAATGCTCTCTCTGTGGCGGCACGTGGCAGCTCTCCAGAAGAAAGAAAAACAGTGTCAAAGCTACATTTGAGGCTTCTCACTCCCCTTGCTGGCCTAGCCAAGTTTTTTGTTGGCCCCATTGCAGGCCAGCTCCCTCTCTGCTGACTCCCCTCGCCCTCCCTGTCTCTGGCCAGGAGCTTAGCTTCTAGAAAGAACTTCAAGCCTTCCCCAATGCCCCCCCATCTGGATGGAGACCCTTCCTCTGAGCTCCTACCATGTCCTGTGTCAACCCCAGTCCTGGTAAAAATAAGATAGCATTGTGATTGTTTGGCTTTGGAACCTGGTTCCCGCCAGAGCAGCTCGGAAGCTCCTGGAGGTGAAGGATGGAGCCTTGTTCTCTCTGACCCGGAGCTGGTGAAGAGAGTTGTTAATGTCATGGAATGGGTGAAGAAAAAGGAGCCACCACAGCCACGTGTGGAGGAGGGGTGGGTTTCCAGAATGCTGTTGGGGTCTGCTTCTCTCTAGCCTTCATGTTTTCAGTCATCCAACGTTCGTTCAACTTTTTACCTTGCAGCGCACTCTGTGCCTCGTGTAGGGTGGGAGGGCTTGTGGCACATCCTGGCCCTCAAGGACCCACCGTCCGGCAAGGACACCAACCCAGGGGATATGGTAGCAGCATGAGGGTTTCCTTCCCCCTCCTCCAGTTCTTACCTACACACAACCCCACCATCTCTTGTGGGGAAGGCTTCTGAGAGTCACAGTAGAGGGATAGAAACTCTGCTGGCATAAAAATCCCAGGTGATGGAAGACAATCAGTACAAGAAAGAGGATGATTTGCTTTATGGATGCTTCTATCTGATGATTTTGAAAGATATTAAAACCCGAAGATCTCGGGGTAGGATGCCAACAGTTCTAGAATGGAGTTCAGACCCTGGGGGAGGTCAAGAAGTGGAAAAAAGAATCCGGACCATAAAGGAAGTGAAGAGAGCAAAAGGGAACTCCCATTTTCATATCTAAGGCTACTTCTGTATGGACCTATGAATTATTTGGTGAGAAAAGTAACAAATATTTTGCTGCACATTCTGGACTCTACAGGTGTGCGTGACCCCCTGACAGTATGCCTGATGGTGGACTGTAACCAGCGCACACCCCGCCATGCGTCACAGAAATGATCCAAGAGTGACAGAGACACTTCCGATCTGAAATTACCGGGAATGTACAAGAGACTTTAGGAGCATAGAGAAAGGGAGGGCTCTTTAGGGGGCCGTGCCCTCCGTCAGGAATATGTGTAGTCTGACATTGGAGTTCAAGCCCTGCTGTTGTCCTCCTTGCTGAGATCCTTGGCTTTTCTGGACTTCAACTGCTTAAGGTGGGCAGTAAACATCCTATTACATTGCGAATGGGGGGAGGCGATGTGGGAGGATGAGAACACGGATTCCAAGGGCGGCCGGAGGAGTCACAATTACAACCCCAGCTGTTGTTGTTGTCGTTGTCACGGACATTTCCCTCTGACCAACTCACATCACTGTAGTTCTGCTCCAGTCCACAGGGTGCCTCTGTGTTCTGAGGACAGTCAGATCCCAGAGAAGCATTCGGCTGCCGCACACTCTCCTGGCCCTCAGTACCCAGGGGTATGACAGCAGGGTAGCCCAGATGGGGGTCAGATCTCCTGCTGAGACAATAGGGAAGGCAGCGCAAATCTCCCAGTCAACTCACAGGCTGACATAAAAGCCAGCAGATACCAGAACGGGGCTTGATTTAGACAATAAAATGTAATCCACATAAATGCAAATTGGGCCATTCACATTGTTATATGGGAAGAGAATTCAGTGTTTAAATTAAAAAGACTGAAGTTACATTTAGGAAATTGACAATGGTGGTGGCAGCTGTGAAGACTACTTTTATTTATAAATAACAGGCAATGATACCGTTTTTTCGTGTATGTCAGACTGCAGTGTGACTGTTGTCCTAGGAACCACAGAATGTCTTTTTGTTCCAAATATATGACAATTTCTGTTGGGGAACTCAGCGGAGAGCCATGAGGCGCCGCGAGTCCCAGAATCTGGGAGATGGGTTCCCTGCTCTGAAGGAGGGATCAGCGGTGCCCCAGTGCACCCCCCAAGCTACTTACATTTTAAGATCTTCAAATTGCCTATGGAGACCTTTTACTTTATATCCTAATTTTCTAACAACACCTTAGCCTTTCTTATAGATTTATTGTTGCCATGTGTACTTTGCAATCTTAATATTTTGTTATGTATTTACTGCAAATCTTTCCCCACCCAACTTTTTTTTTTTTTCTCCTTATTGCTTCCTCTGTCCATGCTTCCACTGTTTGTCTGTCTGGAACCTGTTGGTGTTTCTCGAGGAAAACGAACTAAGAGACAAACTCAGAGGCGAGAAATGGTGGGAGGGGGACAACGGGGAGCGACGCAAGGAGGAAGAATGAGAGACTCAGAGAGGGAGAGCCAGGGACTCGGGAAGGTGGCCAGGGACCGGGAAGAGTCGAAAGACAAGAACTCGAGAGGGGGCCAGAATTCCAGAGAGGTTTTTCTGTAACTCATTGATGTTGCTTTGGCTTGCACAAAAATATTAGGTAGTCAAATCTCCAAGCCTTTCCGGACTTCTAAATTTTTGTGTCTTACTTAAAATGGCCTTCCCCCCACAAGATTAAAAAAATCTTTCATATATTTTGTTCTAAACTGTTTTAGTTTGTCCTTCAGTATTACATCCATTTCAATTTTATTTTCATAAATGTGTGGGATAAAAATCTAACTCAATTCTTTTCCGAAGAATTATCTTTGGAATATCTAATAACGCCATTTTATAATTCACACTTACTCCTTTCCCTTTAGCTTCTCATTTGAAATACCATATTCATCATATACTCAACTCCCACACAGAGATGACTCTGTTTCTGGACTGTATTCTGTTCCACTGAATTATCTAGTCTTGTGCCCAAACCACAGTGTTTTAATCGCTGCAGCTTTATAGTATATTTTGATATTTGATAGGACAGATTTTTCACCATTGTTTTTTTTCAAAATGTTCTTGGCTAGGCTTGTGTTCTTCTCTTCCAGATGAACTCAAGAACCAGCGGTCAAGTTCCATAAAAAGTTCAGAACACATCAAATAATCTGTTTCTAAATGTTCCTCTCTTTCTGATTACTGATGTGTTTCTCCTCGACCCCACCCCCACCTCCTGGAAGCAGTACATATGGTCATTAGCGAGGCACTCCCAAAATTCTAACCAAACTATTAAAACTCCCACATTCTAAATAAAAATAGAAACACGTAAAAAGCAATACTCCTAGGGCGCCTGGGTGGCTCAGTGGGTTAAAGCCTCTGCCTTCGGCTCAGGTCATGATCTCAGGGTCTGGGATCGAGGCCCGCATCAGGCTCCCTGCTCAGCGGGGAGCCTGCTTCCTCCTCTCTCTGCCTGTCTCTCTGCCTACTTGTGATCTGACCTCTCTCTCTCTGTGTCAAATAAATAAATAAAATCTTTTAAAAAATTTATAAAAAAAAAAAGCAATACTCCTAGACTATTTCTGGGGTCAGAAGTAGGAAAAGCAAAATCTAATTTATTAGATTTAACAAACTTATTTTAAAAATAAAAAGAATGAAGCAATCGTAAAGAATATTGGTCAGTAATGCAAGTATGGTCAAAAAGAATGAACATGAAAAGAAACAGATAGTATCCACAATATGAGGTTGGACAGAGGGTATAGCATATGCTCCCTGAGCCCCCAGTTCTATCCCTTCAGCCCTATTCATTTTGGGGCCCACCAGATTGTCTTCTAACTGGCACACCTTCTCTTGACCCAAAGATTTTTCTGACCACTGGAGCTCATTCTGTCTACATAGGCAGTGGGATAGATATGTTGGCAAATTACTCAACCCAACACTGTGGTCAGGATCATCACTCAGCCAATGACTTATGAGGGTTGGTAGATAAAGAGCCCAGATCTCTTGCCCAGGAGTAGGTTCATTAGGTTAACACTGAGATGCATATTGTACACTGTGAGGTTAAGTTCCAATTGCCCATGATGGCAACTTGTTTGGTAACACACCTGTATTGGCTTCCTTCCCTTCTCTGTTTCCCCTCCCTATTCTGCTACCATTGTTTCCTGGAACCAGGTCCAAAATAAAGTATGTGCACTCAAGTCCGCTTTTCAGGGTTTGCTTTCGGAGGCACCCAAAAGAGAGACAGTTCCTTAAACAAGGCCTAAACATATCCAGCTCCAGTGGCAAGTCTTCCTCCATCTTGGACACGAGAGGAATGTCTGATCAGACCTGTTGCCATCAAACCCCACCATCATAAATCAACCTCTCCTTATTCTGACTCTAAGTTCACCAAGAAGCCTTCCGATTATAATCTGGATTACCTGATGGTTTTTCTAGAGAATTGGAGGGGATACTGACTAGAAGCAAATGTCCAGTCCCCAGGGAGTTCTGTTTTCTCATTGCCAAGGAAGAGCTGGCAATTAGTTTGCAAAACAAGCTGTTGCAAGCTTGGACATTGAAACCTCATTGTGAGTGAAATAGGACCACTCTCAGTATTGACAAAATTCCATTTCTAAGCCCACCAGGCTGGGAACAAGGCTTTGGGCCAAGGTGACTTCCCCAGGTAAAGGTGGCTTTATAAGGAGCCTAATGGAAGCCAACCAGCCTCTCCTGCCAGCACCTGACCTGGCCACACACACAAACCTTCCTTCAGGCTTCAGTGGCCATGTTCTACCTCTATTAAGTGAAGCAACAGATGGAATCACACTTTTTCAAAGCTTTCTATTCACTCTTAGCAGAGAAATGTCTGTACATCATCAAGTTTTGCCCCCCAGGGTGTTCATAATTCCAAGACCTCCTTTTCCAGTTAGACTTCTCTCTTCTACCTGAGTCATTCTAGGCTGCTAGTTATGGGCATGATAATCATAATTCTGGGTTTTTTGAGACATCCCAGATTTCAAACATTATAAGCACTAGCCTTAAAATATTTAAAAATCCTTGAAATTCTAAGATTTCAGTGTCTAACTAACCTCTCCCATATTGCATTAACACTGGGAAGTAGCCCAAAACAATTTTTGTAAGATGATGTGTCCTTGATGTTGGTTTGGATCTGAAAGTCCTATTACAAAAGATTCCTGAGCTATGACACACACACACATGCCTGAGCTGTTTCTAGTTCAATCACTCAGACTGTTATATTTAGCCAAAGGAATCCTTTATTTAGAACAACTTGATATTCCTTTTTATACATTGTCTTGTGTATTTTAAAGAATAAAATCACTTGAAGTCCCCTTACAAAGAAGTGAATTTTCTTAAGAAAGAAAGGAGAGATAACAAGAGAAAGACAAGCCATCATTCAGAGACCAGTGGCCCAGTGGCCCCATCGAGAGGAAAGTCTGGTGGCAGCTGTGGAGCTGTCCACCAAGGAGGTGCTGACAATATTCTAGAGTTGGACAGGGGCTGCCATCGTCAAGAGTTGTTAAAGAATCCCCTCCACACCCTTACCACCACTCCATCCCCAAAGAAATACAAAGCACTATGAGAACATAGGTAAACATAGGCCAACGTCTCCTGGTTGGAATAGGGAAGACAATAATCAGTTTCCAGGGTCTTCTGAGTCTTCTCCACTCAAATCCAGACACATCTGCCCAAGACACCTTTCCTCTGATTCTAAACATTCAGCACAATAGCTGCCATAGACACCTCCAGGGGGTCTTGCAGTCCCTACAGATGCTAATTATGGAAGACCTAATAGGAAAACAGGACTAACTGCTAGAGTGAGAGCTACCCACACCCTCCCTCTAAAACACCCTGAAATTCCTCTTCATTCTCCATTTTCTACTCCAAGAGTAAGGACCTGAGGCCCTACCATCCCTCCTTACTTGGAAGCCTTGGAGAAAATAATTGATTGCCATTGAAGGGGCAACTGATTGCCTTGGATGTATGTGGTAGGCTGGCTGGCTCCGAACAAGTCACTCTTCTTCTCTAGGCTTGGTCTCATCATATGTAAAATGAAGAAACTCCAGGGAATCAGAGCCCTTTTCCTGTCTCCTTGTCCTTGGCCATCTTCCCTCAGTTATATGCCTCCCTGTCAGGCTATTCACAGCCTTTTTGCAAAAGGTTTCTGCCATTCAAGTTCTCCAACACTAAGGACCCCTGATGTAAACTCTGTGAACGAGGACCTGGGGTCTGACCATTGTGGGTATTGTATGAGCCTGAAACCCTTTGTTCTAGAGTATAATGGGGGAAAGGGGGGTCATGAAAAGGGCAAGGAAACTCCAAATGTTGGGGAAATCTCTCTTTCTTAAAGATTAGACTTTATTTTTATAAAAATGATACTTGCCTTTCAAGATGTATTGTTAACGGAAAATAAAAACTAATTACATATACCATAATCCCATCTTTGTAACAAAACAATGTGTTGGGCGCCTGGGTGGCTCAATCAGTTAAGCTGCTGCCTTCAGCTCAGGTCATGATCCCAGGGTCCTGGGATCAAGTCCCACATCAGGCTCACTGCTCTGGTGGAGAGCCTGCTTCTCCCTCTCCCTGTGCCTGCTGTTCTGCCTACTTGTGCACTTGCTCTCTCTCTCTCTGTCAAATAAATGAATAAAATCTTAAAAAAAAAAAAAGACAATGTGTTTACCCAAAACGTGTACCAACATGTATGAAAAAAGGTAGGAAAGAATGATAAGATTGTAGAAAATTTTTATTTTTCTTATTTAGCTATATTCTCTAACTTTTCTACATTAACAATATATTTTTCTTATAATACGGACTTTTATCAATAAACTTTATTTTTTAGAGAAAAAAAAGATACTGCTTATTATAAAGAATTCACACAATGTTGAAGAACACAAAAAAGATATTTAAAATCATCAAGATCCCATCACTTCAAAATAATCATGGCCAGTACAAGTGAACATCATTGCAGCTAGTTCTGTCTTTCTATACACAGAAAGAAGGCTAGATAGATAGACAGGTAACCAATAAGGGAGAGTGGATGGATAGATGGATGGATGGATGGATTGATGAATAGATGGATGGACAGATGAATGAATATAAGGAAATAGTCGATTAAGAAGGGATCATACTTTATATACTATTTAATAAAAGGAGAGGAACCGCACTGGTGGGGCACCTGATTGGCTCAGTCGGGTAAGGGTCTGGTCGGCCTTTGACTCAGGTCATGATCTCAGGGTCCTGGGATGGAGCCCCATGTCAGTGTCCTTGCTCAGCAGGGAGTCTGCCTCTCCTCTACCTCTGCTGCTCCCCTTCCTTGTTCTCTCTCTCTCTCAAATAAATAAATGGATCTTTAAAAAAAAAAAAAGGAGAGGCCTCTGACTGACTCAGCCAGTAGAGCATGTGACTTTTGATCACAGGGTCATGAGTTCAAACCCCATTTTGGGTGTAGTGATCACTTAAAAAATAAAAATTAAAAAAGGTATAAAATTTAATTTTCCTTGAATGTAACAAAAGACAATGACACTAAAGAAAAGGTAATAGAATTGCTTGACTTCCTTTATTCTCCACGAGAGAAATTATTTTTCAAAGATACCTCTAAGATTAAGGAAATATATTATACAAATATTAAGAGACTGGAATCACTATGTTTTTTCTTAAACATGCTTCAATTTTAGACAGTATCTATCAATTGACAGGCTGCTATGAAAGATAAGGAAATTAACACCCTTACACTTCCTTGCATTTCCCCTCCTCCGCTTCCCGAATATTATGAGTAATACTGTTTTTTTCTATCTTTGTCTCTTAATGTGAGTCATTGTCAGTGCATATAATCAGGATTAAATGGTGCGTGTAATGGTGAAATGTGTTGACATGGATGTCGATTATAGATTCCAAAGAATAACAAAAAAGAAAAAAATTTTCAAATTTTTTTGGCTACATAAACATAATAATTTCAACCATTTATGTAAACCTCTGACCTTGTGTGCCTCATTACTATACATCACAAGAGTAATTTTATATGATTATCTTCAAATGTCAGGCTTTAAAATAATAATAAAATTAAATGAGTAAACAAACTGGATTATCTCTAAAGCTTTTTTGCAGCATTGTGACTTTTGCCCATCTGAGCTCAGAGGAGACTCGTCCTATCTCACAACAGAGCCAATACAGAGACAATAACAACAATTTCTAGCATTACTCAGCACTTACTGACCACTAGGCACGGGGTAAGTACTTTACATATACTGGTTCATTTAATTCCCCCACCATTCCAGTGAGGAACATGCTATGTCCTCTATTTTTTTTTAAGATTTTATTTATTTATTTGACAGAGAGAGAGAGATTACAAGTAGGCAGAGAGGCAGGCAGAGAGAGAGGAGGAAGCAGGCTCCAAGCGGAGCAGGGAGTCCGATGCGGGGCTCGATCCCAAGACCCTGAAACCATGACCTGAGCAGAAGGCAGAGGCTTTAACCCACTGAGCCACCCAGGCACCCCGCTATGTCCTTTATTTTAAAAGTGAGGAAACAGGGGTCACTGGGTGGCTCAGTGGGTTAAGCATCTGCCTTCTGCTCAGGTCACAATCCCGGGGTCCTGGGATCGAGCCCCGTGTCAGAGGTTGCTTCTCCCTCTCCTCCTGGCTCGCTATCTCTGTCTCTCTCAAACAAATAAAGTCTTCTTTTTAAAAGTAAGCAAATAAATAAAAGTGAGGAAACTGAGGCAGAGTGGTTAAATAATACTCAAGGTCCCATAACTTAATAATCAGGGAGCCTAGAGTCCAATGATCTTCCTAATAAATAGCAGAGCTAGAATTTGAGTATTACAAGTTTCCCCAACCAGTAATTCACTGGTTGTGTAGTCTTGGGTTAATCATTCATCCTCTCTGGGCCATAATGTCATCTACAGACTAGGGACTAATAAGGATTCCCCTGCCTGTTACCCAGGGATTCGCTGGGGACCAAGGGAGCAGTACCTGGCAAAGAGCCTTATTAAGCAGCAATAGGCCCTTCTCCTCCTGGACTCAGGACAGCATGCAGCCGGCGGCCTTGGGCAGGACTCAGGCAGGAACCAACCTCTGCTGATGAGAAAAACATGACCACAAGGTCACAAAAACAAAACAGTCTCCTGCCAGAGGACAGATAGATGGGATAGGCAGGGAGTTCCGACGGCCGTGAACACTTTGCTAAGTTCAGGTTCAGGGTGAATTCGAACAAGACACTATGTATTCATTGGGTTCACTGTCAAACTACTATCTGACAGAAGTCATTGCGTGGAGAGACTGTCAAGAGGGCTACCGGCTATTGTCTCCACTCCCTCCGGCCAGCTCTTTTCTCTCTGGCCCCAGAGCAGACCCTCTTGGCCCGGCCAAGCTATCAAACTGCCTCTTCAGATGTGATGCCTAAAAGGTGAGGGTCAGAGAAAGGCCCTTTCAAAACATCAGGCAGCATGAAGAAGGAGGCCCCCAGGCTAGCATTCTGAGCTCTGGAGCTCCCAGGAGGTAGGAGAGCTGACTTCTGGCCCAGACTCAAAACCATGACCTTGGGCATGTCCCTTTTCCCCTCAGGGTTTTTTCCCCCCATCTTTAATACAGGGCTTCCTGGATGTTCTTCCAAAGCTCTTCTAACTCTGCCCTCATGCTGGATATTCTGGGGAGAAGTGCAGCACGGGTATGACTGACGGTGATTAATCTGGGAGATTGCCAGACAGAGAGCAATCGAGCAAGAATCTAAAGACCACAGACTAAGATAAAGTGCAGTTTAAGAACTCTGACAGTGTAGGGCGCCTGGGTGGCTCAGTGGGTTAAAGCCTCTGCTTTCGGCTCAGGTCATGATCTCAGGGTCCTGGGATCGAGGCCCGCATCGGGCTCTCTGCTCAGCAGGGAGCCTGCTTCCTCCTCTCCCTGTCTCTCTGCCTGCCTCTCCACCTACTTGTGATCTCTCTCTGTGTATCAAATAAATAAATAAAATCTTTAAAAAAAAAAAAAAAAAAAAAAGAACTCTGACAGTGTAAACTTATAAAGCCACAGCACTTGGTTTGTAGGCAAAGAGGAAAAGATAGCATATAGCCGAAAGGAACATGTGGGGACAACCGTTTTTAACCAGTGATCACTGGGATCCTCTATTTTATATTATATGCAAGGCACAGGAGAGACAGAGGGAAAAGAGAAGCTCCCAGAGTTCCCAAGATGAATAAGACATGGTGTCTGCGCTCATAGGAATTGTAATCTAGGGTAAGAGACTGTTGTGGACTGAGTTGAGGAAGGAAGGGGGTGTAGAGCCATTCTCAAATCCTGAGCTAGATGCGGCATCTTCAAAGGTGGAGATCCTCCCAGGTCTGGGTTAGGAAAGCTAGCTGGGTGGGAGGGGTAATCTAGAATACCATCCCAGGGCCGTGGCAAAAAGGATAGAGCTCAGAAGCTCTAGGAATCAGACATCACTCCAGTTTCACACCTCACTCAAACCCTGTTTCTCTAAAGGATGGCCATTTCTCGGGGAGCTAAAAAGGAGCCACAGCTCCCCTCCCGACTGCCCAACTCTAGCACCAAGGCCTCACCGCCTTTCAGCGGAAGCCAAGATTCACAAATCTATGCCCAGACTCATCACTTAACCTCATTACCCACAGGGCTTCTCTCTGAGAAGCCGGGTCAGGGTCCCACATCCTAGAGAGCATGAAAAAGTAGAAAAGAGGCTAGATTTTCCCACTAGATTATCAGGAACAAGGCTGTTCCTGTCTTGCTGATTTTCTGTGCTCTTCTGTGGGTTTACTGTGTAGGCCAGACAGATAGGAATGGGGGCAGCTCCTCTGAGACTTGCCCCCTCAGCCCTGGAATGTTGACTATGTGCTGGGGGTCAGCCTATGCAGGCCTTCCTCTGGAGCAAATCTGAAAGGCCTCTGTCACAGGACTTTATAAAGGTGACAAAAGGATCACTTGAAAGAACTATACTCATCCTATGTTATCAACCACATATTACAGTTTATTAATTATATATGTATACATATATATACACATGCATGTATATATATTACACATATATATTATATAACTTACATTATAATGTAATACACATTACATTATAGTGTGTGTGTGTGTGTGTGTGTGTGTGTGTGTGTGTGTGTGTATTATGTACAGCAGTCCCGGCCACATTGGGGGTTTAAGATTAACTACCAATCCGTCCACACCAGTACTGGATCCTGGTGGAGTTTCTGGGCTAGTTTTATCTGGTCCTCTTGCCAGGACCTGACAGTGTATCACTTACTCACTCACCTCTCCACCTATTGATCCACATCCACACAGACTCACACTAAACCTCCCGAGGCCAGTCCCTTCCAGCAGATTCCATTTACTAACTGATGACAATTCACTAGATCCCTTTTTATTTTATTTTTACTTTTAATTGTGGTAAAAAAAAAACACATAACATAAAATTTACCATCTTAACCCATTTTTCAGGGTCCTTTCAGGAGTAGTGAGCATATCCCCATTGTTGCTCCCCACCTCTCCTTTTGTCATTACCCGAAACTCAGTCTTGAAGGGACAGGGGCCTCATTCATTGTAACTAGGTTGCTTCCAGGGATTTGACTCCTATCAGCAGAGATGGCTGCAGGTGTAGAGAGAAAGTGCAGGAGGTTCCTGCTTCACCTCAAATGCATTTGGGCAGATGACTCTTGTAAGTTATCTGTACATTTCACTGACTCCAAGGATAAGAGCAGGTCAGTTCCTGCAGCCAGGAACCTTAGGCCAGGCTGTGGCATAGGCTCTTTTCCAGGGCACCTGTCTCACACAGGGAACAGATCTACATGTACTGATAACACAACTGGAATTGGGTCCTCCGGCCAGATGGGAGGCCCAGGGGACTCCGCCTTTAAGAATGGAAGGCATCTGCCCACGTGGTGCCTGTTTGACTTTTGGAAAAAGTGCTTGGAGGAAACAAGTTATGTGATGTGAGTTTCTTAACCTGCAAAACGGGAATTGCGTCCACCTTTACTTCAGAGCTTGAAAATTATGATGTACGTGAACTATTTACTTTGAGGTCAGACATGGCAAGTGCTAAATGAGAGGAAGGACAGTAACAGTTGTTCCCATAATTGAACCCCAGATTTTCCCAAGCCCTGCAAGGCTACAAGCCTGAGCGAAGATGCTTTAACAGCAATAGTTCTGATTTCACCAGCTTATTGCTCCCCCTTGATAACTTACATCCTGTGTCCCCTAGGGGGTATCTCTGCTCACCTATCTCTGATTTCCATTACTCCACAGAGCTCTGGCTTCTGAGGCTGCTCCTCACACCCAGCACCACAACAGGTATGCGGGGCTTCTCGCGGTGTCACACCAGCTCTCCCTCTCTCTCTCTGTCCATGGTGAACAAGGGTGTCCCAAAGCAGTGTGGCTGGTACACCAATCTTTTACACTCTTTGTAAAATGGCTTCCATGTTTGCTTAGAACTCCCTGTTCAACAAGACAGGCTTGAGCGAGTTTCTTGGGACTGGGGTAAGAGACAGTTCTAGGTGATAGACACCAAGCTGTGTTCATATTTCCTGCCCTCTCTTCTCCTGGGTTAAGTGCTATCCTGAGAGGTTCCTCAGCAACCAAGCACAAAGGCACGGGACAGATCTGTCCCAGAGCAAGGGACACAAGCAGGCCAAGCAGAGACCTAGCATCATTTTCATACTGTGCTTTGATATCCAAAAACACAACCTCCCTAACACCTGGCCTGGATTAGTTAGTTATTGCTGCATGAGTTATTCCAAACTTACTAGCTTAAAACAACAAACATTTATTATGGAATCAGGAATTCGGAAGAGGCTTAGCAAGGTGGTTCTAGATCAAGGTCTTTCGTGAGGTTGCAGGCAAGGCGTCAGCGAGGGCTACAGTCATTGAAGCTTAACAGGGTCTGGAGCCTCAGGCTTACTCACAGGGCAGGAGGCTTTAGTTCCTTGCTACATGGACCTCTCCATAGTATCTCATGACAGGTCTTCTTCAGAGTAAACTATCAAAGGAGAGGGAGAGAGAGAGTAACCAAGACAGACACAGCAATTGTTTATAAGCTACTGTTGGAAGTGACATACCACCACTTCTGCCCCATTCTATCAATCACACAGACCTACACTGGTACCACATGGAAGAAAGTGACACAAGGGTGTGACTTCCAGGAGGTGGGCATCACCAGCCCCATCTTGGAAGCTGGCTACCACACGCCCTCTGCCCACTCCTGCTCCAGCTCTACCATCTTGCCCGAGAACCCACCTCTCTTCATGGTCAAAGAGGGGACTTTAGGGACCCTGAGGATGGAGCTAGGCAGTGACAAGGTAACACTCGGGTCCGGGGATATATTTGCAAAGAATAGGAACCAGAAAAAGAGAAGGTAGGACAGAGGAGGACAGAAGTACATCAAGAGGTGAAGAGTCTTGAAAAAAAGAAAGAAAGCAGGTCTTGCGATATTGTGGAACAGTAAGACCTGGGAATACACAGGACCACTGGATCTTCAGTAGGGTAACATTGATAGGAAGAAGTGGTTTAAAAAACAAAGGTGTATTTCCCCCTATGCTATCTGTCCATGGCTAGAGGCTCTTCTCCCCATCTCCTCACTTGGGAACTTAAGCCAATAGATCAGCCATCTTCTTGAACATTGCCTAAACCATCTCCAGAGCTCCAAAGAGAGCTCTGAAGGGTCTTATATTGGCAGTGAGATGCTCTGGACCAGAAGTGATGAATGTGCCTTTCATTCAAAATCCATTGGCCATAAATGGTCACTTGGGCTCCAGCCAGCCACCAGGGTGCCCGGAAGTGCAATCTTACCACATGCTTGGAATAGAGAGCTGGAAATATTTGGCAAATGACATTCATGATTCCTCAAAATCTAAGAGAGGAAAAGACTTTCCAGAGAGTAAGTCAGGGAAGGGCTGGGGGCTGGGTCCTGGGACCTAGGCTAGAGTATGGCAAAATGAGGCTTTTCCAGGGCTGTGTTCTGAAAGACTCTCTGCCCTTACTCCACCCACCCTGGACTCAACTCATCCTTCGATGCCTCACACACGCAGTCCAAAAAAGCAAGCATCTCTTGAGCCCTCTGTGTCAGGCCTGGGTCATTCCCTGGCTTTCCCCATATACTGCACCCCTTCCTCTCTCAGCCCTTTGATCCCAGGGGAAGATGCCTAAACACCAGGTCACACACCACCAAATTTCATGCTCCAAAGCATGGCCACACCCCTGAGATCCCTGGGGACCGCTCTCAACACACTTCCTAGAGATGAGTATACCTCTAGTCCCAGCCCAACCACCTAACCATGGTTCCCGGAAGATAGATCTAGAACAAGCTCCCATCAGACCTTCGAGGTCCCTGGAGAAGTGAGGTATTTCCTGCCTAGGCCCCACTTCTCTGCCTTTTGATGAGAAACTCAAGTTCTCAGCCCCACTGGCCAGCCCAGCCCACCCAACCCAGGCAAATGTCCCACGTTTCCAGCAGAACTTTCAAAAAAGGACCTGGAGGTGGCTGTGGGACAAGATATTGTAACACTTGGGCTTGTTTCCCCAACAGACTCCACATGACCTCCTCAAGTGTTGTTCATTTGTCTTCACATTCTCACTTCCAAAAACTTCTTAAGTTAAATCGGGTTTAGTTATCGGCCGGGCTTACGGACTCCAATCCCTCACTCGCAGATTAAGAAACATCCATGGCACTCAACCACAATCTCTTGTCCCCTCCCCTAAGCCATCCCTGATAAGCATAAGGACACAAGTGAAATCAGTGTCCTTGCCAGACAAAACAAGATTCCTATCTTCCCCTTCCACCAGACTTCCTCCTAGCCCCTTCAGTGGAGAGAGTCTAGAGCCAACAGTGCCTCTAAGCCCCAAGGCGAATATTCAGAGATCAACCCTCCAGGAGGGGCACAGCCATAGAAACTCAGGACATTTGTCACATGAACTTGGTCATTACATTTTATGCTCAGGCGCCAATCTCAACTCCTGGTTCTTGACTGAGAAGAGTTACAATGGTAATGATCCAGGACGAGGCTGAGAAAACCTCTGAATGGGGCAGCCAGGAACTCCTCTTGGGTTAGCTGGTAGTTAACTTGGGTCTTGATAGTTGAGAAAATTCTCGGCACATGATGATGAGAAGGGAACAGGTTAGTTTAAGGGAACAGCATGAACAAAAGCAAGGTGAAACTTTGGCTGACTGACTGAGTGCAATGGAGCAGTGGAGGTAAGGCTGGAAAGACAGCCAGAAAACGGATCACAGAGAGTCTTAAATGTCAGTTAAGAAGTTACCTTGATTCATAGGAGAGATACGGTAATAATCAGGAAAGGGGCACCTGGTTGGCTCAGTCAGAAGAGCGTGTGGCTCTTGATCTCAGGGTCATGAGTTCGAGCCCTACATTGGGCATAGAGAATATAAATAAATTAATTTTTAAAAATTTTTAAAGAATAAAGAAGTAGCTTAAGTAACATACATAGAATATTTACTAGGTTAGGCATTAGGCCAAATTCTTTATATGCATTATTATCTCACAGCAACCTAACAAGCATATCTGTTATTTTCCATTTTAAAGATGAGGAACAATGGCTCAGGGAAGTCACATTACTTGTCCAAGCTCACACAGCTAGTAAGTAACATACCCAGGATTCAAACCCAAATCTGCCCTACTCTAGATGCCATACTCTGAACTACTAGATGAGATTAAATAGTGACAAACAACATACTTACAAAAGTGCCTCCCCATGGCCTTGGCCTTCGATGGCATCAGAGGCTACTGGCAAGAAAAGTGTCAGTCTGAGCCAGACAATTCACTGCATAGCTGGGCCACAGCACCTGGTGTCATTCACAGCTGACAGCTGAATAGAAGGCTGGACATACAAATTGTCTCAGGTGGCAGGAAAGGACAGGGAAGCAGCG
>LNAC01000157.1:1986236-2070404 GCA_002007465.1 Ailurus styani | reverse complement strand
AGGGGGAGGCGGGGGGGCAGAGGTGGCAGGCGCGGGGGCAGAGGTGGCAGGCGCAAGTGCAGAGGTGTAAGTCATAGACACCTCTTGGGCCACATCTGTCTCCAGGGACACCATATTCATGTTGGACAAAGGTCCAGACTAAATGTGACCCCTTCCTCACTCTGGGATTCATGTCCTGCCACACTACACCAGATCTCCTCAGAGGTGCCCTGGGGTATCAGTGTGATTTGTGTTTCCCCCATAAGGGCAGAGCCATTTGGGTCTATTCTAGCATTTTCTTCAGAGGCAGCCAGAACAACTCATTGCCTCACTCCCTCTCACTCCCTTCAAACCAGTCGCTCTGGAGTGTTCCCAAGGACTTCAAGACATCTGTGAACACTGAACCTATGAAAGTGAGTTCCATTCTCCACACCCTTGGCTGCAGGAAGCCATGACGAGGACAGACATGGTGGCCAGAGGGCAGGTGAGGGCAGCAGAGAGCTGGCAGCAGAAGCTCAGGAGAGAGCTAGGAGTGCAGCTGGGAGAGAGCTCCAGGAGGAAGTGGGAGGAGCCCATGGAGAACCACCATCTGCCAAGGAAATCCCCTCCTCTGGGTTCACACAGAGGGCAGCTCAGGTTGCAGCTCAGTTGTGAGGGGAGCTCACTGGGAAGGCAGCCTGAAGGAGAAGGGAAAGCAGAAAGATGCCAGAGACAACAGCACCGAGAGTCAAGAAGAGGGCCCAGAACATGCTGGAGGTCGCCAGTGTCCTGGAGTAGCTCTGAACACAGGCCAGCCCTGTTCTCGCCAGCCAGGAGAACAGAGAGGAATTTAAGCAAAAAAAGCAAAGAAAGGCTGCCTGGCTCATTTTATGAGGTCATCATAACCCCAATAAGAAAACCTCTCAAGAACAGCATATACACAAAAAGAAACAACAGTGCCTCACTTTTAAATGTGGACAGAAATTTTTTGAGAAAACCTGAACAAACTGGATTAAAGGACATTAAAAATCAACCATGGTAGCCAAACAGGGTTTATTTTAGCAATGTAGAAATCGTTTGGCATTAGGAAATGTATTAAAAATTACACAGTTCATCAATAAGAAAAGTACATCACCCAAACCTAGATTCTGAAAAGCATTTGCTAGAATTCCACATCCGTTTCTGGGGTTTTTTTTTAAACTTTAAACTTGTAGGAAGAGTGGGATAATCTCTTAACATAATGAAGAGCAGCAATAAAATTGAAATACTGGAGACTGCGCCATTAAAATCAGTAACCAAAAAAGGATGCTCGGTCTCACCATTATTATTTAATGTTATCCTAGAAATTAAGGCTAATGCAATAAAGGAAGGCATAAAACAAAAACAAAAGGTAAGATGAAACTGTCATTATTTATCAATAATAACTTTAGTTATCAATGCTATATACTAAAATTCCAAGATAACTTACAGAAATGAAACAATAGTTAAGAAGAGCTTTTTTTTTTAAAGATCTTATTTATTTATTTGAGAGAGAGAGACAGCTCTAGCAAGATAGGAGAGGGGGAGGGGAGGGAAGGGGCAGAAGGAAAGGGAGAAGCGACTCCCCACTGAGTGGGAAGCCCAGTGTGGGGCTCCATCCCAGGACCTGAGATCACGACCTGAGCGGAAGGCAGAGGCTTTAACTCACTAAGCCACCCAGGCGCTCCTGGGTGGCTCAGTCCTTAAGCTAAGTATCTACCTAAGGCTCAGGTCATCCCCTCCCATTCTCTCTGCTCGGCGGGAAGCCTGCTTCTCCCTCTCCCACTCCCTCTGCTTGTGTTCCCTCTCTCACTGTGTCTCTCTCTCTGTCAAATAAATAAGATCTTTTTTTAAAGCATTCATAATAAAAGAAATGTGAGTTTAAACAATATACTGTGTAGGGTGACTGGATGGCTCAGTCGTTAAGTGTCTGCCTTCGGCTCAGGTCATGATCCCAGGTCCCGGAATTGAGCCCCACATTGGGCTCCCTGCTCGGTGGGAAGCCTGCTTCTCCCTCTACCACTCCCCCTGTTTGTGTTCCCTCTCTCGCTGTCTCTCTCTGTCAAATAAATAAATAAAATCTCTTAAAAAAAAAAAAGCAGGGCGCCTGGGTGGCTCAGTGGGTTAAAGCCGCTGCCTTCGGCTCAGGTCATGATCCCAGGGTCCTGGGATCGAGGCCCACATCGGGCTCTCTGCTTAGCGGGGAGCCTGCTTCCTCCTCTCTCCTCTCTCTCTGCCTGCCTCTCTGCCTACTTGTAATCTCTCTCTCTGTGTCAAATGAATAAATAAAAATCTTTAAAAAAAAAAAAAAGCAATATACTATGTAAACTTTTTTAACCTCTATCATGTTAACATTCAAAAACTTTGAAAACATATCATTGATAAGGGTATGGGTGAACAGGTACTCTCATACATTGCTGATGGTATTATACATTGCTACAGTCTCTATGGAGAGCAATGTGGTAATACTTAAAAATTATAAGTGCACGTGCCTTTTAATCCAGAAATTCCTTTTTTCGGAATTTATCCTGCAGCTATCCTTGTATATATGTCCAAAAAAATGTGTTGCAATGTTACTCTTACTTATTGTTATCACATAAGAAAATGGAAACAAATCTATCAATAGGAAATTGTTCAGTAAATTGTGGTATCCACTCAATGGTATATTATGCAGCTGTAAAAAATGATAAGAAAGCTTTTATGTCCTGAAATGGAATGAATTCCAAAATACAATGTGGGGGTTTTTTGTTTGTTTGTTTGTCTGTTTGTTTGTTTTAAAATATTTTATATATTTATTTGAGAGAGAGCATGAGTGGAGGGGAGGTAACGGTTAGAAGGAGAAGGAGAAACAGACTCCCTACTGAGCAAGGAACCCAATGCAGGGCTCAATCCTGGGACTCCCAGATAATGACCTAAGCCAAAGGCAGACCCTTAACTGCCTGAGCCACCCAGGCACCACCCAAGATGCGATAAGTGAAAATGCAAAGTACATAAGATTGTGTATAGTTTATAACCAAGTGTGTGTTTATATATTTTTTAATCACGAAAAATTATATTTACATATTTACTAATCTATGAGTAAAATATCTATGAATAAATGCACAGAAACAACAACAACAACAAAAACCTAGCAATGGAACACCTGGATGGCACAGTCAATTGAGCGATGGCCTCCTGTTTTTTGCTGAGGTCATGATCTCAGTGTCATGAGATCCAGCCAAGGGTAGGGCTCCGAGCTCAGCACAGAGTCGGCTTGGGTTTCTCCCTCCCTCTCTCTCTGCCCCTCCCCCTGCTCACTCGCTCTCTCAAATAAATAAATAAACCTTTAAAAACGAGGGGGTGGGCACCTGGGTCGCTCAGTCTGCTAAGCATCTGCTTTTAGCTCAGGACATGATCCCAGAGTTCAGGGATCAGGACACATTGGGCTCCCCAAGGGCAGGGGGAGCCTGCTTCTCTCTCTCCCTCTGCCTGCTGTGCCCCCTACTTGTGCTCACTCCCTGTCAAGTGAATAAATAAAATCTTAAAAAAAAAAGAAAGAAAAACTAGAAACATTTATTTTATTTGTATACTCTTTTCTATGAATTGAGTTTTAAGCCAAGTAAATATATTACCTCTTCATAAACACATTTAATATAAACAAAGAAGAGCTGGGGGAAATGTTTACAAGACGACTACTGAAGATTCTTTGTTTTGCCAGAGAGAAAACATATTTAAACCACTATTATTAAACATTACAAAACTTCGTAATGGCAAAAGTACTGATAAACATGCAAATTACTAATTTTGGAAATGATAAAGGACACATCAGAAATTAATGGGGAGGGCGCCTGGGTGGTTCAGTGGGTTAAAGCCTCTGTTTTCGGCTCAGGTCATGATCTCAGGGTCCTGGGATCGAGGCCCGCATCGGGCTCCCTGCTCGGCGGGGAGCCTGCTTCCCCCCCTCTCTCTCTGCCNGGGGAGCCTGCTTCCCCCTCTCTCTCTCTGCCTGCCTCTCTGCCTCCTTGTGATCTCTCTCCCTCTGTGAAATAAATAAATAAAATCTTTAAAAAAAAAAAAAAGAAATTAATGGGGAGCTTTTCCGCCCCTCCCCCTTCCACCACCCCACCCCTTCCAGTGTGGTTCTGGCTGCACCTCACTGGCTCCTGCTAAGCCAGCGCCGCCCTCCGCTCTCCAGTCTCTGTCAATGTCCTGACCATCTACCCGGACCTCATCAGCCAGGACGAGAGGTTCTCAGACATCTACAAGATCTGGGAGATCGCATCCTGCCATGCCTGGGGATGGAGGGGAAAGTTGGTCAGTGGGACAGAGGGTAACCGTGATGACTCGTTCACTGGTGGAAGGCCCGAAGGTTAAAGTACCGGAGGCACAGTCATCAATGGTGTTGATATTGTCATGAACCATCACTTGCAGGAAACCAGCTCCACAAAATAAGCCTACAGGAACTATATCAAAGATGTCATCAATCAAAGGCCAACTTGAAGAACAGAGGCTTCTGTGATAGGCACTGCAGAACACATCAAGCACGACCTTGCTGATTTCAAAAACTACCAATTTTTTATTGGAGAGAACATGAATCTAGATGGCATGGTTGCTCTGCTGGACTACCTTGAGGATGGTGTGACTCCATATATGATTTTCTTTCTTTTTTTTTTAAGATTTATTTATTTTTTGAGAAAGAGAGGGAGCAGGGTGGAGGGGCAGAAGGAGAGGGAGAGAGAGAATCTCAAGCGGACTCCCCACTGAGCATAGAGCCTGAAGTGGGGCTCGATCCCACATTCCTGAGACCATGACTTGGGCCAAGTCACTTAAAGGACTCAGACAGCCACACACCCCATATATGATTTTCTTTCAGGATGGTTTAGAAATGGAAAAATGTTAATGAATTTGGCTATTACTTTGGATGTATCACCTGTTGTCATAACTGGCTGCTTACCCTTCATCCGCACAACACCAGGACTTAGACGAATGGGCCTGATGTCATCTTCAGCTCTTCATTTATTTTGACCTTGATTTATTTGGAGCAGAGGCTTTTTTTTTTTAAGATTTTATTTATTTATTTGACAGATTGAGAGACAGTGAGAGAGGGAACACAAGCAGGGGGAGTGGGAGGGAGAAGCAGACCTCTTGCTGAACAGGGAACCCGACACAGGGCTCAATCCCAGGACCCTGAGATCATGACCTAAGCCGAAGGCAGACGCTTAATGACTGAGCCACCCAAGCACCCCTGGAGCAGAGGCATTGTTGTTAAGAAAAAAACATGTCATGTAGGTTGTCTAAAAATAAAATGCATTTAAACTCACTTGAGAGAATGCCTCTTAGTTTCACACATTTTTAAATCTATCCTGTGCAGGGCGCCTGGGTGGCTCAGTGGGTTAAAGCCTCTGCTTTCGGCTCAGGTCATGATCTCAGGGTCCTGGGATCGAGGCCCGCATCGGGCTCCCTGCTCAGTGGGGAGCCTGCTTCCCCCTCTCTCTCTCTGCCTGCCTCTCTGCCTCCTTGTGATCTCTCTCCCTCTGTGAAATAAATAAATAAAATCTTAAAAAAAAAATCTATCCTGTGCAGTATCCTGGAGAAGCTAGATTCTGGCAGGAGACTACTGCTGGAAAGCATAAGGCCTGCAGATAACTCTTGCAGGGAAAACTACTTCTGGGTCTGGAATATAAAAAACAAGAACCAAAAGTCTTAATTCTGAGTTCAAGTAAAGGGAAGGGCCATGCTCATAGCTGTGCTGACATTTGAAGTAGATTCCTCACACAGTTCAACACTAGAAACGGGAAGTCATTAACTCTGGAAGAGATTACCAAATGAATAAAAAGAGGCTAATGCAGTTGGAACCAAAAAGAAAGAAACAGAGGAAGAGAGGGAGGAAAGGAGGGAGGGAAGGAAAAAAATTAATGGAAAAGGTCAAAATTTTCAACGAACGAGAAAAATAACTGGCAAAAAGTCATATTCTCACCTGCCACCATACAACCAAATAAATTCCAGACTATTTAAATTTTTTTTTAAGATTTATTTATTTGACAGAGACACAGCAAGAGAGGGAGCACAAGCAGGGGGAGAGGAAGAGGGAGAAGCAGGCTTCCCATGGAGCAGGGAGCCCAATTCGGGGCTCAATCCCAGGACCCTGGGAGCATGACCTGAGCCGAAGGTAGATGCTTAATGACTGAGCTACCCAGGTGCCCCCAGACTACTTAAATTTTTAATATGAAAAATAAATCTATGCAAAAACTGGGTGAAATATGTGAATGATTAACTGACCTTCAGATATTGATGGATTTTCTCTTTCAAATGTTAAGTCATCTTCCCATTTTCCTGGGATAAATCCCGCTTGGTCATGACATGCTATCACTTTCATATACTGTTGGTTTCAGTTTGCTGGGACACTAAATACTTTTTATGTTCAAGAGAGACATTTTCTGTACAAGAGAGACATTGTTCTTAAGTTTTTTTCATATTATCTTGTCTGGTTTTGGTATCAAGATAACACTGACTTCCTAAAATGAGTTGGGTAGTTTTTTTGTTTTGTTTTGTTTTTTAAAGATTATTTATTTATTTATCTATTCGACAGAGAGAGAGCACACGCAGGGGAACAGGAAGGGGAGAAGCAGGCTTCCCGCTGAGCAGAGAGCCCAATACAGGGCTCGAGCCCAGGACCCTGGGATCCTGACCTGAGCTGAAGGCAGGCACTTAACCAACTGAGCCACCCAGGTGCCCCTAATTTTTTTTTAATCTATAGGATCTGGGGCACCTGGGTGACTCAATAGGTTGAGTGTCTGACACTTGATCTCAGCTCAGGTTTTGATCTCAGGGCTATGAGTTTAAGCCCCACATTGAGCAAAAATAAAATAAAATAAAATGCCTGTTTTCACTTATTAAAAAATAAATAAATAAATTTTTAAAATAAATCAATAGTGGCACCTGGGTGGCTCAGTGGGTTAAAGCCTCTGCTTTCGGCTCAGGTCATGGTCTCAGGGTCCTGGGATCGAGCTCCGCATTAGGCTCTCTGCTCAGCAGGGAGCCTGCTTCCTCCTCTCTCTGCCTGCCTCTCTGCCTACTTGTGATCTCTCTGTCAAATAAATAAATAAATAAAATCTAAATAAATAAATAAATAAATAAATAAATAAAATAAATCTATAGGATCCATAATAATATCTTCTCTTTCATTCCAAGGCTGGTAATTTCTATCTCTCTCATTAGTCTTGTTAGAGGTTTATCAATTTTACTGATCTTTAAAAAAAACAAACTTTTAATTTCATTTACTCTCTACTATTTTTCTGTGTTCTATTTCATTGGTTTCCACCAATTGTCTAAATTATTTCCTTCTATTTATTTTGTGATCAATTTGCTTCTCATTCTCTAGGGTGGTTTTTATTTATGACGGAAGCTTAGATCATTAATTTGTGGATTATTCTCTAATATCAACATTTAGAGCTAAAATGTATTTAAAAGCACTACTTCAACTACATACCACCAATTTTGATTTGTTGTATTTTCATTTTCATTTAATTCAAAATATCTTCTAATTTCCCTTCTTTGATCTGTGGATTATTTAGAAGAGTATCATTTAACTTCCAAATATTTTTGGATTTTCCAATTATCTTTTTGTTATTGACTTCTAATTTAATTCATTTTTAGAGATTGTACTTTCTGTGATTTCAGTTCTTCTAAATTTATTGAGACTTATTCTATGACCTAGAATGTGTTCTGTCTTGGTTAATGTTCCATCTGCACTTGCAAAGAATATGTGTCTGTGTTGTGGAGTGTTAATGTTTTACAAATGTCAGATAAGTCCAAGAGGTAGATGGTATTCAAATTTTCTTTATTGTTACTGACCTGTCACGTGAAAAACTGAGAATGGCGTGTTTCTCCTTTCATTTTTGTCAGTTTCTACTTTATATATTTTGAAACTGTTTTATTGGGTATACATATATTTAGAATTATGTCTTCATGATGAACTGACCATTTCATCATTAGGAAATGTCCCTTTTTATCCATAGTAATAGTTCTTTTTGGGAAGTCTACCTTCTTTGATATTAATATACCTACTCCAGTTTTCTTCTAAGTGTTTGCAAGGTATATCTTTTTCCAGTTTCTTACTGGAGTGTCTGAACCATTTATGAGTACTTCTAAATGCATGGGCTTAAGTTTATCATCTTGTTGTTTTCTACTTGTCCCATTTGTTCTTTGTTGTCCCTTTTTTTATTTTCCTCACATCTTTTTGAACACTTAATAGCTTTTTCAGTATTATACTTTACCTCCACTTACTTGGGAGTTTTTAAGCTACACTTATTTAGAGATTTGTTTGGTTTTTGCCTTTTGTTTTTGTTTTATTTTTGTTTTGTTTTTTGCTTTTTGATTTGTCTGCTTTTAAGTGGTTGCTTAACGTTTTATATATACATATTTATCCTATCACGGTCTACCTTCAAATAATATACTACTTCATGTATAGCATCAATCTTACGACAGTATGCTTCTATTTCCCCATCCCATCCCTTGTGTTATTGTGGTCAGACATTTTATTTCTACATGTTATAAGCACCTGATACAGTGTTACTACTTTTAAATAGTGAATTATCTTTTAATAAATTGTTAAAATGAGGGAAAATTATTTTCTAAATATTAACATATTTTCCACTCTGCTTTCTTTTATGTAGCTCCAAATTTCCATATGGTATATGTCTTTAATATAAAATTATAGTATGTATACTTTAATATATAATTATAATATATACTTTAAAACATTCATTTAACATTTTTGTAGTAAAGGTAATAGCCACAGATGCTCTCAGCTCTTATTTGTCTGAAAAAATATTTACCTTCATATTTAAAGGACACTGTTCGTGGATAGAGAACTTTAGACAGACAGATGTTCCTTTTAGTACTTCAAAGATGTTGTTAAAAACAATGGCTTAGGGGCGCCTGGGTGGCTCAATTGGTTAAGCCTTTTCCTTCAGCTCAGGTCATGACCCTGGAGTCCCAGGATAGAGCCCTCATCGGGCTCCCTGCTCAGCTGGGGGGTCTGCTTCTCCCTCTGCCCCTCCTCCCACACATTCTCTCAAACTCTCTCTCAAATAATTAAATGAAATCTTCAAAAATAAATAAACAGGGGTGCCTGGGTGGTTCAGTCATTAAGTGTCTGCCTTCAGCTCAGGTCATGATCCCAGGGTTCTGGGATCGAGCCCCCATTCAGGCTCCCTGCTGGGTGGAAAGCCAGCTTCTCCCTCTCCCACTCCCTCTGCTTCTGTTCCCTCTCTCACTATGTCTCTCTCTGTCCAATAAATTAATTAAAAATTTAAAAATAAATATAAATAAATAAATATAAATAAATTAAATAATTTATTATTTAAAAAATAGCTTCCTTTCTGAGAGTTCCTGATTCTTTTCACCCTTCCCACTTTAGCTGAATGTTCTTGTTTTAGGTTTGGTTTGGGGTTTTTTTACCCTATCTTATCAATTTTTATTCCTCTGATAGAAATTTTCCAAAGTGTGGGGTCTTGTCTTTAAGTGGCACATAGGTTACCCAGTTTCAAGAGTTCAGGTTCAAAGAGGCTAGAGGGCCATGTACCTTTAGCCCTTACCCTAAAGCCCTTTGTTCTCATCCTTGATTGGAGAGGGCTAAGTCCTTCCAGTTTCAGCAGCTGCTCTCAAATTGACCTTATGTACCTTGCATCATGTCTGATACTCTCTCATAATTGTTCAGGTCCCTCAGATACCCTGTGGCCTCCCCCGCTCTCTCTTCCACAGGTGCCCACAGCACATCAAGGTTGTTGGTGTTTGTATTTTGCCACTTAGTTTTGTCGTAAATGTCGTCACTAGGTTTTTACTTTGGTTAACTAACCACCAGTTGCTCTGTTTTCATGATGATTCAAGAAGATACAAATCTATACTGTCCCACTCCTGCCATAAGTCCCAGGATTCTAACATGTATCATTTTTTAAATCAGAGGAAAGTTGGGGAGCATTAGGTATTCTGAAGTACCTTTTACATTCCTTTTGGAATTTAACCACAGCAATAGGAAATGGGACAAAATAAATTGGTTGATATGAGGAACAGCACCCAACATGTTGGCACTAATAATGTACATAGTGTTTTGCATGCTTCTTTTTTATAAAGTTATTTATTATGTGTTTAGTACATAATCTTCACGGTGATCTTTTAAATGGTTTCAGAATATTCCATTGCGTAGCAGTACCAAAATTTACTCAGCCTGTCCCATATTGTTGGCCATGTGAGCTATTTCCATTTTTCTACTGTCTCAGATAATGTTGTCATAAATACCTTTGTGCACTTAGATTTTTGTTTTTGTTGAATTATTTCCTTATGATGGAATCCCAAGAGTAGGATTACTGGGTCAAGGGTAGGAACATCTCCCTGGGTCTGGCAATCTATAATCTGAAAATGTGTTTTGAGAATTATTTTTCTTATTATAGGGGAAAGGTTAAGACTCAGTTGTTGATAGTAAGGATCACATGAGGGCAGTAGAACTATGTCCCAGGATCACTGTGATTCTGTCCTTTCTCCCAGCCATCAGTCTTTCTGTTCATTTTACTCAACTTTCCTCACATATTTCATTCACTTAACCAATATATGTTGATGGCCTACCATGTGTCGGATACTGTGATTTCTCTCCCCCACATAGTGTGAACCCCACGAGGATGTGTAGTGTTCTGCTCAAGGACTGATGCAACACGCTTGATACAAAGGGGCCCATCTGTGCCTACACTGGCTAGATTCACTGCGAGTGTGAAGGGTGCTCTGGGCTGTCCTCATTTGACCCCTCCTGACACATCTGAGACTGTTCAGAGAACCTGGAACATCTGGCCTGGAGAGATCTGGTATCAGCAATCCATCTTCCTCCTAGGCAGGATTAGCCTTATTCTAGGGCAGATTTGACTAGAAAAGGGAGGACCTAAGCAATTTCCATACACTAGCTGGGTATGGTTTCCCAGAAAGAATCTCATTGTTATCAAAAGCAAAACCAAACAGACAAAAACTAGGAAGCTAGAAATAACCCCTATGGTCTCCTAGTCTCAACCTGCCAACTATGAGGATTCAGTCCATACACCTGCCTTTCAGCCTTAGTCCCCCGACTGTCTTTCCACTGCCCCCTGGAAACCCGGCATTGCCCCGAGCCCAAGTCCTCTCGCCTTGGGTTCTGGTTGTGTTTACAAGTCCCTGTTGCCCTGGCCAGCACCCTCCCACAGTGGGGCCAAACCCTGCCCTGCAAGTCCCAGGCCCTGGCTGAGTCTGTGTATTCCATGGCCTGAGTATTGAAGACCAACCTTCTGCGTCTGTCTCTACTTCGTGCCCCACAGCTTCACCCTAACCCTGGATGGCGCCCTGCAGTCACAAGACTTTGCCCCAACCTGGCTACAGCTCACCGCAGCTTTACAGCTCCCGCCAAGACTGGTTAACTCCTGGGGCCCATCCCATCCCATCTAGCCCACGTTGCTGAGAAGCCTGCATAACTCGTGTTCAAGCCTGCCAAGTTAATAATCATCTTCCCAACCACAATGTTTTACAGGGGAGGAATCAAGTGCCAGAGAGTAAAAGTGACTTTGCAAAAGTGAAATGGCGAGTTTGTGTCAGAGCTAGGCCTAGAGCTCCAGGTTTCTCATTCCTAAGAGGAAACAAGTGGGTGGAAGACCAGAGAAGAAACTTAGGAACAGATTCTGAAGTAGAACTCCAATTATAAATCCTGAGGACCCTAGGGTGGGGAAGTAGAGAAGGCCCCAGGATTTGAGAATAAGATAGTTTCTAGTTTTCAGGACAGGAGCATAAAGTCAGGAAGTATGAGCAGCAAAGTTGACTATATGTGGAGCCTTAGACCATCCGGTTGGATCTATTACATGTCTGTTGCATCTCCAGAATGTCCCAGGGACCTGAAACAGGGCTGGGTCAGGGGTCACATATATAGACCAAGGGAAAGGAAAGGGTGGAAAACTGAGGAAGGACATAGGATCCAGAAACCAGGTTGGGCCTGATACTCATAGAGGCTCAGGTAGCTCCCAGGTCAGTGGGGACCTTTCTGCATCATGAGGGTTAGACAACATCTGCTCCAAATACATATCAGCATGGCCTATGGAAATCCCAAGTTTTCCCTAGGATTTCTGAAAATGCACATGACACATATATTCTCACATCCTGATCTCTCAGGGGTAATGTTCTTTGAGTACAGTCTCTGTTCCGTTCCAAATCAATCCGGGCACAAAATTGAGCCCTCTCAGGGGGAAAAAATTTTTTTAAGATTTTATTTATTTGAGGGATGCCCAGGTGGCTCTGTTGTTAGGCGTCGGCCTAGGCATTTAGCCCCGCATGAGGCTCCCTGCTCGGCGGGAAGCCTGCTTCTTCCTCTCCTACTCCCCCTGCTTGTGCTCCCTCTCTCGCTGTTTCTCTGTCTGTCAAGTGGATGAATAAAATCTTTAAGAGAAAAAAAAGATTTTTTTATTTGAGAGAGAGAACAAGCAGGGGAAGAGCAGAGGGAGAGGGACAAGCAGACTCCCCATTGAACTCAGAGCCTGACCCAGGGCTCGATCCCAGGACCCTGAGATCATGACCTGAGCCAAAATCAAGAGTCAACGCTCAACCAACTGAGACACCCAAGTGCCCCTCATGGAAAAAAAATTTTGGGGCACCTGGGTGGCTCAGTGGGTTAAAGCCTCTGCTTTCGGCTCAGGTCATGATCTCAGCGTCCTGGGATCGAGGCCCGCATCGGGCTCTCTGCTCAGCAGGGAGCCTGCTTCCTCCTCTCCCTGCCTCTCTGCCTACTTGTAATCTCTCTCTCTGTGTCAAATAAATAAATAAATAAATCTTTAAAAAAAAATTTTTTTAACACACCAAGTATGAGATTGTTAGACTTTGCTGAAAATGTTAGGTGTGTCACAGGGAGGGAGTCCTATCAGTCACTATACAACAGACAACCTAGAAACCCTCATTGTACATTCCTGCTCTGCTCACTCTTTGTTAGCCACCCCCTTGTGATGGTTTCCTCTACTGGCCCCAACACTGCACCTCACTGTACCCACCCTCACATAGTCTTCTGGTTGCTCTCTTTTCCTTCTCCCTCTACCTTCTGTTCTTTCCTCCCCACTACCATCTCTCTAAAATCAGAAACAAATTCCTTTCCATATCACAGTGCAGAGAAGCTGGGCAGGAGGTGAGGTTGGGGCACATTCTTACATCCTTATGCTTCTTTACCGAACCCCTTTTTCAAACAAGTTACTTCCCTCCTATAGAGGAATTCTAGTGCCAGATAGTAAAGTAATTCAAAATTGTTTCCACCTGAATACATATATGTAAACAAAAGCACACAGGATTATTCTGATGCAGGGGTGCCTGGGTGGCTCAGTCATTAAGCATCTGCCTTCAGCTCAGGTCATGATCCCAGGGTCCTGGGATTGAGCGCTGCAGGTTCCCTGCTCAGCAAAGGGGCCTGCTTCTCTCTGTCCCTCTGGCAGCCCCTCTGCTTACCTGTGCTCTCTATCTCCCTGTCAAATAAATAAATAAAATCTTTTTAAAAAAATTATTCTGATGCATAGTTCATACCAGACCAAGCACTATCATTGTCCTATTCAAAATTGACTGAAAAAAAAGTTTAGAACATCCTGTCTGATTCAGAAGTGTGCCGTTGGCTATGAAATCTCAGCTGAATCCCAGAAAGCCTGGGAAAATGTAGTTTGTCTTATGCCCCTTGAAGGTATTTTACAAACGGCTGCTCTAGGAAAGACACCCAAAGGGGGTACCACTTTTTTTAGATGAGCGAAAAAGAAAGTGGTGCCCATGGCAGCCAGAAAGTTTCAAGGTTTTTCAAACCTGTGTGGACTCTCAGAGTATTTTCAGGTTACTGACTTTTTTTTTTTAAAGATTTTATTTATTTATTTATTTGACACAGAGAGAGAGATTACAAGTAGGCAGAGAGGCAGGGAGAGGAGGAAGCAGGCTCCCTGCTGAGCAGAGAGCCTGATGCGGCCTTGATCCCAGGACGCTGAGATCATGACCTGAGCCGAAAGCAGAGGCTTTAACCCACTGAGCCACTCAGGTGCCCAGGTTACCGACTTTGGACAGAAATGTGATACCAATTTAGCTGCAAAAATTGTACAGTGGGTGTTTCATGTGGTCAAACCAGGTGACCAGGTGACCAACGAAGCTTTAAGATATGTAACTTGCTCTAGTCACTACCTAGTGGTATAAGACGACAACCAGTTTATTATTCTCAAGGATGATATGGGTCAGGAATTCAGAAACAGCAGAGCAAAGACAGTTTATACCTGTTCCACACGTCTGGAGCCTCACCTGGGAAGGCTGGAGGGCTGGAGTTTACTCAATGACTGAGTGCTGGAATTATCTCAAAGCTCTTTCAGGATGTCCCCCAACAATCCCTACCTCTTGGATCCCATCCCCTTGAGTAACTTGCTTCTAACCAATAAAATATGGTAACATTGAATGACTATTTCTTCCGTAATTAGATTATAAAATGGAGACTTCTGCCTTAGGACCAGACCGTCTTTTTTGCTCACTTTGATGAAGTAAGCTGCCACGTTGGAGAGACCCCATGACAAGAAATTGAGGGTTTCCCTGGTCAACAGCCAGGGAGGAAGAGACCCCCAGCTCTGGTCAAAACCTTGACTGTAGGGGCGCCTGGATGGCTTAGTCGGTTAAGTGTCTGCCTGCGGCTCAGGTCATGATCCCAAGGTCCTGGGATCGAGCCCTGCTCTGGGCTCCCTGCCCAGCAGAAGGAGGCCTGCTTTTCCCTCTCCCTCTGCTGCTCCCCCTGCTTGTGCTCTCTCTTGCTCTGTCAAATAAATAAATAAATAAATAAATAAATAAATAAATAAATAAAATCTTTTTTAAAAGTTGAATTCCTAACTCAGAGAAACTGCGATAGCATGAGTGTGTTGTTGTGTACTGTTAAGCTTTGGGGTGACCTGTTACACAGCAATAGGTATCTAACATAGGTTCCAAGAGTGTGCATTCCACAAGAACCAGGCAGAAATTGTATCATTTCTTATGACCCAGGCTCGGTCACAAAGCATTACTTCCCCCAAAGTCACAAGCCTGCTCAGATTCAAGGAGATGGAACATAGATCCCATCTCTCAAAGGAGGAATGTCCAAGTATCATCAAAGGAACATGTCAGAGAGGGTGGCGTGACCCTCTTTGGAAAATACAACCTGCCACATGGCCCTTTGGCCTCGCCCCGCACCATGGTCTGATCTGCTCACGCGTAAATATTAAGAAAGATTTATATTGTTTTGCTATTTTGAGATTGAGGTTTTGTTTATGCTCCTTCTGAATTGTGTCTTCTGCTTTTAAGAAATGCTCAAACCATATCTCAGTGTGTCACAAGATAAATGGGAATTGGCCCTCCAGCAACCAGAGAGACTTCAGAATCATCATTTCCAAGAATGTGACTGACTGACGATCTGAAACACAAGATTCTCTCCACTTAAGAATGACTCCTCGTGAATTACGACATTGCCCTGGCTGCATGTTCTGGAACGGGCCAGCATTGCCCCACACTCCATGCAGGTTGAACAGAAACAGGACAGTGAGTGAGGAGGATGTGGTGGGGAGAACCAATGGACAGTCAAGCCAGGCTGGTCTCCACAGATGCTTCTAGCACGCCTGAGACTTGCAGAATTTCTTTTCTTTTCTTTTCTTTTCTTTTTGTAAGATTTTATTTATTTATTTGACAGAGACAGAGAGATTACAAGTAGACAGAGAGGCAGGCAGAGAGAGAGAGGAGGAAGCAGGCTCTCTGCTCAGCAGGGAGCCTGATTCGAGGCTTGATCCCAGGACCTGAGATCATGACCTGAGCCGAAGGCAGAAGCTTTAACCCACTGAGCCACCCAGGTGCCCCAAGACTTGCAGAATTTCTGAGCAAGAAGACGTCTCAGAGATCAACCAATTCCTCTTACACTAGTAATGACAGTGGCTACATTGAGCAAAACCGGACTATGACAGCAAGTCCTTTACACCCGAATCAAGTTGGCAACATGTCCCACCAGCAGGTTGTAAACGCAGGTTTCTACTCGATGCCCCAATCATTAGAGTTTGAGATCTCCAAAAATCCAGGCTTTTACCAAGTTCCCCTGGGACATGTCTGCGTGGCCCACCCACCTCTCCTGTGCTTTCCACCACAGCCAGCTTCCTGGTGCCACAGGCAGAACTCCCGGGTCTGAACATCTGCTTCCCATAGGGTACTACTTTCCTAAGCCCACTGCTCAGCCCCAGCAGGATCGGTACAGACCCTTTCCCCATTTCCCATTGTGACAACCCAGACTTGGACAGAAGAGAAAAGAATTACGACAGAGAGAAACTTAAAACCCAGTATGATTGCTCCAATTTCCCAGGCCCCGGGTTTGACATTTATACTCCTCTCTGCTGCTGCCGTGGGGCAAGGGCCAGCCTGCTTCCCGGAGTGGGGATATTCTGGATTCCCCAAATAGGTCCAGATAAAGGAGGTTGTTATTTCCCCCGCACTTCAATCTAAGGCCCATCTCCTTTGTCCTTATTTCCTGCTTTCGGATTGATCTCATTCCAAGAGGCCAGACAATTGAAGTGTCCATTCCAGGGAAGACTCCAACTTTGCAACGCTATTGGAAAAGGCATTCTGACCATAGGATCAGAGACTATATGAGACTGCAGCACGGCCCATCCTGAGCCCTGTCAAGCCAGGTCAAGTTCTTTTTCACAGTCTCTCTTCTGACGTGAGTTTATGACCAACTGATACAGTCTCCCAGGCATCTTCAGTGTCGCAGCTTTGTGATTGACTAGTTGAAAAATGGCTCATCCATTTTCTAAAAGCAATAATAGACAGATGGCAGTCCAAATGCATACTTAGGAAATAAACACGGCTCCAAAAGAAACCATTCAGAGAGAGTAAGTCCGTCTAATAAAAGGACAACATTTTACACAGTTTTGTCAACCATTTTCGTTTCTTGGAGCCACACAATATCAAACCCTCCCCATTTCAGAGTAAGATCCTTGACCCACATTTGCATAAGACCCATAGGAAGCATTTTCCTAGGTATTGCCTCTTTTAGGAGGCATGACTCTTCTTATGAATTTTAAATGATGGTTCTTTTGCACTCTCTACTTATCAAGAAATAAAAAAATCTTTGGATTCAATCTCAGCCACGCTCACCTCCTTGTACCCACTTTATGGACAGAGGAAACTGAGGTTCCATGAAATCCACTAATTTGTCCCTAATTATACAATTACGAAGTGGGAAAGCTGAAACTGAGAATACTAGCGAAACTGAGAACCCTGAGCTCTCTGGTTCTTACCACGACCAGGCCACAGTTGGTCCCAAAGGAAATGTTACGTATCACAAAAACATGCTGTGTGAAGACCAGCCAAGCGTGCAACAAATTGGTCCCATTCAGTTTGGGATTACAAGCAGTACAAACAATAGAGCAACCTTCAAAATGAACTTCCGTTTCCAGGATGAAAAGGAAACGTAGGGACACAAGCTCTTAGGAGACACCTGCAGTGAGGGGGGACCCACGCCAAAGAAAGGACATAAAGAAGAGCCTGAAAATAGAGGACTCAAAGGACAGCCTTACATCTATGCTTCATCAAATGCGTCCTTTGTGCCTGGCTTGATGCTAAGCAACAGGCGTGGGACGGGGAACAAGCCCAAGTTCCTGCCCTCCCAGGCATCAAGTCTGGCAGAAGAGGCAAACAAGTCAATACTGAGCTCGCATTCCTCTGATTCAAATGAAAACTTCATCCTGATTAAAATATCTACAGCCTCCCAGGGAGCATTTGCACCCCAGGACAGCAGGGGCCCCGAACTTGTCATTTCCTCTCTACCTGGAGTAGAATCCCAGCCCGGGCCCCCAACGCGATCCTTCCAGACCCCCGGAGCAGCTCACCTCCCTCATAATCGCGTTATCCTGGAATGTTTTGGCCTTTGAGGTACAATGTGTGACTACGACCATTGTCAACAGGCTATGACACAAAGCAACTGTCGTTTTTTGGCAAAGGCCAGCTGAGCAAATGCTTAACTCAGAAGCTGGTTAGAGTTCTTGTGAAAACAAATGACATCAGTGCTTACCCAGGAGTCTCCCAGCCGGGCTAACAAGTGTTTTCCTTTGTGAGTGTGCGTGTGTCAGCTGTGCTCCTGCCTCACGGGCATGCAGGAACTCCGCACAGAGGGAAATGGCACAAAAGTCTCCGTAGCTCAGCAAGCTGTCACGTTGTCCAGAAGAGCCCTCGGAAAACCTGCTTGGCAGGGAGGCCAACATTCTGAGAAGTCTCTGCATGCCAAGCCCTGTGCTGGGGTTTCGGGGAGATGCAGGAGGTCAGCCAAGGTCATGGGCTCCTAGGGAAAGAAACATCCACTGAGAGGCTTCCACAGGCCAGGTGCTGGGCCAGAGATTCCCTTACCCTATCTCACTGAACAGTAACCGGTGTGTACTCAGCCCCACATCAGTACCCCACATCGAGGTCATCACTTGACAAACCCACCACTACAGCAACAGCGAGCAATACTGATGTTACCCCAGATCCCATGGGGACAGAGAGGGGACATTTACATTGCAGAGCACTAATAAATCTGAATCCAAGGGACACCTGGGTGGCTCAGTTGGTTAAGCATTTGCCTTCAGCTCAGGGCTCAGGTCATGTTCTCAGGGTCCTGGGATCGAGCCCCACATTGAGCTCCCTGCTCAGCATGGAGCCTGCTTCTCCCTCTCCCTCTGCCACTTCCCCTGCTTGTGCTCACTCTCTCTCTCTCTCAAAGAAACAATTAAATCTTTAAAAAATTAGATTAAATTCAAAAAAAAATTAGATTAAATTCATCTGAGTCCAACACTTTGCTGTCTTCTCCCTCCTCTCCTCCTCACCCCGTCTCTCTGACTCCCCTGGGGCACAGTTCTTCCCACCTCTGTCTCCCTCTTCCTCCCTCCCCATGGCTTTTTAGGGCTCCTGGGTGGCTCAGTTGGTTAAGCGACTGCCTTCAGCTCAGGTCATGATCCCGGAGTCCTGGAATTGAGTCCCGCATCAGCCTTCCAGCGCTGTGGGGAGTCTGTCTGTTTCTCCCTCTGAACTTCTCCCCTCTCATGCTCTCTCTCTCTCTCTCATTCTCTCTTAAATAAATAAATAAATAAATAAATAAATAAATAAATAAATAAAATCTTAAAAAGAAAAAAAAAAGAAACGGCTCTTTAAAAATCCCTGGGCACCTGGGTGGCTCAGTGGGTTAAAGCCTCTGCTTTTGACGGCTCAGGTCATGATCTCAGCGTCCTGGGATCGAGGCCCACATCGGGCTCTCTGCTCAGCAGGGAGCCTGCTTCCTCCTCTTCCTGTCTCTCTGCCTGCCTCTCTGCCTACTTGTAATCTCTCTCTCTGTGTCAAATAAATAAATAAAATCTTTTTTTAAAATAAATAAATAAATAAATAAAATAAATAAAAATCCCCTCCACATCTCTCCCTGTCACTTGCCTAAACCCATACACAAAAGCCTAATAGCCAAAAGACAAGAAATGTCCTAATATTCCTCAAACATGGCCCTTGTGGGTCTTACTTTGTCTCATTCATTCATTTAATAGTTATCAAGTGCCTGGCACTGTTTTGGGCACAAGGCGTGAGCAGTGAACATAATAGACAAAAATATTTGTCCTCATGTAGCTTCCGTGATCCTATCATGACCCTTTTTTACATATAAGAAATCCGAGGTTCAGAGTCAATTGATTCCACAGAATCAGACACATGGAGTCCAGGGACAAAATCCAGGCCAGAAAAAGTAACTAGCAAGACCTACCGAGGGTTCCAAAGGCCCAGCCAACCTCTCTGGGGTTTGTGGTGAGACTAGAACCTGTGTGCCTAGAACCTGGTGAACAAGGTGTGGGTGTCATGCCACAAGAATGGCCCTTGGAAACAAGTAAGTCTGGGTTCAAGTACCAGCTCAGCTATTTACTTGGACTAGTTACTTCACTCTGTAAGTCTCCTTTTTCTCATTTGTAAAAAGGGGATAAAAATTAAACTTACTTTATAGACTATGATATAAATATAGATACAGATATATAGTTATATAGATAAAGATATACACACTCATGAAATCCTCACAACAACCCTATGTTTTGCTAGATACCATATATGTATTTGGTGTCTAGCACATAGTAAGCTCAATAAATATCAATTATTATTTATTTCTTCATTTACTTTTGTTATTATTAGTAGACAGAAAAACTGGACTGCTTAGAAGTAGACACTCACAATTTGTTAGCCCATCGTCCTTCTTTTTCTTCTGGGAACAAACTTTCTCACAATCACCTTCCCGCCCTTCATCAACCTCTTAACCAACCAACTCTACCCATGACGTTTTCGTGGAAGCCACCATGTTAGTAAAATATGACCCCCTCTCCCAAACACTGAACCAAGCTGGACCGATCATAATGCTCCTCCCAGGAAGTTTGCATCTGGAACAGAAAAGAGATATTAATCTCTGGTAGCTAAAGCTTCTACTACTAGCAGCCATGTTCTCAGCCGTATGACCTGAGGAGCAGGGAAGATCAGCTACAATAAGAACAAAGAATGAGGGTCACCTTGGTGGCTCAGTCAGTTAAACATCTGTCTTTGGCTCAAGTCATGATCCTGGGGTCCTGTGATCAAGCCCCACATGGGGCTCTCTGCTCAGCAGGGAGTCTGCTTCTCCCTTTGCCCCTCCCCCCTTGCTCTTTTTGTGTCTCTTTCTCTGAAATAAATAAATTAAATCTTAAAGAAAAAAAGAAGAATGAAGAATAAAATTGATGAAGAATTCATGATTCTTTCATGAAGAATGAAACTGATGTGCAGAGAGAAGCAGAAATAGGATATGGAAAGCCCTTGCCACCATTTGAGAGCCTGGTTCTACTTCATTCCTCAAGGCCAACTGCAGTCTTTTCCTTGAGTTCCAAGACATATTCTATGAGAAAATTCCTTGTTTTTCCCAAGCTGCTTTGATTTGTCATTCTATTTTTTGCAATTAGTAAGAATCCTAATTAAATACAGTTCTGATTCAGCAGACTCAGCCTTGATACATGGGGTACAAAGGACTTTAAGGGCCCCTCTCTGATGAAAAATCCAATTTTCCCTTAATAGTCATGATTAAATACTCCCAATCAGTTTAATAACCCCCTTCTTTTCCTGTTGATTTATTGACATGAGGAGCTTTAAGTGGCCAACTGGTAGTCTTTACTTACTGTTTAATAGTACCATTGAGATGTTCCCTGGTGGAAACACTCCTCCCTTGTGAATTAAGACTTCTAGACTAGCAGAGCCTAAAACAGTGGAGATAGGAAGTGAAAATTTTGCTAGTGGACCACTACAAGTAACAGGAAGTAAGAGGAACCATTCCCATTTCCACCCCTTAATTCCTGGACCCATTAAAAACTGGCTATTAGCAAAAGAGCAGTTGGTCACTGATTTAGAGCACATATTATATCCTGGAAGACTTTGCCCCAGCTCTGCAAAGTGTTTCCATCCAACTAGCAATATAACTAAGTCGAAAATGTTGTTACTATTTCTAAAAGGTCATACCACCACTTTATCAGGCAGTTGCTTTAAGGTAATGGGAAACATAACAAGACCAGTGAATTCCATGAACATGAGTCATTACCACACTTCATTTTCAGGGAATTCCCTGATCAAAAGCAATGTTTTATGAAATACCACGTGAATAAAATATTCTGTAAATCCTAGGATGGTGGTTTTAGTAGAAGCCAAATTGGGAAGGTAAATTTGTATTCAGAGTATGTGTCTATTTCATTGAGAACAAAGTTCTGTCCCTTCCATGATGGAGATAATCTTTTTAAATCAATCTTCTGCTAGGTGGCTTTCTGGTGTTCCCAGAGAATGGTATTGGATGCTCAGCCATATTGAATGCTCAGTGTTGGTCTCTCCTGTTGGCTGACTGGACATTCAGCAGTGGTAATTGGAAGTCCTTGTTGCTAAGCCGATTAATAAATAACCCCCATGGATCGTTTTCATTTGGTTTCCATTGGACTAAGACAAGGCTGGCTGAGAAAGAGATTAACAGATATCCACAAACTGGTCACCTCATTCTTCTGCTTAATATCCTCTTCCAGTGAGATTTCTGTTTGGTGAGTTTTCACATGGGACACAACATCTTAACACTCTGATCATATTCAGAGATTTCTACACACAGACCTTCTTATCACCAATTTTTCACTCATGATCCTTCTAAGTCTGGACTACACAACAGAACTATTAGCCACTACTCATGTGTCAATATAGATCCACACTTCAACTGACTGGGAGGATTTTCCTTCCCTCTCACCCTTCGAAGCCATCCCTATTGGCAGGCCTGCAGTACTACAACCATCCACTTTGGGGTAGCACCAGCATATTACACAAACCAGGCCTGGAATTTTCCCTCCTTAGCCAGCTTGTCATAGGGAACTCCCCAAGAAGCCACAGATTCCAGTTGAGAGGGAAGAGGCAATGTGGTAAGAGCATGGACTGTAGGAACTAGGGCCATTTACTTCTACAACTTATTTGTGCCTTCAGGACTTACTTGAGCCTGATCTCATACATACCACTTCCATCTAATGATCGAATGCAGCTGTGAAGTCCCAATTTATGGCTTGGGGGGTTAGACAACATCTAGTTCATGGTGGAAAACTTATATTACACAGTAACTTGGTGACTCATGGTCAGTCATTCAGTCTCTACGAAGGCCCAGTTACAACCTAGAAATTGTTTCTTTAAAGAATACTTGTCTTGAGTGGATAGTAAATCTTTGCCCTTGAATCCTCAGAGTCTGGGCTGTGAGTCATCTACAGAAGCCTGCTGAAGTTGGCCCACAGTGTTCCTATCCACCACAGGCACTCCACGTACCACTGTGCATTATACAGACCAAGTGGTAGAGCATTCTGTATGGTCTCCTGGACCTGATGCAGAGCCTTCTCTTGTTGGGGGTCTCACTCAAAACTGGCAACTTCTCAGGGTTCTCAGTAAATGAGTGAGAGCCGCATGTGAGTTTTTTTGGGTTTTTTGTTTTTTTTTTTTTAAGATTTTATTTATTTATTTGACACAGAGAGAGAGATTACAAGTAGGCAGAGAGGCAGGCAGAGAGACAAGGAGAGGAGGAAGCAGGCTCCCTGCTGAGCAGAGAGCCCGATGTGGGCCTCGATCCCAGGATGCTGAGATCATGACCTGAGCTGAAAGCAGAGGCTTTAACCCACTGAGCCACCCAGGCGACCCCGCATGTGAGTTTTATGATGCCTCAAAAACCTAAAGAAGCCCAATCAGTAATTGTATCTCTTTCTTAGTGGTAGGTAGGGACAGATGCAACAACTTTTTCTTCGCTTTGGAAGAAGTATCTCACCATGCCCCAGATCACTGGGCCTCTAGAAATTTTACCAGGATGATAAGCCCCTGAATTTTTGTGGAATCTATTCCCCATCCTCTGTGTGCATCTATCTTTCTAATGAATCTAACATAGCTACTGCTTCCTGCCTGCTTACCAGGAAGCATGATAGCATCAGCATGATATTATCAATCTAATAAACCAGTGTGATTCAGAATGGAAGGGCAATTAAGGTCTCTTGGAACAATATTATGACATAAGGCTGAAGAGCTGATAGGGCCCAGAGGCAGGCTAGTGAGGGTATATTGTTGACCCTACCAACTGAAAGCAATCAGCTCCCAATCTCTACTCACAAATACGGGGTGGCGGGGTGGTGGGGGGAGGCATTCAGATCAACACCCACATGCCAGATGTGTTGAACTGTTCCAATGATAAAACTATATCTGTAACCACTACCTGATTAGATTCACAGTAATTCATGTCAATGCTTCAAGGTGAATCTGTCACAAGGTAGGCATTATGTTATACATTTACAGATGAAAAGGCAAACCACAGGGATGCCTGGGTGGCTCAGTCATTAAGCATATGCTTGGGCTTAGGTCATGATCCCAGGGTCCTAAAATCAACCCCCACATCAGGCTCCCTGCTCAGCAGGGAATCTGCTTCTCCCTTTGTCTGCCACTCCCCCTGCTTGTGCTCGCTCTCTCTCTCTCTCTCTCTCTCTCTCTCTCTCTCTCTCTGTCAAATAAATAAATTAAATCTTAAAAAAAAAGAAAGAAAGAAAGTGGGGCGCCTGGGTGGTTCAGTGAGTTAAAGCCACTGCCTTCGGCTCAGGTCATGATCTCAGGGTCCTGGGATCCAGCCCTGCATCAGGCTCTCTGCTCAGCAGGGAGCCTGATTCCCCCTCTCCCTCTGCCTGCCTCTCTGCCTACTTGTGATCTCTCTCTCTCTCTCTCTCTCTCTCTCTCTCTCTCTCTGTCAAATAAATAAATAATCTTTAAAAAAAAAGAAAGAAAAGAAAGAGTAGGCAAACTACAAAAATGTTCACACACTATTAATGGGAAAAGTCTGAATTTGAATCCAGCATCCATTATGCTTTACCATTATCCTACCGCAGCCTTAATACCATGATTGTTCTCATTTGGACCTTTGATTTAAGTCATGTAAAAACGTACCAAACCTTCCAGAAACTACAAGAGAATGACATAACAGAAAAGGTATGCTGTTCCCAGAAGATACAGAGGAAGTACCTGAGAGATACTGATTATATAGACCTTGTCTCTATCAAGCTTTATCTGTTTCTCCCTGTAGTAGGTGACACAGATAAATAAACAGGCAATTACAACATAGTGTGAATAAGTGTAATGATGCAAATGCATCTTATAAGGACAAATAGGTGGTATCTTAACCCAAGTGTGGGAGTCAAGGAAATTTTTCTCAGAGAAAGTGATACTTGAACTGAAATGTGAAGAATCAGCAGGAGTTAGGCAGACAAAGTGGGGCAGGGCAAAGATGTGGGGGTGGGCGGCCAAGTAGAGAAACTAGTACAGGGAAGAGCAAATGTCAAAGCCCTGAGATGGCAGACAGCACAGTGGATTCATTCAGTAAGTCTAGATCTCAGAGTGTGAGGAAGGAAAGGACAAGAGATGAGGCTGGAAGGCTAAGCATGGGCCAGATCATGAATGAACTTACAAACTTTGTGAAGAAGTTTGTATTTTACCCTGAAGACAATAGAGAGTCATTGAAGAGATTTAAGCAGGGGATAGCATGACAGTTTCACACTTTATTTTTATTTTTTTTTAAGATTTTATTTATTTATTTATCAGAAAGAGAGAGACAGCAAGAGAGGGAACACAAGCAGGGGGAGTGGGAGATGGAGAAACAGGCTTCCCACTGAGCAAGGAGCCTGATACAGGGCTCCATCTCAGGACCCTGGGATCATGACCTGAGCTGAAGGCAGACGCTTAACAACTGAGCCATGCAGGTGCCCCCCCATCCCACCCTTTTTTTCTCATTATCGAAATATAATGGCATATAACATTATATTAGTTTCAGGTATACAATATAATGATTTGATGTTTGTATATACTGCAAAATGATCTCCACAAAATTCTAGTTAATATGCATCACCATACAGTTATGAAAATCTTTTTCTTATGATGAGAACTTTTAAGATCTACTCTCTTAGCAACTTTCAAATATACAATAACAGTATTAGTAACTATAGTCACCATGTTGTACATTACATACATACCCATGACTCATTTATTTTATAGCTGAAAGTTTGTACTTTTTAACCCCCTTCACCCCTTGTGCCCACTCCACATCCCCACTCCTGCCTCTGGCAACTACTAACCTGGTCTCTGTATCCATGAGTTCTTTTTTACTCTTTATTACTATTATTACTATTATCATTCCACATATAAGTGAGAGCATACTGTATTTGTCTTTCTCTGAATCATTTCACTTAACATATGCCCTCAAGGTCCATATGTGTTGTTACAAATGGCAAGATTTCATTCTTTTTATGGTTGAACTATATTCCGCTGTACATATATACCACGTTTTCTTTATCTACTCATCCATCAGTGGCCCCTTAGGCTGCTTTCATAACTTGGCTATGGTAAATAATGCTGCAATAAACCTGTGAATTCATGCAGTTTCTAGAGTTAGTGTTTCATTTCTTTAAGATAAATACCCAAAAATGGGATTGCTGGGTCACCTGGTATTTCTATTTTTAATTTTTTGAAGAACCTCTTTCATAGTTGCTGCACCAACTTACATTCCCACCAACAGGACACAAGAGTTCCCTTCTCTCCACATCCTCATCAACACTTGTTATTTCTTATCTTCAGAGCTGGCACTTGAGCTCCTGCCTTCTCATTCTAGAATTTGCCATGCAGTGCTACTTCTCAGAAACAAATTAGCATATATATTACATACTTTGTAAAGTCACAAAACGAATACTTGTTGCACAGGCATCTTCCTCTGGAACTAAGTCTTTTCAACAGAGAAATATTTTTATATACATTTTTAGAAATGCTATCAAGTGTACCAGGGCTGCTAAAAATGTTACCAAATGCCAGTCAACCCCTCCTGAATCTCAGAATGATCTGCAACTTCAAATAAAACAAAAATGAACCAGAGAAGATGATTGATGGTTCTTCAAAAGAACCAGCCCTCAAACACCTGAAACTTGAGGCAGGAGGTCAAAGAGGATTTTACTACACAGAACTCAACGGTTCCTGTCGTGTTGTAACTTGTATTAATTCCTACAACTCCCCATAAAATGGCTGCTCCACAAAATGGAGTCACTTAGGCTTAGAGCCGCATCAGCTTTGTCACCGAGCGGAAAGAAAAAGAGACTTTTTGAACAGCTGCGTTGTAAGACCAGTTTTTCCATGCCACACCCCAATGGACTTGGAAACACCTGGAAATAGCAGGTGTTTCACCTGATCCCGCGAAGGTCAGATGCAGACCTGGAGGGTCGGGTATGGGTTGACCTCCTTTCTCATAATGGACAGAAAAACTGGACTGAGATGCCCTTCAGGGAGACCCTCCACTTGCTGCGAGTATCCGCTCAGACACCGCGAAGCGGAAGTGAACTGTCACCTGCACAGGTGAACCACAGTGCACAATCCGCAAACAGTGCACATCCCCCAGGGAGCAGGTGGACCAGAGCAGCGTCCCGACTGCTCCGCCCACCGGTGATGCGTGCTCACCCCTCTTTCTCATCTATCCCTATTTATTCTATGTCTCAGCCCGTGTGTACACAAGCAGTACACCGCTTGAGTTCGAAAAGAAAGGAATTGCAATTGGCCTATTTGAGGTACAGGGAGTACTCTGCTCTGACGTGTCACTCCGGTAAATAAATCACACAGAGACAGCACCACCCGTACAGGGCGGCTGTGGCAGAGTTACCCTACCTTCAAGCCCAGTAACATCATTTTTAACTCTTCTGTGTCTCATAGTTAAGTAATTACTCATAGACAAAGAGTCGTATGCAACTTTTACAGCATCTGAAGGAGAAGATGAGACTGTTATCAATGGAAGATCATTTTCTGTTATTTCAGAATGCAAACGGCAAGCTGGGAGAGGGAATTTGAGTGCTAACAGAATGACATTTCCCGGGTAGTCTAGTGGTTGGTTAATGGAGATAGAAAATTTGAAATCAGCATTGTCCTGAGTTTTTCAGGTCATTTGGCGGTGTCACTCCTCACACCCACTTAAACAGGCTCTGGAAGGATTTTTGTTAATAGAAAACTAATATACATTTGTATATGCAGAGAGGAAATTTTGAAAGACGGAGCACAGTACTCCGAGGATTGTGATTCTCCTGGGGATGGTAGTAGAGATGAAACTGATTGGAGATGGGGGCATTTATAGGCTTCTATTGTTTAAATATAGTTTGGACACATGTACTGCAACAACAGGGTCCACCTGGGAACAGCAACAACAATGCCGAAACAAAAACAAAGAGCAATGGTTTCCACCTTCAACAGCCAAGCAATCTTGAAAAAGAAAAAACTAGAGGTATCACAATTCCAGACTGCAGGTTATATTACAAAATGGTAGTAATTAAAACAGTATGGTACTGGCATAAAAATAGACACACAGGGGCACTTGGGTGACTCAGTTGGTTAAGCATCTGACTCTTGATATTTGGCTCAGATCATGATCTCAGGGGATGGAGCTCCATGGCCGGTTCCTAGCTCAGCGGAGAGTCTGCTTGTCTATCTTCCCATCTATCCCTCCCCGTGCTCTCTCGCTCTCTCAAATAAATAAAAAAAAATTTTTTTTTTAAACAGACACATAGCCTGCATGACTCAGTTGGTTAAGCAACTGCCTTCAGCTCTGGTCATGATCCTGGAGTCCCTGTGATCAAGTCCCACATCGGGCTCCTTGTTCAGCAGGGAACCTGCTGCTTCTCTCTCAGCCTGCCACTCCCCCTGATTGTGTGCTCACTCTTTATCTCTCTCTCTCTGGCAAATAAATGAAATCTTTAAAAAAAATAAATAAAATAAAACAAAATAAAATATAGACACATAGATCAATGGTATAAAACATAAAACCCAGAAATAAACCCACAATTATGTGGTCAATTAATCTTCAACAAAGGACTGAAAATACAGTGGGGAAAACTTTTTTTTTTTTTTTAATTTTATTTTTATTTATTTCACAGAGGGAGAGAGATCACAAGGAGGCAGAGAGGCAGGCAGAGAGAGAGAGGGGGAAGCAGGCTCCCCACTGAGCAGGGAGCCCGATGCGGGCCTCGATCCCAGGACCCTGAGATCATGACCTGAGCCGAAAGCAGAGGCTTTAACCCACTGAGCCACCCAGGCGCCCACAGTGGGGAAAACTTAAAGCCTCCACAGATGATTCTTATGGGCAGCTGAGTTTGAAAGCCAGGGTATTGGTTTAAAGAAGTAAAGGCTTTTCTTCCACAGAACACAAAATCTAGAATTGGGTGGACCAGAACCAGCACAGTTGCTAAAGGATGTCATTAAGGAATCAGGGTCCTTCTATCACTGCTCCAAACTTCTTAGCTTACCACTCATCTTCTTGGTAATAAGATGGCTGCTGCTTCCAGGCATTGTATCTAAGTTCCGTGCTGGAAGAAGGCAGAAGGGCAAAAAGGCTTCATGTCACAAGTCTTTGCCTTACTTTTTTTTTTTAAGATTTTATTTATTTATTTGACAGATATTTTATTTATTTATTTATTGACGCAGTGAGAGAGGGAACACAAGCAGGGGGAGTGGGAGAGGAGGAAGCAGGATTTCTGTGGAGGAGGGAGCCCGATGTGGGGCTCGATCCCAGGACCCTGAGATCATGACCTGAGCCAAAGGCAGACGCTTAACAACTGAGTCACCCAGGTACTCCAAATCTTTGTCTTCTATTCAGAAATGACAGCCTACCTCAGGGACTTCTGGGAACTTCTTATTAACCCAAACTATATTTCATGGCCATCTCAGGTTATAATGAGGTCTTGGAATTTGTGTGTGTTGCTTTCCAGACTCTATGGTAGAAGACAAGGGAGAAGGTGATTAAAATGATTATTAAGGATTATTAAGGATTAATTGTTATATTAACTCTGTCCCAGCCCAAATGTCAGCTAGAAACCCTAGTCTGGTCCTACTCTCTGGAGTGGGAAAAAGAGTGTAGTAACTACCAGGAGAACTGAAGACAACCATAAGGTAGGACAGATGCCTGATAAATTCTTTCCTTCACGAGGCTACCAGAGCTTTATTCTCACAATTTTTTTTAAGATTTTACTTATTTAGGGGCACCTGGATGGCTCAGTGGGTTAAGCCACTGCCTTCAGCTCAGGTCATGATCTCAGGGTCCTGGGATAGAGCCCCGAATCGGGCTCTTTGCTCAGCAGGGAGCCTGCTTCCCCCTCTCTCTCTGCCTACTTGTGATCTCTCTCTCTCTCTCTTTCTGTCAAATAAATAAATAAAATATTTTTTAAGAAATGATTATTAAGTGAGCCAATCTACAGTGTTTGCAAAACATGAATGTACTTTTGTATTTTTTAATGTAAATACAGTAGTATAAAGACTGTAAGGAACTGTCATACCTGGAAGAAATTTCTTGATAACCTGCCTGTCCATCACACTATATTACACTCATGTAAGTCCAAAATTCTATGCTTTTTTTGTTGTTGTTCCTGAGGCTATATTAATTAGCTAATACAGCAGCCTTTTCAAACCCAAAGTTTTATTCCAGTAGAAAAGAAGCAATCATTAGCCTAAGCCTGGTGAGTGGAATGACCACAAAATCCTCCCAAAAGTCCTGGCCTCCTTTTGCCTGATAGTCTCCAAAATAAAGTTAATTTCTCTAGTGACCTGATGTTCACATTAAACTATTTGCTGCCAAGGGTTTGAATTACTGCAAATATGTCCCTTGGGTTTATCCCAGTTGAATTAATAATCAGAACCCCCACCACAATCTCTTGTTTGGCAGTAATTCTTATTCCAGCCTCCCTCCTGAATTTAAAACTCATGACTTCCAACTGCCTGCTGGATAAGAACATCTCAACGTCCCACAAGCAAACCAAACTTGGTGTGTCATCATGATCTCATGATGCTCCCCCCCCCAACCTCCTGCATTCCCCATCCCAGTGATTAGTTAAGTCCAATGATCAAGTTGTTCAAACTACGGATCTCAGAACTGTGCTCACATCTTCTCGTTTCTTTATCTCATATTTCCAGTCTGATTCTGTCAATTCTACCACATACATCCTTTCCAATCTGCCTCTTCTCCTCTAATTCACGCCCAACTATTCTTCTACCTGGATTATAAAGCAAACATCACTCAAATCATTCCAATGTCCCGAGGGTAGCAAATATTGTGCCTTCAAGAAACGGAAACAGATGGAACGCCTGGGGGGCTCAGTTGGTTAAGCAGCTGCCTTCGCCTCAGGTCATGATCCCGGGATCCTGGGATTGAGTCCCACATCGGGCTCCTTGCTCAGTGGGGAGCCTGCTTCTCCCTCTGCCTCTGCCTGCCACTCTCCTGCTTGTGTTCTCTCTCTCTCTGACAAATAAATAAATAAAATCTTAAAAAAAAAAAAAAAGAAAGAAAGAAACGGAAACAGAAGCCAGCGGGGTTGAAGCATAAAGAGCGAGGAGAATGGGCGCCTGGGTGGCTCAGTGGGTTAAAGCCGCTGCCTTCGGCTCAGGTCATGATCTCAGGGTCCTGGGATCGAGGCCCACATCGGGCTCCCTGTTCAGCGGGGAGCCTGCTTCCTCCTCTCTCTCTGCCTGCCTCTCTGCCTACTTGTAATCTCTCTCTCTGTGTCAAATGAATAAATAATTTAAAAAAATCTTAAAAAAAAAAAAAAGCGAGGAGAGTGTCAGGAGATGAGGTCAGAAAGGCAGGCTGGGTCCAGATCCCGTAAGGCTGTATAAGTCATATCCAAGAGTAAGACATGTCAATATATATCATTGTGATGGTAGCCATTGTAGGGCTTGCTACTGAAAGTGTACCAACTCAATACACTCTCTGTCATTCACCCTTTATGTTGGCCTCAAATCACTTTTGTAAAACATTCATCAAATTATACTGAAAACCCATTGTACCCATAATCTCAGTCTAATCATGAGAAAAATATCAGACAAATCCCAATAAAGGGGAATCCTACAATATTCTTGACCATACTCCTCAAAACTGTCAAGGTTATCAAAAAGAGGAAAGTCTGAGAAACTGTCACAGTCGAGAGAAGCCTAAGGAAACATCGCTTAAATGTAATGTGAAATCCTGGCACAGAAAAAGGGCATTAAGTAAAAACTAAAGAAATCTGAATAAACCATGAATTTTAGTTAATAAGAATGTATCAATATAGGTTAGTTAATTGTAATAAATATATCATCCTGGGGTGTTAGTCTAACTTAGTCAGTAGAGCATGCAACTCTTGTTTTCGGGGTCATGAGTTCAAACTCCAGGTTGGGCGAGAGCCTACTTAAAAAATACACACACACACACACACACACACACACACACACACACACACACATCCACGCATATATATCATGCTAATGTAAGATGTTAATAATAAGGGAAATACTATGAGGGGCTCTGTGGGAACTCTGTACTACCTGCTCAGTTTTTCTGTACACCTAAAATGTTCTAAAAAATAAAGTGTATTCAATTAAAAGGAAAAAACTCTACCAATAATTCCTTCATTCCTAAAGGACAAAGGTTAAACTCAGAAACACAACATGTGCTTAGGACATTTTTCCAAGCCAATTTTTATTCCCCCACACACACCCAAATTACGCCACAGCTACAGTGAACATTTAACTTATCCACAGACATCCCAGGCCCTTTTGTGCCTCTGAGTCCTTGCATGTGCTGTTCCCTCTGCCTGGAATGCCATAGTCTGCCCATCTCAGCTTAGCTAACTCCTCAATGATTCAACTCACGTGCTTCCCCAAATTCTTCCAATTCACTTGTCCTGTGACATTCCATAGCTCTTGAAACAAGACACATTCTCTGCCATGACAAACTCTAGAAGAACAAGCTGTCTGGATCAAACACCTCTCCTTCACCACCAAGGTCTGAGCAGCTCCCCAGGCGGTCAGCATCTTTTACACTTTCCAAGGCAGACACTAGACAAAAGCCCAGTATGAACCCTGCCATCCCCACAGCAGGAGATCCATATCAAGCTGTCAGGGTGATCCTGTTGGTTTCCTTTCCTTCTGCCTGAAGTGATGGGAGAGGCACTCTGTTCTGTTACCCAAGATACGTGATCAAACTGCTTAGCTGTCCCAAAGAAATCCTCTTTATAAATCCTCTCTTTTCCATGCATTTTATACCATTGACATAGGTGAGCAGCCCAATGAATTCTGTTATCAGTTTCAGGTGTCTGCTTTGAAGACCTACAGGCTGATTTGTCTTGGCAAACTTGCTTTGCTTTGGCATCTAGCATGTGGTGCTGAATATGTCTACAGGCTTCGGCATTCCTTCCCACATCCTTCTCTGTGCCTTCCCATGCTACAGAGGCTAAAAAGTTAAAATAACTCCCCTGAAGCCAGGACACTAAATTCAATTAAGTGTCCTCATATGAAACTAGGAAGGCATAAGTAGGATGGAGAGCATCACCCTGCTGCCATTTCCCCTTGGCAATCAAGGTCATGAGCACGTTGAGTATAGAAAGCTGGAGGGGCAGCTGATCTCAGCTTTTCAGTGACTGCTCACCACCTTCCTGGATGTTAAGAAGCAGCTGTGATGCTCATGGCAGGGTTGACAGAAGAGGCATTCACTTTGTAGTGCCCGGAACACAGCCACAGCAGTGCACTCTTGAACCCATTAGTTCTGGCGGTAGTCCCTAACTCTAGGTACTCCAGCTCTTCCAATGATTTTGAAAGCACCTAACGCCCTATATTAAATCGTTTTGTGCTTAAAATATCTACGGTGGTTTCTGTATCTGTATTAGTCTGTTTGGGCTATCATACCAAATACCACACACTGGGGGACTTAAACAACAGAAATTCATTTTCTCATAATTCTGGATGCTGGAAGTCCAAGATCAAGGTCAGCAGAGGTCTCCTGAGACCTATCTTCTTGGCTTGCAGGTGGCTGATATCATTTTTTTTAAGATTTTATTTATTTATTTGACAGAGAGAGACATAGCGAGAGAAGGAACACAAACAGGGGGCGTGGGAGAGGGAGAAGGAGGCTTCCCGCTGAGCAGGAAGCCCGATGCGGGGCTTGATCCCAGGACCCCAGGATCACGACCCGAGCTGAAGGCAGACGCTTAACGACTGAGCCACTGTGGCGCCCCAGGTGGCTGATATCTTGCTGCCTCTTCACATGATCACCCCTCCACATGTATACACCCCTGGTGTCTCTCTGTGTGCCCTCATTTCCTCTTCTTACAAGGACACAAGTCTGATTTTATTGGGGCCCACCCTAACATCCTAATTTTAACCTAAATCTCTTCAAATGCCCTCTCTCCAAATGTAGTCACATTCTGAGGTAGTCGGGTTTAGAGCTTCAACATGTGAATTTGGGGGGAGCGCCAATGGAGTCTATAACACTATCCTTCACTGAAACCTGACTGAGACATATATCTTGATGTGTCTGCCCATGCTCCCAATTTAACAGCCTTTAACAAATGAATGAACGAATAAATACAACAGGGATTTACCGCAAAAGCTCACTGTTCAGTGATTTTTTTTCCCTCTGTAACGGTTGTTAAGTCTCCTTTCCAACCTCTCTACCCTCTCGCCATTTTTTATCCTGCAGTTCTTATGGAAGGCAGACAAGACCTTCTTGATGAGCTGCCTGTTGCTGCTTAACAGTGTTACCACAGTATCTGCCTCGGCAGCACATATACTAAGAAAACAATGTTACCACGCCTTTAACTGCTTAATACATCTCACAACTTCCATGGTTCAAAAGACCAGACATGACTTGACTGGACCCCCTGCTTAGGGTTTCAGAAGGCTGCAATTAAGTGTCAGCCAGGGGGCACCTGGGTGGCTCAGTCGGTTAAGTGTCAGCAGGAAGTTTCCCGTGCAAAGTCAGTCACTCTTATACCCTGCCATATGTTGACTAGATGACTTCAGTGAAGAAGATAAGCACAAAGTTTAGGGTAATAGCTAATCGATGAAAGAAGCAAGATGCAAAATATCCTGAATAGCGTGAAATCCAACAAGACTCATTGTCAAGTTTTGTATTGAGTTACGAATTCATGGGGATTCTTGCCTTGGCAGTAGTTTGTGTAAAAAACAACTGGGTTTTTTATTGACCACGGATTCATTGTGAGGCATTAATGGAATGTGGCTGATAAAAACAAAGGCCAGGGCAATTCCTGAACACAGTCATAAATCTAGTGTCCAGATAAGAGGCTGGCAGTTCAATCCTGTTCTAGTCGGATCTCGGGGAGTTCTATTTTTCCTTCTAGGCGTTCATTTCACTGTTGGAACATGGCACCCTTAACCCATTTTTGTGGAGAAGTATTTTCTTCCACTCCTGCTTCATCCTGTGTCCTCACATACTCAAAAGCAGTGTGCTAAAATGGGCCGATGAGGTCTCCTCTTGTTCGGCAGCAAGGTTATAAAACAGCAAGGTCACGTGAGCCAGGTTTCTCACACAGATGTCAGCCGTGCCAGTTTTGTGTTGACTTATTCTTTTATTGCAGCCTCCTCTCCCTAGGGACTCAGGTCTAAATCTGGGGATGATGAAATGACCAGAAATCTGACTTACAGCCGTTACGTGCACTCCACATGACTCCTCCCTCCCACTACAGTCACAACACAACCTTTGTCCTTGAAACAGCCGCCCTGCCTAGAGTTCTTATTCTTCATGCAAAGACTCCAAGACACCAGCCTTGCCAGACTCCTATAGGAGTCTAAATCCACCATTTCGTCTGAAAAGGGAAACCCCTGCTACTCTCAAATGCAAAGAAGTCATCAGAGTACGGTAGTAGATCTCCCCCCTCCTATAAGTGCCTTCTTCCCTGCATTACCGGCAATCCCTCCCACCTCTGGCTTCCCTCGTTCTCCAGGTCTGAGAATTGGGAGCATGCAACATGTAAGGAGGTAAGGAGGAAAAGGAGGAGAGAAAGAAGAAGGAAAGAGATTTACCCTGATCCTAAAGATAGGTTCTTTTGCTATTGCTCCAACAAATCATGGTTCTCTCCTTTCTTCTCTCTTTGTCCCAAACCCTCTTCAGGGCACTCACGTTCCCAGGGGCTTCAGGAACCACAGGCTTACAGGGCCTACTCTCACCAAAAGAGTTGATCCTAAAGCTAGAACCAGTCCAGCAGGGCCACCTCCCAGTCCCAGCAAGATGCCCAAGGATCTGCTGAGCCAGAACTTCTTCCTTATCCTGAACAAAGGCCGGAGAAACCATGGTCTGGCCAACTAATGCCCTTGGGCTGGAGGGTGGAGGTCATATCTCTAAGTCAGGCTCTGTGCTCAATACTGTGAATTCTTTATCTCATTTTAATATCTGCAGTAAATCCTGTGCTGTGGTGTATTGATTAACAGGTCTTCCAGGCAAGAACAGAAAGCTCAACTCAAAAGGGCATAAAGTGATGGGGATTACTGGTTTACACACTGGAAACAACAGAAGTAGGACGGGCTTCAGGGTGGGTTTATTTAGGAGTTCAGCAATGTCTTTAAGTAGTCCTGCTATTCATCTGTCCACCCCACCAGCCTCAGTGAGAGCTTCCATCTAGGGCTGGCCCCTGTTGCAGTCTCAGAGTGGCTCTCTGTTGCTACTGGGACCACATGTATCCCCCGTTCTTGTCTAGCAGGAGACAGAGAACATTTTTTTCCTGGAAGTAACCAGCAAGCTCACTGGCCTGAATTAGGCCACACCCACCATTACATCTACAAAATGGCCTAGAAATGGAAGCATACTAGGCCTGAGCCTTCAACAATGGAGTACTCTGTTGGGTAGAGATGTGAATACCCTAACAAAAGCCATGGTAGTTACCAAGAGGAGAGCAGGTGTTGGAGAGGCAACCCCAAGGCCCTCCTAGGTATACACTACCCCAGTTTTACTGAGAAGAAACTGAAGCTCAAAGAGCCCATGCATCTGTGCAAGTCGGGGAGCTAGAATTCTCACACAGGCCTGTCTGCCCCAACGCCACGATACCTTGAGGAATGAAACTAAAGAAAAACTGGAGTAGTAATCAGCCTTAAGTGTGGAGGTGGGAAAGGGGAGCAGGGGCTTCATGAGACTGGAAAGATCTCAGCCACTGTGTTGGGACCAAGGAGTCACTGAATCAACCCACCCCACAAATCTGAGGCTGCTCTGAATGTGGAGACATCAGCTGGTCCCATGCCTAGCTCATCAAATGTCTATAAACTGGAAAGAGACTACAAATTTATTACCCATGACGGAGAGTTCTAGAGCATTGCTTTCCAAGTCCATTCTGGGTTAAATCAATGCTATGGTCTAGGCTGGAAACCTTACTACAATGCATAACTTTGCTCCTCCTGGGAATGTCTTCCAAGTTCCAAAGGACAGATTTGCAAATAGACCTCTGGAGCACAGCCCCATCCTTGCTGGGAACTGCCTTTCTTTGACTTGTTTATTCGGGAAAGCTGTTATGGACTTTCACCCAGGAGTTGCCTGGCAGGATGTGACTTGGCTTTGGCCAACAGAGGGTGGAGCCAGCAGGAGGGTAAAGCTGATAGCTACTACTCAATGCTAACTGGGCACCAAGCTCTACCCTGGGAAGGGAGAATGGCAGAGCATTCAGAGGCCATGGTACAACCGGTCTCTGACAAGGGACTTCATTTAAGGAGCTCGAGTCTCCCCTTCCCATCCTGCTTCCATCTGGTGGAAGAAGGAAAGACAAGGTTACATGCACTCCCGTGGCCTGAAAGGTTTTTGCAAGTTTTGAGGGTCAGTGAGTATAAATTCTCCTTTAAGCAACTGCCCTTGCTCCTTCCCGTTGAGGTCTCTCATGAGCCAGGGTCGGGTTTAGTGCTGGGGCCTGTGGCGGCCGCGCTGGCCTCAAGGAGTTCTGTGGTCTATTTTGAGTGATTTTACTGTTCCTGATCCTGGCAAACTTATCCACTTTTCTGACAATATTTAGAGTCTGATGTAAGTGTGAACTAGATAATGACCTTTAAAGTCATAGCATGATGTTCTGTTTAAAGATTTAATTTCTTCCTCAGAGCATCTGCAAAGTACCCCGACCCTTCGCATGGCCTCTTGGTGATTTCCCCAAGTTTCTGTCCACTTGTTGGGGTGGGGACGGCTGTACACTAGGCAGAGCCTTCACGTGTCTTGGGCCGTGAGGAGTTTCTGCGCCAGCTGAAACCGTTCCGTATGCTTCGGAAGTTCTTGCAGCCCATTCAGAGATGCAAAATACTGACCGGCTCATCTCAGGCACATCTTTCTCTCTGGATATTTTAGGATCTTCCCTAAAACACATATGAGTGCATACAACTAGCTACCCCCATGAGTAGTTACTAGAACTTGGCTAACATTTCAAGCCTGACATGGCTAAAACGATACCATATCTGCAGCTTAACTTTAGGTGACTCACCAGAAAAGCTATTTTAAACAAAATTTGTAGAGACTGGGATTACATTTGTTCTAAGAAAAACAGACTGAAGGGACCAAAGGCTAATGTAATATTTTGAAATGCTCTTTTTAAGTTCATAGAAGTCCTGCTGTATTTTTTTGACAGCATCCTAGTTACCAAGCACAACAGGAGGGGCAAAACTGGTATCTAAAACACTCAAAGAACCATATCCTGACACCATCCAGCGTACATTCATTGGAGAGCAGGTTTGCAGAAATAGCAATGGTCTTGTTCATCTGGTCACCAGGAAGCCTCGTAAATTCGATTGCAAAATAACACTTGTCAGGGGGAATCTGGGTGGCTCAGTGGGTTAAGTGTCTGCCTTCAGCTCAGGTCGTGATCCCAGGCTCCTAGGATTGAGCCTTGCATTGGGCTCCCTGCTCAGCGGGATGTCTGCTTCTCCCTCTCTATTACTCCCCTACCCCTCGCTCATGCTCATGCAGGCACGAGCACTGTCTCCCTCTCTCAAATAAATAACATCTTTTTTTAAAAAGATGTTATTTATTTATTTGACAGAGAGAGAGATCACAAGGAGGCAGAGAGGCAGGCAGAGGGAGAGGAGGAAGCAGGCTCCCTGCTGAGCAGAGAGCCCAATGCGGGGCTCGATCCCAGGACCCTGAGATCATGACCCGAGCTGAAGGCAGAGGCTTAACCCACTGAGCCACCCAGGCGCCCCTAAATAAATAAAATCTTAAAAAAAATTGTCAGAATAAAGCTCTGGTAGCCTCATGAAGGAAAGAATTTATTGGGCATCTGTCCTACCTTATGGTTGTCTTCAGTTCTCCTGGTAATTACTACACTCTTTTCCCCACTCCAGAGAGTCGAACCAGACTAGGGTTTCTAGCTGACATTTGGGCTGGGACAGAGTTTCTAGGAGGAGCAAGGGATCAACAGATGCACAGGACAAGGGGCTCCCATGGTACTGAAATTGAGGCCACAGGTAAACAACAAATTCATGACTCTCCTGAGAAGTCAATTCCCTTCCTGAAAAAATATCTGTGGCCCAAACACTACGAAGACAAATACTCACTCATATGTGAACCCTAAAGAAAGAAAAAGAAAAAACTGAACTTATGGAAACAGAGAGCAAAATGGTCGTGGCCAGCGGCTATGGGAAGGCTGAGAAAATGGTAGATGTTGGTCAAAGGGTATAAACTTGCGGTTATAAGATGAGTAACTCTGGGGATTGAATGTACAGCCATGAGGATTACAGTTACCAATAACTGTGGTATATACTGCAAACTTGCCCCAATGGTAAACCTGCCGCACTCTCACGGCATACACAGACCCCAACAGTAACTGTGTGTGAGGCAATGGGTGTGCTCATTAACTGTGGTAATCGTGTCACAAAACACACGTAGTTTCCATCATCACGCTGTACACTTTCAACATATGTAATTTTATTTGTCAGTTATACCTCAGTAAAGCTGGGGGAAGGGGAAAAGAAAAAAGAAAACCTAAAAAATAGACAATCTCCAGGAGGGGAGGGGAATTTGAAATCACTCCCTCAATCCCATTCTCTAGAGTTTTCCTTTCTGCTTTGGGTCTCTGCTTCACTTTCCACAACCATCAGTAGATCAGCCCCCTCCGGGAGATGCTGCTATTTCTTTAGTAGTACCCAAGCCCCTTGCCTGGACTCTGCTTTACACAGTGAAGACAGGCCGGAACTTTTCCAAAGAGTTTATGAGATTCGAAGAAAGACCGATGGGGACATAAACAAGAAAATATGTGGAACGTAAACAGGCTTATGCAAAACAGGAACAGTGGTAACGTCTGGGAAATGAGACACGGAAAGAGGAATTTTGTACATTACAGCCTTCTTGTTTGGTTTTCTTCCCAAGAATTTTATTTAATTTGTAAGTAATACATGTATACTTTGAAGCTTATACGGTATTAGTTTTGGTCCTACCATAGCATTCTAGTTGGTGTGATTTACTCTACCCACTGACTTTGAGCCTTATTAACTCTGAGAGTCTTCCTTCTGCTCCTTGCTACCCCCATTCCTCCCCAACAGGTCTCACAGACCTACCGGCAAGAACAATGGGTGAGACGTTTGATCATTCATTCAACAAATGTGCTACCACATGCCACTATCATGCCAGACACTGAGTAATAGGTTATCACAGAGCTTCAATGCCTATTAGTAACACTCAGACGTCTTTTCTCTGTGATACAAGAAAGATCGAGCGTCATTTCCCTCCATCTAGGAAGTCCCAGATCTTTTTTTTTTTTTTTTTTTTGAGCCCAATGCGGGGCTTGAACTCAGGATCCTGAGATCAAGACCTGAGCTGAGACAAAAAGTCTATTACTTAACTAACTAAGCCACTCAGCACCCCAGACCTTACCTTTTTTTAAAAAGAGGAAGAATAGGCACTTAAAATTATATGAAAAAACACTTCATAGATCATTAATCTCTGCCAATAAAAAGATACCAGTTGAAGGAATTCTTAGAAGACAAAGGAAAAGAACTCATTTACATACAAATGGATCTTCCTGGAGAATGCAAAAGGAAAACCCCACTTTCTGATCTGGAACAGCAACAACTACTAATATAGTCAAGATTAGGACATCTCTGTGCTCTGAGTGCCTCTACTAAGATGACTAAGGGCCCTTCCCAGGCCCATATAAGCTTTGACTACTAACGCTTCCTATGCTCATAGTACCTCTTTTACTCCCTCTGTTCATCTAACTTGAACTCAAGAATTACCCCCTGAGAGTAATTCAAATTGGACTACCTTCATTTTCCTGGGGTACCCACTTTCTGGGTACTTTATTCAGCTTCTGTTTCCTCAGAGAAAATGAAGAAAACATTTGGAGACATCACAAGGGAATCTCATCCCAAGGTTTACAGCCACCTCTGCTGAGCAAAGTGCTTCCCAAGGAATATCACCCACTGGCGCTCTCCTGGGTGAACGGTCTGTGCTTGGGGGATGTGCCTTCAGTTGTGACTTCCATGACATCATGGCGCCATGAGGAAAAGACTTCCACACCTAAGTCTTATTGCCCAGAGCCCTGTGTGGACTCCTTTGGAACGTTGTCCAGGGTCAGTCAGGGAATCTGCCCTTCCCTCCTGCCCCCTGCCTAGCTTACCCCAAGGGATGGGACAGACAGGACTTAATGGCCAAAAAGAAGAAAGCCACCTGTGTGGCCCAATAATCCATCCTAGGAAATGACAGGCCAGATAGTATCCAACTACACAAACATATATTCTGAAATCCCCCCAAATTCTTCAAGGCATTTTGCTAAAACAAACGAATGCAGAACCATCCTAGAATCATTTCAAGAATTACTTCTGACGAAAACAGCAGGTGGCAGCAAAGTTTCACATTTTTTTACCCTTTGGCCTGGAATGAAAACAAAGTGTCATGGAATAATCTCCTCATCTCTGAGTCAGCCAGCTGGCTCAGAAACTGGCACACTGCCATCTTGTAAAGTGGAGAATATAGAGTCTTCTTGAGTGGACTCTGTGCGTTTTGACAAAAGAATCCAAGAAAAGTCTCCTCCCAACCTCAAGCCAGATGCCTGCCTGGGTCTGTAGGTCAGGCAGGACAGTGACTGCCGGGGAACAGACGGATCACAGAGGCAGAGGCTGTGGCCCTGAGTCTCCTGTTCTCTTGCCCAACGTCAAGGAGCTGCTCACGCTCAATGGGGAAGGCTTCAGAGAAGCCCAAGGATAGTTACGTGGAAATATGCCTGAGAATCGTGTATACACCTCACAGCATTTTCACCACCTCTTAGGATGTAATCCAAGGGGTGAAACGTGTGGGTGGAGAAAGATAGGGGAGACAAGAGGTTTTCAAATCTGGTCTCTGGTGCACCTACAGGTTTAGGGACCTCACTACCTCACAGCCGCTGTAGCTCTGGGCTCAAGAATAGACAGTGCCAAAGTCACCGTCTCGTTTGGCCTCAAATGTCTTCCTTGCCTTAGTATTGTGCTTGGCTCCCAACTTCAAGCTGTGGCTGGAAAGTTTCCATTGCCACAGCACAGCAGTGGAGTCAGGAGCCCAAATTTTTGCTGAACTGTTTTGCAGAGTGAATCCAGTTTTGTCTTTAAGAAGTGACTGGCCAGTTTATTTCATCTCCGAATGGTGCTTTGTGCTCTCGCAGACCTTATTTATTTGTTTGTTTGCTTGTTTGTTTGTTTGTTTGTTTATAAGATTTTATTTGAAAGAGAGCACACGGGCAGAGGGTGGGAGGTGGGCGGCCTCCAGAGAGATGGGGAGAAGCAGACTCCCCACCCAGTAGGGAGTCTGACAGCTAATGCTGCGCTCCATCCCAGGACCCTGGGATCCTGACCTGAGCTGAAGGCAGACGCTTAACCAACTGAGCCACCCAGGGGTCCCTCTCTCAGACCTACTTTAGAATGAGCTGCCCAATTTCCACCCCGGAGGAAACTCTCTTATTGTTCAAAAGAGAGGTGGAGGAGGGTGTAGATGGGGCTGGAGGATCTTGTGTAGTCATTTTTTTTTAAAGTTACAAAACTTGTTACAAAAGAAAAAGACAAAAGGACAAATTTAAAGACCTCGTTCCAAGATCCTAAACAGATTTTACAAGCAGATATATTTTGGGGTTTTCTTTTTGGAAGTGGAACTGACAGAAAAGTGAGTAGCTTTGGCCTTTTGTAAGTTACATAATTACATCTGCAGCATTAGCAGCTGCTGGTGATCAAAGGGAACATTCCTGAAAGGTGCAGGGGAGGTAGGAGAAGTTCATTTATTTACATAACACAGGGCGTCAGCCCCAAGCGCGTGATTTTTTTCTTTCCGGGAGAAAATGCGATCTTGTTCTGAGGACTTAAGGACAAACTTCACAGCTCTCTGCATGGAAAGAGTCCTTTAAAATTATCTACTAAGAAAAACATTCTATAATTCCTTTGAATGTAATAAACAATATCTTTGGGGGCAACTTGCAGCAAATGTTCCAGAATTCATATCAACATTTTAATTCCCTCTCTGCATGTATGTTCTACACTCCCCTAATATGATGTTAAATCATTTAATGCGGAGAATTGACAGCACCAGGAAAATATTTGGATAACTGTCTGGAGTTGCCATTATTGGCTTTAATTATGACCTACTGGCTCTGGGGTCCTGAAGCAGCCAGAAAATGAGGTATGTATGCCAAAATATTCATTAGAATTCCCTTTTCAGTCATTGTTCAGAAAGAAAGTTTCCTTCTGGCTCTCTTCTTCAGTGCTTTTAAGTAGAATCATTAATATGCCAGATTTTTTTTAAAGGATTGGTCAGAAAACAAGATTATGTGCATACCTTGTATTCTGCATTAAAAAACATCTTGAAAAGGTCAAACGTCCCTTTGCTCTCATCCTATTACTCTGAAGAAAGAAGAGTTTTGCAGCCATGAAGCTAACTGGTACTCTCCACCGGGGCTTCCTCCTCCTCCTCCAAGCTCTCCTGAAAAGACATAATTCCTATGAGCTTCGGAACCGGATGTACTAGTGAAACACAGCTTGGCCCTCCAGAGTAACTAGTCGGAAAAGACTTTTTAATTCCTTCTGCTCTTCACTGCTTGTTTCTCCCCGAATAGAAAATCTTAGACATAGGGGAGGATACTTAGTGGTTATTGATTTCATCTCTTCATTTTAAAGATGATTAATCCAAAATGAAGTAGTAACACCCAGTGTTTCAGCCTTGGCTTGGGTTCTGGCACAGAGAGAGACAGGGTGCTTTTTTTTTTTTCTTTTCTTTTCCACCATCAGCACATCCTTGTTACTATTAAAAACAGCTGGCATTTAATGAGCATCTACTACACTGCCAGGCACGGGGCTGATGCTTTTGTACACGTTGTCCTCACAACAAGCCTGTAAGGTAAATATTATTATCCCCACTTTATAGCTAATGAAACTGAGACTCGGGTTAAGGGATTTGCCCAAAATTACAGGGCGAGGAGGAGGAAGAATCCATTTGCAAACTCAAGGTTGCCTGACTTCAAAGCTTACGTCCTTTACTTTTCCCCCACGCCAGCTGCTGAATGAAACCAGGCCTGAGTGCAGATCAGTGCGGGCTCTCCCATCACTTTAATTTTTTCAAATAATGGAGTGAGTAATGAGTCCTCCACAGTGATGATGTAAAAAGAATGCCTATATCCAGGCAGTCCCCAGTTACGAGAGTCTGCAGAGGTATTAACAGGGACCCCATAGATGTCACTATTTCCCATTATCTCTTGTCATGTCTAACAGGACAGTTTATTCTGAAAGTTTTGGAAAGACCTCCCAGCTTTTAATAAAAGCTGGATGATTCAGTGTTGACAATTTTTCTCTCATTTAATAGAAAATTGGTGGGGGAAATTCAGGATGAATGCTTATTTTGGGAAAAAATAATTTGGAGGGTTGTTTTTTCTGCCCCAGGTCATAGAGAGCTGAGAGAGCAGATGCGGTATAAATTAGGGAAGTTTATCTGATCGTTGTCTACAGTGGCACAGATGAGGGAGTTATTGCCTGGAAATGCTAGAGTTTTCCACTGAAGCATGGGCTGGGAAAGAAACGTTGACGTTTTTGAAAAACTAATAAAGTTAAGATAAAGTTGGAACGTCATGTGTTAAATTAAAGAACACGAGATGGAGACATTCAGGGGAAGCGTCCATGTTTTTTGACCTCGGTGCCAGTGAAAACTTCGTGTAAACTGAAACTTTCCTTTCTCCCAAAGAGACAATCATTTACCTGGCTGAGTTATAAGTAAGCTGCCTGCGCCCCGCTCCCACAATTCCTTGTCTCTGAAAATGAAGTCATTCAAACCCCTCTGTAGCTAAGTCCATGCCAGGTCAGGGAGTCTTAAAGGAGCATCATCTGCATGTTGGGTTGTTTCTGTGTCTAATTACCTCATCCACGGCTACCTCCTAATCCAAGCCAACATCATCTCATCTGGACCACCACAATAGCATTATATCCAGTGCCTGGAATGGGGCCTATCACAGAGTAGGAGCTTAATAAAAGACTGTGGATGGATGGATCGATTGAATGGCTGAATGAATGACATCATGGTAGCACTTATAATCAGTGACCCAGTGCTAGTTCCCTGACTCTTGTTGTATGTCTGGGGCAGAGCCCCAGGACACGATACCCTATCTCTAGGACTACTGCCCTGCCCTGTTCTTGCCAATCTCTTTAACAGCAGTTATTATGAGTCTACTACTAGGGCTGCCAGAACAAAATGCCATAAATTGGGTGGCTTGAACTATTGCAGAAATTCTGAGGCGACTGAGAAACTCAAGCAGCACACGGAGAGCTGGGAGAACACAGCTTATTAACGCCAGCGGGCCCAGCAGGATCAGTCCCAAAGTCACAGCACCCGGCTATGATTGAGGCAGATATTTATAGGTAAGCTAGGGACTTTTTGCGGGGCCCTTCCTGATTGGCTCGGGGCCAAGCGGAAGGTCTTAAGGCTATGTGGAAGCAACCTGGTGGGGAAGTGCCCAGTCATCCTTAGGGGGTTCCTCATCTCAGTGAGGCAGCCATTTTGGACTTTTCCGCCTCATGCTCCCCCTCTTGATGATTGAAAGGGATACCCTAGAGATCATCATCTATATTTAGAGGCTGGTATCCCTGGAGAGTGAGAATGCGGGCAGTTATGTGCTGAGAGACGGTGTTTTTGATAAAGCGGATAAGACCATTAAGAATGCAGGGGCTAAGAGAGATCAGGAGGAGTAGGGATAACAAAAGACCTGCTAGCGGTAACAACCAAGATGTCCATGACTGGGGGTTAAAACCCCAGGTGGCAAATTCCTCTGACAGCGTTGGATGCGATCTTGATCTCAGAGTTCTCAAATCTTTGAGGTAATGATCCCGGATTGGGATTATTATTATTAACAGCATTCCTCCTGGAGGAAGAGGCAAGTTCCTCCCTTTTTGGCAGTTAGGAGGTCCAGAGCTCGCCGATTTTGAAGAGTCATAGCTGCCAGGCTGGTAAGTTGTGTCTGGAGGGATGTTACCGAATCGGCGTTCGGCTTCATGTCATCATTGAGTTCCTGTGAGAGCTTGAAATAAAAGTTAGTAGAGGTCCCAAGGCCCGAGGCTCCGGTAGCCACTCCAGCCAGAGTGCCAGTGCCCAGGAGGATGGGTAGGAAAGCTGCTCGTTTGTTCTGGTGGTGGAGAGAGACCCAGACTGGAATTGAAATTCTGAGTATAGTGAGGTGGAGGGAGACAGGAACACTAGGATGCAACTGGAGCCGGTGTCATTGGTGTTGCGACACCTAAAGAGATTATTTTCGCAGAAGAGGAAAATTCCAGGAGGGGCGCAGTAGGGTAGAGGAGCTGTGAAGTTATGGCAGCCCAGGTCAGGGGCCTCGGGCCGCAGGGGAGGGGGGAGGAAGCAGGTTAGGTTGTCGGCTGGGAGTAGGGGGGCTTTCTGTATGGGGCCGTAGCTTCTAGGTCCTGTGGTATTAGGTAATGGCCAGTTAGGAGGGACAGGGATACCGATGAAGCCTGAATTGGCTAAGGGGAGACAGACCCAGCATGCAGCACTAGTACGGAATCGGGTTTGGTTGAGCCACAAGCGGAAGGAGGTGTTTAAGAATTGATGAGTATAATTAGTAATGGAGGGCCCATGGACAGTGGGACCTATGGAAGGGAAACGGGCAGTGGGGACCTCCCGGTGGAGGGTGAATGTCATTCCAGGGTCTCCCCCAGAAACATACAAACACAGTCCACGGGACCTCTGTTGGTCCCAGTAGGGGCCCCCGCAGTCCTGTGGAGTGATTTCTAGGCTCGGGTTAGTCTGGGTCATGACCACCTGCCTGAACCAGGGGTGGGCGTCAGATGCCATCCGTGGGCCTATGGTCTCACAACCCCATTGGGCACAAAAGGTTTCTGATGATTCCCTGCATTTCTTCACCCTTCTGTCAGGACAGAGATATAACTGGTATCCTGGTAGACACCGGGACCAGGGCAGGAGCTGACATTGGGGGTACTCGGAAGGTGGGACATTGGTTCTGATTCATAGTCTGGTTGGACAGGACTACCTCTTTGTCTCCCCGAACCTGGGTCAATTTCCAACGGTATGTTACTGAGCTGGTGAGAGTCCCTAGCGGGATCAGACATAAGAAACCTAAGAGTTCAAGGATAAACTTCCTGTTGGGTACTCGGGTTCTTGAGGATCCTTTGTGAGAGTGAATTTTAAGGAGTCTGATGGCGACGGGTCTGAAGTCAAGTGGTCTGGTCTGGGTTTGTCTTACTGTATGTGGACCAGCCCAGGTTGGACGAAGGGTTTCATGTTTCCAATCTTTTACCCAGACCTCATCTCCAGGATGGAAGAAATGGACGGGAGTTCCTAGAGATACAGGGGCTCTCTCTAACAGGTGGGCATGTAGTTTTGTGAGGACTTGTCCTAGGGATTTTAGTTGGCTCTGGAGGTGTGTATCCCCTAGGACACTGAGATTGCCCAGGGTGGGGATTAACAGGTGGGGGTGGTCTGCCATTCACCAGGAACAGAGAAGTGCTAAGGGGAGTAAATCTGCCCACCCAAGGGAGGTCTCCGTATGTAACTTGGAGAGGGTTTCTTTAAGGGTACGGTTCATGTGCTCTGCTTTCCCTGAACTCTGAGGTCGGTAGGCAGTGTGGAGTTTCCAGGAGATGTTGAGGGCTGAACTTAGTCCTTGTAGGATCTCTGAGATGAAAGCTGGACCACTGTCGTTGTGAATGGTGAGTGGGATCCTGTATCGAGGAACAATTTCCCAGAGTAGTATTTTGGTGCCCTCTTCGGCCTTTTCAGTTCGGGTAGGAAATGCTTCAACCCATCCTGAGAAGGTGCAGACTAGGACCAAAAGATATTTGATACCTCGGTGAGGGGTCATCTCGGTAAAATCTACCTCTAGATCTTTGAAGGGTGTTGTCCCTATGCGTTGTACCCTGGGGGATGGGGTGGGTACAATTTTTGGGTTGTGTTTAGCACAAGTGACACAATGGTCTGTGATCGTCCAAGTAAGTCTTTGAGTTCCTTAAAGGCTCTCTCTTGTGTGTCTTCCCATGTAAAGTTTGCTTGTCCGGTCCCGCCAGTAAATCATATAGGGGTCTGGCTATGATTGAGAACCCCGGTATCCAGATTCTACAAAATCCCACGACTCCTAGGAACTCACGTAAGGCTCACTTAATAGTGGGCCATGGGAGGCTAGTTATTATGGCCTTCCGTTCTATGCTGAGGGCCCGCTTTCCCTGAGTTATTATGAACCCCAAGTATTTGAGTTCTTGTCTGCATAATTGTGCCTTTTTCCAAGAGACCCGATATCCCTTCTTTGATAAATGTTGTAGGAGGTCGAGTGTTGCTCAGTGGCAGGTCTCCTCAGTCGAGCTGGTGATGAGGAGGTCATCAACATACTGGAGTACTGTGCGACCAGTCTGGTCTCAGGGAAAGTCGGCTAAGTCAGAGGCTAGGGCTTCACTGAATATTGTTGGTGAGTTTTTAAATCCTTATGGGAGTCTGGTCCAAGTGAGCTGCATTTGATGCCCTGAGCCAGCATCAGTCCATTCAAAGGCAAAAAGGGGCTGGCTTATTGGGGCCAGGTAGATGCAGAAGAAATCGTCCTTCAAGTAGAGGCAGGTGAACCAGGTAGCGTCCAGCGGGATCTGGCTTAAGAGGGTATAGGGGCTGGGCACCACTGGATGTAGGGTTTGGGCGACTTGATTCACAGCACATAAGTCCTGGACGGGCCGGTAGTCACCATTGGGTTTCTTTTTTTTTTTTTTTAAAGATTTTATTTATTTATTTGACACAGAGAGAGATCAGATCACAAGTAGGCAGAGAGGCAGGCAGAGAGAGAGGAGGAAACAGGCTCCCTGCTGAGCAGGGAGCCCTATGCGGGCCTCGATCCCAGGACGCTGAGATCATGACCTGAGCCGAAGGCAGAGGCTTTAACCCACTGAACCACCCAGGCGCCCACCATTGGGTTTCTTAATGGGGAAGAGTGGGGTGTTCCAAGGGGATTGGCATTCAATCAGGATGCCTGCCTCTTTTAGTCGTTCCAGATGTGCCTGTATACCCAATTGGGCTTCCCGTGAGATTGGATATTGTCTCTGCCACTGAGGTTGAGTTCCAATTTTTAGTTCTATAATGACCAGGGCGCTCGTCAGATGGTGAGGCCGGGAGGGTTGTCCTCTGCCCAAACCTCAGGGACTGTGGTTCAGAAGGCTTCAAGGTTCATTTCAGGGTGATGTTCATCCCAGTGAAACCCTCAAGCTTCTGGAGTTTGCGGCAGATGTCAGAGGCTGATTGAGCCACGAAGGCTGCATTTACCATCCACTGGTTCTCTGGTGCTTCTGGATCAAATGGGGTGTATATGTGGAAAGCCTTGCAGAGTCGCTTCTAGTAATTTCCGGGGGTCTCTTCTCCATCCTGGGTTACATCAGCCATCTTTGACATGTTGGTAGGCTTTTTGACACCTTGGTGGAGGCCCCGCAGGATGGCGTCCTGGTAACACTTGATGGCATTCCGGTCTTCCTCAGTGTTGAAGTTCCCAGTCAGGCCAGTTGTCCAGAGTAGACTCTTGGGGCCCATCCTTCAGGGTTCAAAGTGCCGACTGGTGCTACCTCCTTGAGCCATTTACACGCCTCCTGGAGAATTCTTTCCCATTAGGAACAGTCGGTGAGGAGGCAGGTGCTGGCTGCAGGGTCACCGGCATCTGGGGAGTTGGAGGTGGTGGGGAAACTGTTGTCGCTGGCAGGGCTGGGGACATCAGAGGGGCTATTGGAGGCATTGGAGTGGGAGGAGGTGGGGAGGGTATGTCCGGTGGTGAAACTAAAGGTGGCAGTGTGCCAGGTCCCACCTTGGGTGCAGTCGGGAAGACCAGAGGTCCATGGGGTGATGGGAGTTCATCGTCCAGGTCCCCTTGGTGTATGGCCTTATTTCGGATGCCCTTGGTCGGTTGTGCAATGAGAATCCTGCACTGTCCCTTGCCATTGGCACAGAACCGAACCCGCTGAGGGGAGGGTCCTGGCTATTTCTAACCAGGAGCCAATGTATAGGAATTGGTCTGGATGTCCTGGGTTTCCTGTGACTACACGATAAACTCATCGGACAGTGGGGAGGTCTAAGGTTCCTTCTGAGGGCCAGCCAACAGCAAAAGTGCGCCACTCCAGCTCACATAGGGTCCTCAGTTTTCCTGGGGTCATATGTACCCCGTAGTCAGCACTAAAACCTTTCCTGAAGTTTTTAAGCATACAATCTAAGACAGTGGGTTTACCGGGTTTCCACCCATCGTGAATGGTGTTGCAGACAAAGGGTGGGATTCTTTCAGATGCTGTCCTGCTCGAGTCCCTCGATGGAACTTAGGAGCAGCTTAGCTAAGGTCTATCTATATAAGCCCTGGACCAGGCTACTCCATGGAGTAGATGATCTTATGCCCTATGACACTTCGCAAGACTCAGGGTGCAGCCCACTCAGACTCCGGAGCCAAAGCAGTGGAGTCCTACAGACACACTCATATACTCGGGCATTCCTCAGATTCATGCAGGTTGGACACCCCCTCTGGGTATCCCTGGCTAATGGAAGGTGATCAGGCTCCCCTTCCATCTCTATGGACGGGTCTGACTTGGATAGTGGCCCCGGGGGCTTACCTGGTCTGACAGATGGATCCAGCCAGTTCTCCCTGGTCTCCTATCGTGGGTCCAGCAGGGCGGAGGCGAGCCGCGGCTATCCGGGAGAACCCAGCCCCGGGTCTGCCAAAATCAGCGGGGCGCGCCTAAACCCTAGGGTAGGAATTTCGTTGCCCTCCAAGGCTAGTCTCCATTCCCACACCGGTGGCACAGTGGGCCAGCACGGTTGGGTTTCCCAGTCAGGGAACCAAATGTTACAGTTCTGGTGTGACCGAGTAACTCAAGTGGCACATGAAGAGCTGGGAGAACACAGCTTTATTAATGCCGTCCGGCCCAGCAGGATCATTCCCAAAGTCTGAGCACCTGTCTATAATTGGGGTGAATATTTATAGGTAAGCTAGGGACTTTTCCCGGGGTCCTTCAGGTGATTGGCTCGGGGCCAGGCAGAAGGTCTTAAGGCTATGCGGAAGCAACCTAGTGGGGAAGTGCTGAGTCATCCCCGGGGTTCCTCATCTCAGTGAGGCGGCCATTTTGGACTTTTCCGCCTCAGAACAATGGATTTTTTTTTTTCCTCACAGTTCTGGAGGCTAAAAGTCCAAGATCAGGGTGCCCACTGGTTTGGTTTCTTCTGAGGCCTCCCTCTTGGCTTGCAAATGGCTGCCTTCTCACTGTGGCCTCACATGATCACTCTTCTGGTCTGTTATCTATGTCCTAATTTCCTTTTGGCATAAGGACACCAGTCCTGTTGGATTAAGAAACACACACAAGACCTCATTCTACATTAATAACCTCTTTAAAGGCCTTATCTCCAAAGACAGTCACTTTGTAAGATTCTAAGAATAAGACTTCAACATATGACATTGGGGAGGGAAGACACAATTCAGCCCCTGAAAATCTGTCACGAGCAGCATCCTCTCTCTGCCTTCTACAGGTGGACTTCCCTGGGGCCTGCCTATCATTTGCTCCTAGAATGCCCACTGCCATGTTCTCTGACATTCTTGATGCCCTGTTACTTCCTGCTATTCCTTCTTGATGCCAATTCCTTACAGCAAAGCCATCTGTTGTCTGTTATCTCACCCTGGGCTGGCCTTCTTCCCATCACCTGCAGCTGGTCTTCTCTCCAAACACCTGTCCCTGCTGGCAGCAGTTAACCCTTCTATTTCTGGCTGCATTACTGGTTACAACCCTAAATCTAAACTAACAACTCAAAAACTAACTAAATAAACTAATTCTTGGTCTCAGCCTGTTATGATCACTGGGATCCATTTTTGAAATGGCTTAAGAGTGATAATGTCTGGGCCGAATAAAGTTAAGTGGTCTCACACAGATCAAAGCACTCCAAGTGATTTTATTTTATTTTTTAAAAACCAGATCTTGGGCGCCTGGGTGGCTCAGTGGGTTAAAGCCGCTGCCTTCGGCTCAGGTCATGATCTCAGCGTCCTGGGATCGAGGCCCGCATCAGGCTCTCTGCTCAGCAGTGAGCCTGCTTCCTCCTCTCCCTGTCTCTCTGCCTGCCTCTCTGTCTACTTGTAATCTCTCTCTCTCTGTCAAATAAATAAAATAAAATCTTTAAAAAAAAAAAAAGAAAACCTATCATTAAAAAAAATAATAATAAAAATAAAAAATAAAAACCAGATCTTATTTTTAAGGAATCTCTGCACCCAACATGGGGCTCAAACTCACAGCCCAGAGACCAAGAGTCGCATGCTCCACTGACTGAGCCAGCCAGGCACCCCTCCTCTAAGTGATTTTAACAAGAAGAGGCTAAGGATCACTGCTTTGACTGGAGAAAGAAACCCCTCAAATTGAGACAAAAACTAGAACAGCAGGAAGTAGGCTGGGAGATCCCGTCCCACGTGTGACTTGTGAATATAATGCATTGAGTCTTTCAGTGTCCAGTCCCACCCAAATACAAGGGTGAATGGCTCTCCCTTCAGCTCTTACCGCCCTCTTTGGTGTAAAGTACCCATCTTTTGATCTAAGAACCTGGGGGTGACTTAGTAACATCTACTACCACACATAGCAATCAAGATGGGGCTCAACAATAACTGGACAGAGCTAAGTGTCACTTCGGCTCGGCCCCCTGAGTATGGCTGATGATGATGAAAGACCCCTACCAACAACCCTGCAGTGGTAAAAAGAAAAAAACAAAACAAAAACCAAAACACCAGCTAACATGGCTCTTTGGCTCAGCAAAGGCAGACTCAGTTAAAAGGCAGATGAGTTCCAGGCATTGATCAGCCTCCCTCCACAGGCTTCCTGGGGCTGGTGGGCCGTCTCTGCAGGGTGCTATCTGCTTCCAGGTGGGGCTTGTCCCCAGGCCTCCCTCCAACCTCCTAGGTCGCTGCCCTCCCCTCACCTAGGGAAGGCTTGGGTGAAGTTTGGCTCTCTTTCTAGACTCTTTCCAATATGTCCTGAGGGCAAAACCCAATCCCTCTTGCTTCCCGGCCTTCCGTTTTTATTCTCAAGGGCTTTTTCTTCTCTCAACAAAACCTGGTTCTCTGCAAATAAAAGGCCTTGGCTTTCAAAAATATTGTTTTTGATGTGGACTTCAAGAGGCTATTTTGAAAGTCAGAAAACTGAACATTGACTGTTTCATTCTGTTTCTTTCTCTTTGCATTCCCGGTGTACCAGTCCTAACTCTCCTCCAGGCAATGCCTCCGATTTACTAGGGGAAAGGTCAAGTGGAGAGACTGTAGCAAAGAAAAGCACAAAGATTAACATTTCAAGATATTCTCTTTCCATAAGAAATACTGCAACATTGACCAGTCCAGGGCCCCAACCCACCCTGACAAGTGAGCAGGCCAGGATGTTCTGGCTGAGTTTACCCAAGCAGAGTGAAGTGGAGAATCAGTATTCATCTTGATAATAAAAGCTCTAAATGACAACTATTAAAACATTGTTTTCTTCAACAAGTCAACGGCAGGAAAACAAAAGGCAGGGCGGTTGCTCTAGATTAAAAGAAACTTCAGAGATGGAACAATCTTGTTTGCAGCCTGTTTTGAACAAACCACTGTCAAAAGACATTTTTGAGGCAAAAAGGCAAATTTGATTATGGACTGGGTATGAGATGATACCACAAAATTACTGTTAACGTTAAGTGTGACAATAGCATTTGGTTATGTAAGAAAACATGTTTTAAAAAACAAATGTATACAGAAGTGTGTGGGTGGGTGAAATGATACAATGTCTGGGGAAAAGAGAAGCATGGATGGAAGGAAGAAGAAAACCAGATTCTTTGGCAAGATACAAAACAAAAGGGGATACATGAATTAAGCACTGCAAAATCTTGGTAAGTGTTAGAGTTGTTTTTTTAAATTTTAATTTAAATTTTATTTTTATTAAGTAAACTCAATACCCAATGTAGGGTAAGAATTCACAATCCCGAGATCAAGAGTCAGCCAGGCAACCCTGGTAAGTGTTAGGGCTTTTTTGGTTTTTTTTGTTTTGTTGGGTTTTTTGGTTTTGGGTTTTTGTTTTTTTAGAGGAGGAGAGGTGGGGAGGGGCAGAGAGAGAGAGAGAGAGAGAGAGAGAGAGAGAGAGGTAATCCCAAGCAGGCTCCGTGCCCAGGGCAGAGCCCAGTGGGGAGGGGGGGGAGGGCTAAATCTCATGACCCTGAGATCATGACCTGAGCCAAAATTCAATGCTTAACTGACTAAGTCTCTCAGGGGCCCCTAGATTTTAAGGATAGGTATATGGGAGCTCATGTTATTTTCTCTATTTTTTTGTGTAAGTTTGAAAAATTGAATAATGATTCTCTTAATTCTTAAACTGGTACAGGAAAAGATGGATTGAACAGTGGAAGAGAATAAAAGGACCAGAAACAGATTCAAGTATTTACTCTTTTTTTTTCTTTTTTAAAGATTTTATTTATTTATTTGACAGAGAGAGAGAGATTACAAGTAGGCAGAGAGGCAGGCAGAGAGACAGAGAGAGGAGGAAGCAGGCTCCCTGCTGAGCAGGGAGCCCGATACGGGCCTCGATCCCAGGACGCTGAGATCATGACCTGAGCCGAAAGCAGAGGCTTTAACCCACTGAGCCACCCAGGCGCCCTCAAGTATTTACTCTTTAAGAATTTAGGGGTTGGGAGGATGGGTGAAATAAGGATGGGGATTAAGGAGTGCACTTGCTGTGATGAGCATCAGGTATTGTATGGAAGTGTTGAATCACTAAATCCTATACCTGAAACTAATATAACACTTTATGTTAACTACAATCAAAATAGAACCTTAAATTTTTTTATTATTATATTACTGATTGGCAGACAGATGAACTCCTTCTTCAAATAAATTTCTGAAATGGAGGGGCACCTGGGTGGCCCAGTCTGTTGGGCATCTGCCTTCAGCTCAGGTCATGATTCCAGGGTCCTGACATCAAGCCCCACGTGGGGGCTCCCTGCTCAGTGGGGAGTCTGCTTCTTGCACCCCTCTACCTGCCACTCCCCCTGCTTGTGCTCTCTCACTCTCTGTCAAATAAATAAATAAAATATTTTGAAAAAAATAATAAAAGCAAGAGTTTTAAATAAATAAAAATAAAAAATAAACTCTGAAATGGAGCCCCAATATAAAACAAAAAAAGAGTAGAACTGTTCCTTCTGGAAGCAGCAGCAAGAGTCTGGCTCTTTTGCTTCCTCTTTGTCTCCCCAGGAATCTGCACAAATAACTCAGGAAAATCCTGTGGCTCTGTAGAACACAGGTTGAAAACCTCTGTAGCATATGATGAAGGAAGCTTCTCAAATCCTGCAGAAAATGTGTACTACTTATTATATGTGTTAGATAACTGGCTAACAAGTTTGGAGAAAAGGAATTGTTAAATCCCTACGTCACATCATATACCTAAATAAATTCCAGTTGCATTAAATTCTTTAAAATACAAAATGAAATTATAAAAGTGTTAGAAGAAAAATAGGTGATTATTCTAAAATAGTGAGATAGAGAAGGACTTCCTAAGCTAGCCAACAAAGGCAGAAATTGATAACTTTGATGATATAAATATCTGTAAGTTTTATATGGCCAAAAATAAAGCTCACTCCACAAAAAGGAAAAAAGGAATGTGTGTACATGATAGACTTTAAAATTCTTAATCAGGGCACCTGGGTGGCTCAGTGGGTTAAAGCCTCTGCCTTCAGCTCAGGTCATGATCTCAGGGTCCTGGGATCGAGGCCCGCATCGGGCTCTCTGCTCAGCAGAGAGCCTGCTTCCTCCTCTCTCTGCCTGCCTCTCTGCCTACTTGTGATATAATCTCTCTCTGTGTCAAATAAATAAATAAAAATCTTAAAAAAAATAAATAAAATTCTTAATCATTAGATAGTGTTTCAAATCAATAGGAAAAAAACAAACACCCCAGTGGAACAAAAGGATCAAGAACACGGGGCACCTGGGTGGCTCAGTGGGTTAAGCCTCTGCCTTTGGCTCAGGTCATGATCTCAGGGTCCTGGGATCAAGCCCCACATCAGGCTCTCTGCTCAGTGGGGAGCCTGCTTCCCCCTCTCCCTCTGCCTGCCTCTCTGCCTACTTGTGATCTCTCTCTCTGTCAAATAAATAAGTAAAATCTTTTTTTAAAAAAAGGATCAAGAACAGAGAGAGAATGATATCATAAAGATATGTTAAAGAGTGTTCCTCTGAAGGAGATGGAAAGGGGAATGGAAATTAAAGGAGGAAAAAAAAATGATTAAAATAAAACAAGAGAGAAGCCCTGCATAGACTGGTAATGACAGTTTGCCTTAAACTGAGGAGTATATTGTTTTGTTTTGTTTTTTTAAGATTTTATTTATTTATTTGACAGAGAGAGAGATCACATGTAGGCAGAGAGGCAGGCAGAGGGAGAGGGGGAAGCAGGCTCCCCACTGAGCAGAGAGCCCGATGTGGGGCTCGATCCCAGGACCCTGAGATCATGACCTGAGCCAAAGGCAGAGACTTAGCCCATTGAGCCACCCAGGCACCCCTGAAGAGTATGTTTAATTCAGCTCTGCACACTTGAGTTCAATTTTCAAAAGTATGTGTTTAAATGGTCATGTACTGGGCGCCTGGGTGGCTCAGTGGGTTAAAGCCTCTGCTTTCGGCTCAGGTCATGATCTCAGGGTCCTGGGATCGAGGCCCGCATCGGGCTCCCTGCTCAGCGGGGAGCCTGCTTCCCCCTCTCTCTCTCTGCCTGCCTCTCTGCCTCCTTGTGATCTCTCTCCCTCTGTGAAATAAATAAATAAAATCTTAAAAAAAAAATAAAAAATAAATGGTCATGTACTATATATATATATATGTATATATATGTATATGTATATACATGTCTAAAAGGTTCTATCCTGGGTGCCTGGATNGCCTGGGTGGCTCAGTGGGTTAAAGCCTCTGCTTTCGGCTCAGGTCATGATCTCAGGGTCCTGGGATCGAGGCCCGCATCGGGCTCCCTGCTCGGCGGGGAGCCTGCTTCCCCCTCTCTCTCTCTGCCTGCCTCTCTGCCTCCTTGTGATCTCTCTCCCTCTGTGAAATAAATAAATAAAACAAATCTTTAAAAATAAATAAATAAATAAATAAATAAATAATAAAAAATAAATGAAATAAAAGGTTCTATCCTAAGATATTAATAGTGGCTGTCTCTAGGAGTAGTATGAAAGGTGAATCTTTTTCTCTGCACTGAATGAGTTTTGTGTAATAAGTAAAATGCATTTTTTTGTCTGTTTTAAAAATCCATCTTAGTAATCAGAAGTACTTTCCTGCTGTTGGATAAATGTACAATAACCTACTAAGTTCATCTGCCTGTGTGGTCACAGTCATTTTATTGTTTTTCCAGAATGTTCCAAAATAGCTCTGGAACAAGACCAGTGGGACCACCAGATAGCTATCTAGCCTCACCCTTCTTCCCATGCAAATGGAGACCAAGCCTCCCATCTGGCTTTGGCAGAAACCTCAATGGGACCCAGGATAGCAAGGCCTTCTCCTTGGCTGGGGAAAAGAGAAGGAAGCAGTCAACTTAGAACAGTCAGTTTACAACATCCTCTGAAAAGCTGTTTTGGGCAACAATTGCCAAAGACAAAAGGTTCCACCTCAAGGGTGGAAACTCTATTTGTAGCTTTGTAGACACAGGTGTTCTTACAGGCAACTCAAGACCTACAGAGTGGGACTATGTTTGGCCAGGAATAGCTCAGAAAGCCTTACCCTCAGAAGCCAGCTCTTGAGGCCTTCAGTGTATGTTCTAACTATATTTGGCAATGAAAACCAAAGAGGTCAGTGGCTTCGTTCAGGGGGGAAAAGCTATTCTTGATTTATAACCCCTGCTTCAAACCAAGACCAAGAATTTTAAAACTCACTTCATTTATTTATTTTGCACTCACTGAGCATACCGCCAAAGACATTTTCCTTTCCAGTCCTACCAGCCTCCTGTAAATCTTCCAGAACCACAGGTGTAAATCACCTACCCAAGCCATCCTCATATTAGAGGACATTTGGGGACATCTGGCCTGAGAGTCCAAATGTTAAAATTATCCCACTTACTCTCCATAGCTTTATAGCATTAAAATAGCCTGTAGTACTTGGGTGCAAATCCAGACTCCAGCACTTACTACTCACTGTGTGACCTTGGCTAAGTTACTCTATGTCTCTGAGGTTCAATTCTCTTATCTTCAAATAGAGATAATAACACCTACTTGAGAAAGCTACTATAAGAATTAAATGAGATAACATGTACAAAGAGGCTAAGAGAATGTCTGATACAAAGCAGGTGCTAAAAAAAGAACCAAGTTCCATTGTCTCCATCACTCCCTTCCACCCTTCACTGTTCAGCCAATTCTCAAGAAATTGCCCAGTACTCTTGGTCTGATTGCAAGTGGATGGGACCCTTCCCACAGCCAGCAACAGTAGCTAAAGATAAAAGCTGTGACTACTCCTCAGCTGAGGACATGTCGAATCAGCTCACAAGTGACTCATCACTGTCGATAAACGATGTGTTCTTGGCATCAGGAGGCCTTATCTTGACAGGCTTCAACACCTTATGAAAAAAAAATCCAGAAGGTAGGTTGAATGGCTCACAGAGAAGGTCCCAGGCTTGATGGTGACCTTTAGTCAATACAGAACTTGTACCACACTGGTCTTAGCAGGGTCTCTTGTGTGTTCAGATAGGTCTCCAATCACAGAATTTTCAGTTGGGAAGGACTCCAGCTGACCAGCTGCCTCTTTCAGAGCTGAACCATCTCCTTCACTTGCCTTGGATTCCCTGAAGGGAGTCATAAGACTCCCCGGGCTAAAGGCTAGATGCCTGTTCCCCGCTCAGAACAGCCCTAAGCTAGTGCCCAACCTGCCTTTGGCAGCTTTGTCCCCTGCCTGAAGTTCTGCCAGGGTGAGGTTTGGCTGGAGGGCTCTGTGGCTGTAGGACAAACCTTGGTGCAAGGAAAAGGGTATTTAATCCTGAGCCACTGTCTGCAAGGCTGAAGTGTTTGCTGCTTTCTGCAGCTTCTGTCGCCCCTTCAGACCACCCAGAACCACTCACTGGCATAAAAATTCCATGACTGGAGTTTTTAGTCACTCTTTCATTCATATATCCCCTGTACCTTTTACAATGCCTGGCACAGAATTCTCTGTGAGTGTTTATTAAAAGCCCCTTGAGGGGCGCCTGGGTGGCTCAGTGGGTTAGAGCCGCTGCCTTCGGCTCAGGTCATGATCCCAGGGTCCTGGGATCGAGGCCCACATCGGGCTCTCTGCTCAGCAGGGAGCCTGCTTCCTCCTCTCTCCTCTCTCTCTGCCTGCCTCTCTGCCTACTTGTAATCTCTCTCTCTCTGTCAAATGAATAGATAAAAATTAAAAAAAAAAAAACTTAAAAAAAAAATAAAATAAAAGCCCCTTGAGGATGAGGATGGCTAGTTGCTGCATTCATAACCTCCTCAATTCTGATGAATCTCACAAAACTGTCGAGATCAAATAGGACAAAGAACTGTATGAAGAGGGACACTATCAAGGGCCAGGTGCGCAAAACTGAGGCTTTTTGTAATCTTAAGGAAATTCCAGGCTCTAGGATCCACTTTCTTCTGAACTGAAAGTGCGTCAGAAGCAGGTTGTCTCTGAATCCCAGACCTAAGACCTCTCTCTTTTACTGCATAAGCAGGCTTTTTCTGAAAGGAACTATCTCTGGCCCTTAGAAGAGGCAATTGGTGCTAAAGGTCCAGGAGAAGGTAGGGCTGCCCTGGAAACATTTTCATTCCCCAAACTCAGATTTTCTCAAGAAGGTATCTGAGGGCGCCTGGGTGGCTCAGTGGGTTAAAGCCTCTGCTTTCGGCTCAGGTCATGATCTCAGGGTCCTGGGATGGAGTCCTGCATCCGGCTCTCTGCTCAGCAGGGAGCCTGCTTCCCCCTCTCCCTCTGCCTGCCTCTCTGCCTACATGTGATCTCTCTCTCTCTCTCTCTGTCAAATAAATAAATAAAATCTTAAAAAAAAAATAAGGTATCTGAGATCACCTATAAGAACCAACATTTCAGCCATGCTTTTAAGTGGAAAGGCCAGGGAAACTTTCTGAAAAGGACAAGCAGTTGGTCTCCACCCTGGGTCTTCAGGATATTGGATGACACAAATGGAGCAGGGAAATCAAAATCAGGGGGGCTTCCCCTTAGTCTCCCCTTCTGTCCTAACTGTTCCCGTGTCCCCTGACCTTCTAGTCACTCACTGAGGCTTAGTGTCCCGCTTCTATGACCGGAACTGGGGTCAACCTTCTACGATGATAAGGCAGAAAGAAAGCAAGGAGGGGAAGGAAGGAGGGAGCAAAAGGCAGGCTGGGGAGAAGTGAAGAAAAATGAAAAGGCTTGGCTAGGAGGAAGGAAGAGGAGAGCGGCAAGGGGAGGCGGAACAATGAAGGTCTCAGGCCGGCAGAGGCGCACGATTCCGGCGGCACGTCCGTCCGTCCCCGCCTCCGGCCCCCAGCTGCACGCTGCGCAGCGTGTGGGCGCTGAGTCACGGTCCCAGAACGGGGAGCCGCCGTGCAGGTCTGGGGGGGCCGGCCCTGGTTGGCATCTGCAAACTGTTTTTTTTCCTTTCCTCTCTCATTAAGGCTGTGTGCTGACTCCCACGTAGGAGGACTTATTAAACCGCACGTACCGCCAGACGGCCCTCGGGCCGCTCCCAGGCCGCCGGCTGGGGGCGCCACAGCCTCGCTGATGAGCCCGCTGGCTGGTTGGGGCACCAGGCCGGCAGAGGACTGGGGTTACTGGCGCGACTGCCGGATTCCCCGAGCAGTGCTTACATTTTGCTGGAGTAGCTTCTAACTTTAACACCGCGGCAGCCTGGAACAAGTCCTCCCTTAGAAGGCCTCGGATACCACCCCAACTCTCCGAGGCGCGCTTTTGCGCGGGCTTCTGCGAGCAACTCCATAAAATCCGGACTCTGTTGCGCAACCCGGAGAGTCCAGGCTCGCTTCCCCACTGGGCTCACCCTACCCCGCCCAGCCCGGCCGCCACGCGAGGCTGCGACCTTAGGCGCCTCCGCGAAGCCCGGACCCGCTCGCAGGACGGGCGCTCCGCGCGCCCCACAAGGAGAGCAGCGATCGGGACAGCTCGGCCCGCGAGGGGACCCGCGGGCACGCGCGGGCGGAGCCGTGCCACCCTCCCACGCCAGGCGGCGGGAGCCCTAAGCTCCTGGACGCACTGGGACCGGGGGTACCTTCTCTCCCACGACTCGTGAGCCCAAAATTAATCAGCATCGAGACAGTTTATTGATTTGCTATTTCGCGTATCACCCATTTCATGTAAATAGATTATACAGAGACACGGTGTTTCCTTCTTTCACAAGAGGTAATCAGTCTCTCACGCACACCCTCACACATCTCACGCAGCAAACGTTACACCTCGCTGAGACATTCACGTATTAAAATAAGTGGGGAGGGGGACAATGCAATTGCTTTAAAATGCCCTTAATACAATATATAACGTACAAAAATATCTCTATATTTGAAGTTACAAAAAAAATCTTGACAGCAACGAACTTAAATATTGATAGTTACCTCTGTATATACAACGCTCATTGCACTTTTCCTCTCTAGGTTTTGTAAAGTTCAAGTAATAGTGAGGCTTGCGCCCCGGTGGGGTGACACCCCGTGAGAAATCAGTTTGTGGGAAGGCACGGCAGTGACTCAGACCCCTGTCCCTGGGGGTCTCAAACATTTAATTCTCAGTTTCTCCTTTCCGTGAGGCTGGCAGACACTCCCTCGCATCCCTCTGCCCCCACGGGGCACCTGGGCTGGGTTGGGACGTAGGGAACCGTGCCTCCGAGAAGACGGGGCTCCTGCAAAGCCAGGGCTCGCCGCTGGACCGTGCCTCCCGGACTCCCGGTCTCTGCAGGGCTCTCTCAGCCGGGTTTCCATCCGCTGAGGGGCTTGGCCCTGGGAAGCCCTCCGCCCCGGCGAGGAGGGGGGAAGCCGGCGGGATGCATACGCGCGCCAGTTCGCTGCTGCCACGGGCGCCTAAATCTTAAGGTTAGCGAGCACCTGATGCACCCGGGTGGCCGGAGCCCCGCGTGCCTGTGGCTCTGAGAGCAACAGAGTCCGGCTCGGGCCGGTCCCAGGCAGCGAGCGCCGGCGCCGGCGGCCGTACCCCTGGGGGCTAATCTTGCTCCTGGGAGCGACGCCGTCCTTGTCCTTGTCTGTCAACTGGTAGATCTGGTGCGCCAGTTTCTGCACCGTGCACGTTCCGAAGCGGCAGCCGAAGCTCCGCAGGCCCTGGAAATTGTTCATACTCTGGCGGTAGCGTTTGACTCGGATGCGGGCGGCGTCCGGACTGCTGGGGAAGGGAAGGGAGGTAACATGAGACCCCCATCAAGCCACCCGGAATCCGAGCCATTCAAGGACCAGAGGGGACTGGAAACTGCTACCGCCGTCTGAACGGCCAGACAGCCCTGACGATCCCCAGGGTAGTGGAAGAGAGCTCCCCGTGCCCACCCCGCTATAGTTACCTGGCTTGGGGGTTGCGAGAGGCGCCCTTCATGTCCTGGGGCCGAAGGAGAGTCTGGGCAGAGAGTCCGGCCTTCATGTCCGTGAGCGCCGTGGCATAGTTGCTGGACACCCTAAGTTCCCTCTTCCCGCGACTTAGAGCCCACTTATTCCATCTGGAAAACACAAATAGACTCGATTCGCATGCCTCCAGGCGAGGTCCCGGTCCCGACCGGCTCCCACCCGCTTCTAACCCCTCTGGCCAACAGCCAGGTTCCCTCGTCTCCCAGGTACAAGGACCGGAGAAGGAACTATCTGCCACTCACTTCTTTCGGAACTCTGACGCCACGTCGAGCCGTGCGGTGTCGGCGCCCAAGAAGGCGAGGGAGCCCAGGTACATGAGGGCGACGGGAACCAGTTTCATGCTGGCGGCGATGCGCAGACCCTGCAAGGAGAGAGGGGAGCCGAGCGTGAGCACCCCGACTGCAGCACGGCCCGGGCGGGGCACGGAGGGCGTAGGGACGGGAGGTGGGGGTGCGGGCCGACTCAGCCCGCGCTCCGCCTGGCTCAGACGCTTATCTCGCCCGGGCGCAGAGAGGCGCCAGCGGCATTTGCACCCGCCGGGCGGGTGACAGGCCCCGCAGGGGAGGCCTCTGCCCAGCGCCAGGCCCCCAGAGGTTTCTTGCTCGACTTCTCGGAATTTGGGTGGCGGAGTAGAGGGCAATGGGTGTCTGCAGTTCCAGTCGTGTGCACGGCTGGGCCCAGTGTATGGGACGCAACCCGCAGAGGACCTTACAAAATGGGTTGTACCCCTCACCCAGCACACTCCCAGTTTCCAGTACTCTAAAGCCCCCCCCCCCCGCCGCCCCTGGCTCCCGCCACAGCGCGTATCGGCCCCGCCTGCGGCCCCTACCTGCTGAGGGGGTGATCTGCCAAGATCTGGAAGAAGAAAGTCTGAGCCGTCGCTCTGGCACTGGCAAAACCCCAACGTCCAAGCTGCGGTGAGAAACCAGAGGTGGCAAGGCTCGAGTTGTTCCGCCTAGTGTCACCAAGAAACCACTGAGTGGCCGGCTCTGGTTCCCCGGCTTTATAGGAGTGCAGGGGGCGGGGCCTGAGCTGCCCTCGCACCCTCCCATTCTTCGGGCGCGCGCGGGCTTCTGCGCTCCGGAGCGCGCATTGCTTGTCCGAAGGTTTGGGGGTGGAGGGGTGGGGGTGGGGGGTCCCTCGTGCCAGAGGACTCAGGGATGAGCTCCAGAGTTAGGTGTAGGAACTGCCACAACCCTGACTCCCTGGGCACAGGCTTCAGAATATAAACCAGGGCGAAGTAGGGCCGGTACAACCTCTTGGGGTCCTTAGTCAGGACCTACGCGACCCAGAGTGCGAGGCCTACTGGCACGGAACTGCGAGAGCCAGCGGGAGCTACCACGCGGATGGCCGGAGCCCCGGACCTCGGGAGCGGTGGACTCGAGTGGACCGCGCCCCCTGCCGGCTCGGCGCCTGACCTGAACGCGACCCCCAGACTCCCGCGGAGCTGCAGGGGCAGGACACCGAGCAGAGACTAGAGGAGTGGGGCTCAGGAGCACCCCCAGAGAGGCTCAGACTCCAAGGTTCTGGGATGGGCTAGTAAGATTTCGCAATAGGGGCAAGGCTCGGAAAGGCTGATTTGAGAATTGGGATTTGGAGGGGAGAATTATCTGAAGTTTCAGAATTTAACTGCCTATTTGGAAATATGGGAATGACCAAAATTAGAACGGACGATGCCGTTTAGTCCCCCCCCCCCCGTAATCCAGTTACTCCTTACAAGGTTACAGCCTGAGAGTTTGCCTTGCTGCCCTCGGAGATTTCATTCACCCATTGTAAACGTGAGGATTTACTGCCGGTGAGCACACTAACGCTTCACGTATGTTAATCGCTTTAGAGTTTACAAAACACAACCACAGCCTGATCTTTGATCCTGACACCTACCCTTGCGTTAGGCGAGGAAGGTTAACATTACTGTTCTTATTTCACCAAGTAGGAAATTTCAGTTCAGAGAGTGGAAGAATTTGACCAAAGTCACACCAAACGTAGGAAGCCGTAAAGTCCTAACTTGGCCTGGCAAGCCAGCCCAGCAGATTCGGGCGAGGCGTGGATATTTCTAGGCTGGGGTTATCATGCCGTCAAGGGGGAAAGGAGAGTCCTAACCCTCGCCCAAGGATTTATGCCTGTTCATGATGAATCATCCCCAAGCACGTTTGTCACCCATTTGTGTTCTTCCATCACCGCTTCTTCTTTTTGAAAAATATTTTATTTATTATTTGCCAGAGGGAGAGAGGGAGCACATCAACAGGGGAACCGGTGGGCTCCCCGCTGAGCAAGGAAGTCTGAGGTGGGACTCGATTTCAGGATTCTGGGATCATGACCTAAGCTGAAGGCAGATGCTTAACTGACTGAGCCACCCAGGCAGCCCCCATCCCCCCTTCCTTTTTTTTTTTTTTTTTAAGATTTTTATTTATTCATTTGAGAGAGAGGGAGTGTGAGAGGGGAGAGGTCAGAGGGAGAAGAAGACTCCCCGCTGAGCAGGGAGCCCGACCTGGGACTCAATCCCGGTACTCCGGGATCATGACCTGCGCCAAAGGCAGTTGCTTAACCAACTGAGCCACCCAGGACCCCACCCCCGTCACCCCTTTTTGACTTTACTTTCTTACTTCCCTTCTGAGGGCCAAGCTGGGAAGGAACTCAACCCCGCAAAGCTCCCTAGTTCTTGCATTCAGGCCTCTGGTATCCTATCACCCCTACCCTACTCTCAAGACCTGAAGACCAGTGCCTAGACTCAGAGGACGTGGGCTCGGGGCCACTGGGACTCTACAGACCGGCTTCTAGTACCCACCCTGAGGCTGTGTGAAGGTGGGTACATCCCGTTTCCCCCCTCATTTCTCCATCTATGATGTCCCCTCTGCAGACCTCTATGCCTTCTACCTGCCCTGCCAAACTGGTTCTGAGACCCAGTGCGAAGGAGGCTGGGCGCTGGGTGGCAGGGACTTTGCCTGCTCTGGGCCACACACTGCTGGTTCAGCGGCCTTTTCATTCTCAGGACTGAACCGTAGACACTGCACCCGGGGAAGGAGAGGCCGGGGCTGAAGTTATTTATTCCGGGGACTCTTCCCCAAGGGAGTCACCTGAATCGATCAGAGTTCCAGCTGAGGGTGGGGGACAGATATCTGGCTTTGGCGCTGGGTCTGACTCTGGTAAGAGCTCGGGGTCAGAGGGGTGCAAAGCAGCGTAATGGCTGGGTTCCGGCCTCCTGGCGGGCTGCAGGGATGTCATTGCAGCACACCAGGTCAGGCGGCTAGTTTGTTGGCACCTCCGACGGTAGGTATTACTGTGCGCCTGCTCTGTTTCCAGGAGCCGCCCTCAGCCAAACTAATCTGCTTTTCTCCTACTTCCCATCTCTTCATTTCAGTTTGTTCCTGAGAGTCAGGCTCTTTGCACCAACCCGGTCCAAGACATTCTCTAAGGATGCGACTTGTCGCCGGCTTCCAGTTGGATCCGCGCCGAGACAGGTTTTACTTTCATTTCCCTGGCGCGCGCGCCTCAACTGCTGTAGAGGTCAAGGACAGCTGGGCGCCCGCCCACAGCCAGGGCAGGTCCCGTGGTCTGGACTCGTTCCTTCCAGTTCCCACCAGCCCTGGGGGGGGGCTTCGGTCTGCAGAGGTACTGTGGATGTACCTAGTTGCCTCTTTTTGGAAGGCCCACGTTTCCGTGGGAGCGGGTGGGGAGTCGGGAGAATTCGCTATAGCTCCCCTGCAGGATCGCAAAGAGTGATCTAGATGCAAACTTCGCTTTGAGCTTGGGGCTGCTTCCACAAGCACAGCAAACCCAGGGGTGGAGACTGGGCTCCACTCCTCCTGGCTCCAAGTGCCTACTCCAGCGACATAGCAGCGACGCCAGGAATTCCCACCTGACAGTCTTGGCACGCTTATCAGCTCAGGTGCGCCTTGTCGCTCTAGCACTTAGAGATCTGACGCTTGAAAACCCCGCCAACTAGCCAAAAAAAAAAAAAAAATTTTTTTTTTTTTTTTAAGCAAAGTACTGTAATGGCAGCTCGGGATTTTGCAAGAACACGGGTATCTTCGAAAGTGTATGTGTGCGGGCGCGCCCACGCGTGCGTGCGCCTGCGTGTGCGTAGGTGGCGGACGGGAACCAGAGTGTTCCCGGTGGGGATCGTGGGGTATACATTGAAAAAGTATATAAAATTTGCCAAATGTTGGCATCTGTCTTTATCCCGTGTAACCTCGTGTTCGCTTACTTAATTATCGCTAAAGACACACACACACACACACACACACACACACACACACACACACACGACTGAATTTTCAGTTAACTGGTCAAATCTAGAAGGAAATGCCACAGCAGGAGTTCTTCTGGTGATTTGTTAACGTGGAGTTTCATCCAAGTTGTAGTGATTGTAGATTCACACTGCGTAGAAGGAAGGAAGGAAGGGAAGAAGAAACATCTTTAAAATCTCACTGTCAAGAGAAAGAAAAAAGGAAAGAAATTCTGGTTTATGAGGATTCATTTTGGTGTGTGTGTGCGCCCAAGAATTCTTAAAGGGTCAGATTGTAAATAAACCCCAAAGCAGGGAAATAAATGTATGTATCCTGAAATCATATATAAAGACACACAAATATGCTAAATATTTGTTGTATTGGTGTCTCGTTTCTTCTTCACATTCCAATCAATCCCTCAATCCAACCCTTATTATTTTTTTTTAAAGATTTTATTTATTTATTTGACAGAGAGAGATCACAAGTAGGCAGAGAGGCAGGCAGAGAGAGAGGAGAGAGGAGGAAGCAGGCTCCCCGCTGAGCAGAGAGCCTGATGCGGGCCTCGATCCCAGGACCCTGAGATCATGACCTGAGCCGAAGGCAGAGGCTTTAACCCACTGAGCCACCCAGGCGCCCCTCCAACCCTTATTCTTAGTAATGTTTGGAGTTTAAAAAAATTTGTGGTGGTGGTTTCTCAGCTAAAGTCATTGTGACCACACTCAGGTCATGAAGAAAAATAATGAGAAGCAATATACAATATTAATGATATTAATAAGAATAAAAGTGAGTAGTTAAGTGCTTTGCATAATTATCTCAGATGCCTCTTTTTTTCAAACAGGAATTTTATAATACATTTATTATTCATATGTTTCAAAATGACGTTGCTAACCTAGGGCTTGTTTACAAAGTTCATTTGAAAACAAGGTTTAAGGGGCACCTGGGTGGCTCAGTCTGTTAAGCAGCTTCCTTTGGCTCAGGTCATGATCCCAAGGTCCTGGAATCGAGTCTCTGCTCGGGGGAAAGCCTGCCTCTCTCTCTCCCTCTGCCTGCTGCTCTGTCTACTTGTGCTCTCTATCTCTCTGTCAAATAAATAAAATCTTTAAAAAAAAAAAAAAGAAAACAAGGTTTAAGGAACTTCCTGGAGTCATAACACAAAACAGTTTAGGGAAAGGACACCATCAGCTTTGCAGATTTGATCACTCATAGGGAAAAGTAACCAGGATTCAACACTTGGCACTTTTTTGGGATCTCTGATTTCTCCAAGGAGCTAATAATATATTTAGCCTTTCTAGAAAAATTCACGTGTACATAAACCAAATTAAGTGTAAAATAGGCATACAATTTGCTGCCTCATTTTTGTGATTTTGCACAAAATAGATGGACGGAAACAATCAGTTCTGGAGTACTTAGTTGGCTTAGTCTGCAGGGCATATGACTCTTGTTCTCAGGGTGGTCAATTTGAGACCCACATTAGATGTAGAGCTTACTAAAAAATATTATATATATAATATGATATAATATTAAAATAATTAATAAATGTGTATATAAATATGTGTGTATGTATTTTTTTTATTTTTATCTTTTCAAAGAAAAAAGAGGAACGCCTGGGTGGCTAAGTCGGTTAAGTGGCTGCCTTTATTCCGGTCATGATCCCAGAGTCCTGGCATTGAGTCCCACATCGAGCTCCTTGCTCAGCGGGGAGCTTGCTTCTCCCTCTGCTTGCTCTGCCTGCTGTTCCTCCTGCTTGTGCTCTCTCTCTCTCTCTTTCTCGTACAAATAAATAAATAAATCTTAAAAAAAAAAAATCAGTCCTTGTATGTGATAAAGCCAAAAGACAAACCTCCCCGAAGCTTAAAGAATGTAAGTTGCTGTAGGACAAATTAAAGAGAATATGGAGAAGTGGGTAAATATGGAGAATATGGAAGCTTGTTATACTAACAGAACCAGACAAAATGACTTCAAGAGATTTACTACTGATGACACAATGAGTGGCATTAATAAATGGATTATTTTTTTTAATTAAAAAAATTTTTTTAATTTTTATTTGACAGAGAGAGAGAGATCACAAGTAGGCAGAGAGGCAGGCAGAGAGAGGAGGAGGCAGGCTCTCTGCTGAGCAGAGAGCCCGATGCGGGCCTCGATCCCAGGACCCTGGGATCATGACCTGAGCCGAAGGCAGAGGCTTTAACCCACTGAGCCCCCCGGGCACCCTAATAAATGGATTATAAAAGATGATTAGATCATTTGGGTTTCAGCTATAGCCAAAGGAGTTAACAAGAGCAACGGTCATGCTGCCTACCTCCAGGTAGGGATCCTGTACTATCAGATTAGAACCATTGTAATGAGGCAGTTCTTATATATGGGCTTGCATGATTTGAAAATGCATTTATTCCTTTAACAAATACTTACTGAACATGTATTACGTGCCGAGCTCCGTACATACAGAATCATCAAAGGAAAGATCATTCTTGCCTTCACCGACTTTACAGCATGGTGGGGTAGGCAGACATAAATAAATCTTCAAAAGAATAAATACATAACTATAAACTATGGTAAGTGTTCTGAAGGAAAAGCAAAACTAGGGGGACCTAATGTTCCAAATAGAGGAAACAGGATGAACAAAGCCTTGGGTGAGAAAGCACTTGGTACATTAGGGAGAGGCCGGTATAGTTGAAATGTATTGAGTGAGGAAGGAAAGGGGCATGAAAAGAGATTAAAGAGGTCGTCAGGATTAGAGTAAATAGGACCCTTTGGGACATGATGAAGATTTTGCACTTTATTCATGATGACATGGGAATCTATTGACAGGTTTAAAGTTGGGAGAGACATGATCTGACATACATTTATTTAAAGGATCATTTTGGCTATTTACTTTTTTAAATTAATCTCTATTGCCAAGGTGGGACTTGAACTCATGACTGTGAGATCAAGAGTCACTCGCTCTGCTCCCTGAGCCACTCAGTGCCCCATTTTGGCTATTTATTTATTTTTAAAGATATTTTATTTATTCATCCAACATAGAAAGAGAGAGATCACAAGTAGGCAGAGAGGCAGGCAGAGGGAGAGGGAGAAGCAGGCTCCCCACCAAGCAGAGAACCCAATGTGGGGCTCGATCCCAGGACCCCGAGATCATGACCTGAGCCGAAGGCAGAGGCCTAACCCACTGAGCCACCCAGGCGCCCTTCATTTTGGCTATTTAATGTGGTGAATGGATTAAAGAAGAACAAGAAGGGAAACAGTTGCAATGGTGGCACTCTGGAGAGACAGGTGAGGGTCTAGTCCCCCCAAAACCTCTGTTAATGTACCCCTACACACACATACACACTCATATTCCACCCTAAACTTCATCAACAGAGTCAGCTTCATGAACATGTACCATGTTCTGTCACACAGGGTCCTACACTTGGTTTAATGCTCTGTTTGTCACTGTTTTGAAGTTTTGTTTTTGTTTTTTTTTTTAAGATTTTATTTATTTATTTGACAAGAGAGGGGGAGCAGCAAGCAGAGGGAGAGGGAGAAGCAGGCTCTCCATTGAGCAGAGAGCCCAACATAGGACTGGATCCCAGGACTCTAGGATCATGACCTGAGCCAAAGGCAGGTGCTTAACCGACTGAGCCACCCAAGTGACCAGCTGTTTTGAAATTCTTTTTTTTTCTTAAGATTTTATTTATTTATTTGAGAGAGAGCGAGAGAAAGGGCATGAGCATGGGGGGAGGGGCAGACAGAGAAGTAGACTCCCCGCTGAGCAGGGAGCCCCATTTGGGGCTTGGGACCATGACCTGAGCTGAAGGCAGATGCTTAATCAACTCAGCCATGCAAGTGCCCTGTTTTGAAATTTTTTTTTTTTTTAAGATTTTTATTTATTTGACAGAGAGAGACACAGCAAGAGAGGGAACACAAGCAGGGGGAGTGGGAGAGGGAGAAGCAGGCTTCCCAATAAGCAGGGAGCCCAATGCGGGGCTCCATCCCAGGACCCTGGGATCATGACCTGAGCCTAAGGCAGCTGCTTAACAACTGAGCCACCCAGGAGCCGTCTTTTTTTTTTTTTTTTTTTTTTTAAAGAATTTATTTATTTGACAGAGAGAGAGCACAAGTATGCAGAGCGGCAGGCGGTGGGAGAGGGAGAAGCAGGGTCTCCGCTGAGCAGGGAGCCATATTCAGGGCTGGATCCCAAGCCAAAGGCAGCTGCTTAATTGACTGAGCCATCCAGGAGCCCCTTGTTTTGAAATTCTTTTTTTTTTTTAAAGATTTTATTTATTTATTTGACACAGAGAGAGAGATCACAAGTAGGCAGAGAGGCAGGNGGGGAAGCAGGCTCTCTGCTGAGCAGAGAGCCCGATATGGGCCTCGATCCCAGGACCCTGAGATCATGACCTGAGCTGAAGGCAGAGGCTTTAACCCACTGAGCCACCCAGGTACCCTTGTTTTGAAATTCTTAATAATTTTTGAACAGAGGGTCCGATGTTTTCATTTTGCTTTGGGTTCTGCAAATTATATAGCCAGTCCTGCTCACGAAATAAACATGCAAGCTAAGTAAAAGCAGCCTGGGGACGCCTGGGTGGCTCAGTGGGTTAAGCCTCTGCCTTTGACTTAGGTCATGATCTCAGGGTCCTGGGATTGAGTCCCGAATCGGGCTTTCTGTCAGCGGGGAGCCTGCTTTCCCCTCTCCCTCTGCCTGCCTCTCTGCCTTCTCCTGATCTCTTTCTCTCTGTCAGATAAATAAATAAAATATTAAAAAAAAAAAAGTAAAAGCAGCCTACAAACTCTCACAGCACTTATATACACTTATACTAAACTGCTAATGTCAGGGGTACTTAATATGTGTGTCAGGATTCAACTATTCATATAATCACACATATGAAAGCAACTGCAGGACGATTTCCATCAACCATCTCTGAAATCTCCTTGTTGTACCCCAAACATACACCCCAGGTAGAAACAGTGTGTTTGCTATAAAAACTTAATTTGAAGACAAGGTTCATAGCTCACTTACTGTCCTTAAGTTTTACCTACATGGAAAGTCTGGGACCACCCATGAAGCAGGGGCTTAGGAAGTTATTGCAATAATTAAGGTGGAAAGGGATAGTGGCTCAGATAGTGGCTCGGTGAGGTGGCAATGGGGGTCGAGAGAAGTATACATATTTGGGAAGTAAGATCAATAGGGCTGAGTGATGAATGTAAGGCTGAGAGAGAGGTGTATGTCAAGGTAAGGAACATTAAGTTTATTACTTAGGCAACTGAGTAGATGGAGATATGGCAATGGATTAGGCAATTTTCTAAGTGGTCTCCTTTGTTACTGGTTGTAGAGACCATTTGAAGAGGCCCCAGCCCCGCCCGTGGACATTTGGTTAAGTCTAACTCTCGTACTCCCTCTCTGAACTGTAGTGGCTAACCACAGGAAGCACTTGAAATGACTGTAGAGATCAACCACTCACTCCGCAACAGCCAACTATAGGAACAGAGGACTGATAATTCTTGCTTACTAGCAACTGGCCGTTTTTTCTTCTTAAGCATGAATGAAAGGCATGTGCTGTGTACATATCATCATTGTGTTGCATATTCTTCTTCCCTTCCTGCTCCTGCCAGACATCAGTAAAACAAATCTGGGATTGCTTTACTCCCACACTCTTTGGTGGAAAGGTGATGGTGGTTATCTCAAGGGGATGGTCTGGCCTTCAGCCAACCTCAGTAATCAGCTGCCTTGTCAGGGCTTATCAGTTTCAGCAGACTGGCAACTGTTGGTCGAGAAACAAAGCACAGCTCCAGTGTATGCTAAATATGTTCACATGTGTATATAAACATATGGTGCCTTTATACGTATAGCTAGGATATGTCAAAATCCCTTTGCTACAGAACACACATTGGAAATGGAATGGCAGCCCACCAAGCAGGATGGAATATGCCTTACAGCACACAGCATTTAATTCTAGGCTTTGAAAACAACTAAACTGGACTTAGTTTAAAAAAAGTTTAAATAATTTAAACCAACACTTATTTTTTTTTTTTTTTAATTTTTATTTATTTATTTATTTATTTATTTATTTCACAGAGGGAGAGAGATCACAAGGAGGCAGAGAGGCAGGCAGAGAGAGAGGGGGAAGCAGGCTCCCCGCTGAGCAGGGAGCCCGATGCGGGCCTCGATCCCAGGACCCTGAGATCATGACCTGAGCCGAAAGCAGAGGCTTTAACCCACTGAGCCACCCAGGCGCCCTAAACCAACACTTATTAATAACACACTTAGAAAGTAAAATGGGACTCCTATGTCAGGTACAAAAATTCAAAATGGCCTAAATACAGGAGCAAATTTTTATGACCTTGGATTTGTCAGTGGCATTAGAAATGAAACCAAAAGCACAGAAAACAGAAGAAAAAATAGATACGTTATATTTCATATGGTACGTACATAAAATGGAATATTATTCAGCCATAAAAAAGAATGAAGTACTGATACATGCTACAACTTGGATGAAATTTGAAAACATTATACTAAATGAAAAAACCTACAAAGGTCACATATTGTGTGATTCCATTCATATCAAATATCCATAATAGGCAAATCCATAGAAAAAAAGCAGACTGGTGGTTACAAGGGGCTGGGGGAGGGAAAATGGGAGTGGCTGCTTACTGGGTATGATCAAAATTGTTTTGGAACTAGCTAGAAGTGGTAGATAGATTGTGGTAGTGGTAGATTGTGAATCTACTAAATACCACCCAATTATACACTTTAATGGGGTTAATTTTATGATATGTAAATTTCACATTATTATTTTTATTTTATTTTATTTTTTTAAAGATTTTTTATTTATTCATTTGACACAGAGAGAGAGATTACAAATAGGCAGAGAGGCAGGCAGAGAGAGAGGAGAGAGGAGGAAGCAGGCTCCCTGCTGAGCAGAGAGCCCGAAGTGCGCCTCGATCCCAGGACTCTGGGATCATGACCTGAGCCGAAGGCAGCGGCTTTAACCCACTGAGCCACCCAGGCGCCCTCACATTATTTTTTAAAAAGTTTTATTTATTTATTTTTAAAGATTTTATTTATTTGACAGAGACACAACGAGAGAGGGAACACAAGCAGGGAGAGTGGGAGAGGGAGAAGCAGGCTTCCCGCTGAGCAGGAAACCCGATGTAGGGCTCCATCCCAGGACCCTGGGATCATGAGCTGAGCTGAAGGCAGACATTTAAACACTGTGCCACCCAGGTGCCCAAAAAGTTTTATTTAAGTAATCTCTATACCCAACGTGGGGCCGGAACTCAAGACCTTGAGACCAAGAGTCACTTGCTCTTCCGACTGAGCCAGCCTGGTAGCCCTTTGCCTTAATTTAAAGAAAAGTAAAAAAGGAAGGAACATGACAGCTGCCTTAAAAATGTGAAAGTCTAACTGAAAGATTGTTTTGTTTTGTTTTTTTCCTGGGTAGTTCCAGAGAGCAAAATTAGGGGAAGTTACAGCACAACTCTAACATAAATGAGGAAGACCTTTCTAACAATAGGGCTTTTAAACAGTGGAATGGGGGGCACTTGCGTGGCTCAGTCAGTTAAGTGTCTGCCTTCAGCTCAGGTCGTGATTCCAGGGTCCTGGGATTGAGTCCCGCATCAGGGTCCCTGCTCAGTGGGGAGTGTGCTTTTCCCTCTACCCTTCCTCCCTGCTTGTGATTTCTCTCTTTCTCACTCTCAAATAAATAAAATCTTAAAATAATAATAATAAAAAAAAACATAAACAGTGGGAACGGGCTGCCTCCCAAGGAAGTAAGGTTACCCCTTACTGAAAGCAATCAAGCTGCATGATGAGCTCTTCAGGGAAGTTATAGAAAGGATTCTTGCGTGAGGTGTGACTGAGGCTTTTTTGGTTTAATTATTTTCAAATTGATCTGTTATCTTCCCTCCACCTCTGAACTAGGCTGATTCAGTTTGACCACAGGCAATTTGCAAACAAATTCCTAGACTTAAGGTATTCCTTCCTGGGAATTTCAGTTCTAGTGTAGCCCCGCCCTCTCAATTTGTAGATGAAGAAAGTATAGCTCAGAAAGAGGAAATGATCAATTAAACTTTCAGAAGTTGAAACTCCAACCCTCTGGACTCCCAGTTCGGAGTTCAAGCTATTGCAACTTCCTGTTGGTAGTTGGGGGAAATTGTACAATCACCCATGAAAAATTTGAGCACCTACTGTATACGACACACTGGTCAGAGTTCTCAGATATAAATGGTAAGGGTCAAGTCCTCAATTAATGAGTAGTGATAAGCAACCAGGAAGATGATCCTATTTGCAAACCATGGAGAACCCCAAAACTGCAGTCTACCACCTGTAACTTATCCTATTAAAACTTCCTCAGATACTAACAAGTGACAAAACAAAGTCACCTGGGTGTCTCACCAGCCAAATTCGAAATGATCAATACGAGCAGCAAACAAGAAAATGACCTAGATAATTCATAGATTGGATGATGAGACGTACTAATTCACTTTATTGCGTGCTTGAGTAGGGAAGTTGGAAACCATCACCTGCTCTGGCTACAAAAGCCCTGGGACCGTAGCAAGCAGAGAAAACGCAGAAGGGAGGGTCTCCCTTGAGAGAGAGACAAAGCCTCCTCCCTCGTACTCCGTTGGATCCGGCCAGTTTAAGAGGATCCCGGGGATGCCGCGTTTATCGTTGGAATCCAGCCCCTCCACCCCCACCTTCAGGCACTCCCGGGGAAGCCCAGGCCAACCGCCCCCAGCCCACCCAGCACTGAAGCACGAGGCGCCTCAAGATTGCGCAAAAGCCTCTCCCTCCCCCCGCCCGCTCGGTGGCATGTTCCTAAAATTCCCATCTGCACAACATAAACAGGAAACGTGCAGCAAAAGCCCTGGCAGTGCAAATTCCATGCTCCAGTCGAGGGCGGGAGAATCTCGTCTTTGGGAGGGGAGTGCAGGGGGGAGGGGAAGAAGCAAACTTTCCAGGAGACCCCTCAACCATCCCGGTCTCTTCTTCCCAGATCCAAAAAGAAAGAATAGAGTAGGCGGAAGGAAGGACTCCCGCTTTGGAAAAAATAGGGGAGGGGGAGGGGAAGGGGGGCCACCAAGGGGCAGCCAGGCTTCAGAGTGAACGGCCTGGAGAGGCTGCGGTGGCGGGAATACCCCTGGCCGCCTACTCCGCAATCCAGTAGTCCGAGCGGCCCTAGATGCTCCGGGGTGGGCTCACCGCCCGCTTGGGGTTCCCGAGTCAGCGGGGGTGGGGGCGGGGGAGGAGCGGGCGCTCGACGCGGCGCAGGCGCAGAGTGCGCCTCGGTTGTCAAACATGGCTGAAGTGCCGCCGCTGCCGCTACTGCCGCTGCAGGGAAAATGCTGAGCCCTCCCGGGCCGGGTGGGCGGCGGCGGCGAGGGCGGCTACGGGCACCTGCTTCCCGGGCGCGGCGGCAGGGGCCATGGCCCGGCTGGCTGACTACTTCATCGTAGTAGGCTACGACCACGAGAAGCCAGGTAAGGGTGTGGGGCGGGCGCCGCCCCCAGGCCTCCCCGCCTCCGTCCCCCCTACCCCCCCGGCTGCTGTCCAGTGGGCTCTGCGGGGCTGGGCGTCGCAGCGGGGAGGCGGGGAGGGCCGGGCCGGGCGGCGGCGGAGCTGCCGGTCGGTGTCCGGCCTTCTTGGCGGGGCTGAGCCTCGCGGTGGGCGTGAGGGACCGGCACGAGGGGAGGGGGAGGGGAGAAGAAGGGGAGGAGGCCGCGTCCGCCGGGGCCCAGGGAGGCCCAGCTGAGGCAGCTGGGGGCGAGTCTGGGTGCCGCGACCCTCGCGCTGGGGAGGCCGGGTACCAGGGGCAGCGCCCTGGTGCCGGCGGGATTGGGCAGGACTGCGGGGCTGGGAGGGCGGGAGCCAACTGTGTTAAGTTCCTCGGGGATAAACTTCTGCCCTGCATCCTGAGTGAGTAACAAGTGACGCAGGAGGCTGTCCTCTCCAAAAGGAAATGCTGAGAGTCCAGTGCTACTTCACTCCTGCGTTGTTGGGGGCCTGTCTGGTCACCGCCCCAGTGAGCGCGTGGTACCGGGGAGGGGGAGACGATCCTTGCACTTTTAAACATTTCTAGGAAATGCTCCCTGTCTTTTTAGGAGAGATACGACAGTCATTTCAGAGTATCTGAACACTACCTTTTAAGTAAGGACAGTCAGCCGACCGCTGAAACACTTGTTTCACGTTAATTTGCGGTTTAAAAAAAATTGGGGAATTAAAAAGGTTTTTTTTTTAGTATAGTTGACACGCAGTGTTTAATGTGTGTTTTAATTATTCTTATAATTCACCACAAAACTTTCTTCATAAGGAACAATTTGGCAAATGCATTGTATTTCAGTTTCATCATGGACTTCTGCAACTTAAAGTTCAGGGTTCATGCACATTTATTTTTGTATTTGCATTTCTTTGTGTTACTGTATAGCTAATCGTATTGTAATAAATTGAACTGAGAAGCACAAGTATTTCAGGGTATTTCCAGTTGCACATTTGCAAGGAATTTTAGAAAGCGGCAGACAGGCCCTTCATCTTTCAGAGGAGATGCTGAGATTGTGCTTTGCTGATGATTACAGCCATTTGTAGCGTCAGAATCATTGTTCTACCCACTCTTGGTCAACTGCCCCTTTCACTATTCTAATAACTTCCTTTAGTGGGAATCTTTTATATTTTTAAATCTTTCACTATTTACAACCTGATTGAGATCAGTCGTTAAGAGAAGGAATTGGGCTGTATTTAAAGTGTCTTCTGGCTCCAACATTTTATTTCCTAGTAATTTTGCATAGTCTGGTGTCTTACCAAGATTAACAATATGAAGAATCACAGTTTATTTTTAATACATTTCATTTTTACCAACATGGTTTTTTTTCCTCAGTTAAAACTGAAACAGTCACATACTTGCAGAAAATATGCTAGTAAGGTACAAAGAACTTTTTTCTCTGAACATTTGAGAGGAAGCTGCTGACCTGATGTCCTATCATCCTAGAATGCTTTAGTGTGCATTTTTTTTTACAAACAAGGATATTCTCCTGCATAATCACAATGCAATTATCAAAATCAGGAAATTTGTACTGATACAGTACTCCATTTAGTTTTCAGACTGCTTCAAGCTTTGTTGATTTTGCCATTAATCTTTCTACTGGCAAAAGGATCCCATTCAGAATTACATGTTGCTTTTACGTGTCATATTTCTTTAGTCTTCATTCTGGAACAGTTCCTCCATCTTCTCTTGACTTTCATAACCTTGACACTTATGAAGATTACAGAGCAGTTATTTTGTAGAATGCCCCTCAGTTTGGGATTGTCTGTTCTCTTATGATTAGATACATACAGGTTATATGCTTAGGTAGAAATATCACAAAAGTGATGCTTATTGGAGTCTATCAGGTGGTACATTTCAGTTTATCCAATTATTATTGATTTTTTGCTTTGATTATTTACTTGATATAAGCAATGCCTGCTAGGCTTCCTTACTATTAAGTTAATACATAATTGTTAACACATAGTTTTGTGTGCAGTACTTTGAAACTATGTAAATATGTTGTTCCTCATCTAACTTTTAATGTATTCCTGTATTCCTATCTGTATCTGTATGAATATTTTTTAGTAGATTATATTGTTACTATTTTTTTTTTTTTTTTTTTTTTTTAAAGATTTTATTTATTCATTTGACACAGAGAGAGAGATTACAAGTAGGCAGAGAGGCAGGCAGAGAGAGAGGAGAGAGGAGAAAGCAGGCTCCCTGCTGAGCAGGGAGCCCGATGTGGGCCTCGATCCCAGGACCCTGAGATCATGACCTGAGCCGAAGGCAGCGGCTTTAACCCACTGAGCCACCCAGGCGCCCAGTTACTATTTTTTTTAAAGATTTTATTTGTTTATTTAACAGAGAGAGACACAGCAAGAGAGGGAACACAAGCAGGGGGAGTGGGAGAGGGAGAAGCAAACTTCCCACTGAGCAGGGAGCCCGCTGTGCGGCTTGAACCCGACCCGACCTGACCTGAGCCCAAGGCAGATGCCCAATGACTGACCCACCCAGGCGCTCTCTGTTACTATTTATTTTGATGTTTAGATTGTTCCCTATTTGGCCAGTGAGAGCCCATTCAGGCTGGCTTTTGTGTCCTTATGACTTGTCTCCATCATTCTTTGAGCATGTCTTTACTTTTTGGCACAGATTTATCCTGTACTGTACCTACCTTAGTCCTGCAACTGGCTGTTTCTCTAGGGAGATCCTTTTAGTGGAGAAGGACATTTTGAAGCTACAATCTCAGTGCTAGTATGTTTGTTGCTGTTGAGTTGTTAATGCTCCCACACCCTCTTAATGGATGAAGCTGGGGAATACGTAGATGTATGTACATACACATTTATATCTATAATTATTTATCTGTGTATATTGAAAATGATAGTTAACACTAATACTAATACCTCCAATTTCAGTACAACACTCCAGGGTCCATTCTAGTTCTTTTCATTTCCATATTTGTAATACTCTGATAGTGAGAAATCTGGCTTCCATTATCCTTATTATATTTACTTATTTGTTCATATCTTCCTGTATTTAAGGAAACTTTCATTTTTGTTACCACCCCCTCCTCTCCTGGATGCCTTTTTTTCCTGCTGATTCTTTATTCTATCTCTCCCACTCCACTGCCCCTCCAAGAAGCTAAGAGCCCATACTAGGATGTCCCACCCAATTCAGGGATACCTTCTTCAACCTGCTCTGATTCTGACTCCCCAATGTTAGCTTCCCCACTGTTTGTGGATGTATTTCTCACCCACTTAGGCTCTGATACCTTAAATTGGACTGCTTTCATGTGAAAACATCCTCTTAACTCCGTTCATACCTAGTGTCCCATGCAAGGTTGCCCCTCTGTGTTGATACCCTCTTCCAGTGCTTGGGTTGAGCACATATTTTATTCCCACATGGACTCCTTCCTTGGTTCACTTGGGGTCTGACAACCCCCACCACACCCAGGGCTAACATGATTACTCACCATCCCACAGGAGGGAAGAGGAAAATTATTTTATTATTATTTATTATTTTTTGGTGGGGTCAGAGGGAGAGGAAGAGAGAGAATACTAAGTCGGCTCCGGCCCAGCACTTGAGCCAGATGCGGGGCTCGATCTCACAATGCTGAGATCATGACCAGAGCCGAAATCAAGAGTTTGGATGTCTAACCAACTAAGCCACCAAGGTGACCTATTTTTTATTTTTTTAGTAAAGTCTGCACCACACATGAAACTTCATCTCCCAACCCCGAGATCAAGAGTCGCATGCTGTACTGACTGAGCCAGCCAGGCACTTCAGGGAAGATTATTTTTTTAAGTAACAAAATCCAGAAGCTTTTATAAATTGTACAATCTGTATAGTAAAATGTATGATTTTATTATAATTTATTTTACTTGGGATACTTTTTCTTTCGTCACGTTTTCTTTTTTTTTTTTTTTAAAGATTTTATTTATTTATTTGACACACAGAGAGAGATTACAAGTAGGCAGAGAGGCAGGCAGAGAGACAGGGAGAGGAGGAAGCAGGCTCCCTGCTGAGCAGAGAGCCCGATGCGGGCCTCGATCCCAGGACCCTGAGATCATGACCTGAGCCGAAAGCAGAGGCTTTAACCCACTGAGCCATCCAGGCGCCCTTTTGTCACGTTTTCTGAGGTATGATTTACGTGTAATAAATTGCACCTTTTTAACTGAACAGTTCAATGAGTTTTGACACGTGTATACATAAATGTAGCCACTACCACAATTAAGGTATAGATATAGAACATTTCTGTCCCTACAAAATGTTCTCTTGGGACACCTGGGTGGCTTAGTCGGTTAGTGTTAAATGTCTGACTTTGGCTCAGGTCACGATCTCAGGGTCTTGGGGTAGAGCTTGCCTCAGGCTCTGCACCCAGCAGGGAGTCTCCTTGTCCCTCTTCTCCCTCTACCCATCCCCCTGCTTGTGCTCTCTGTCTCTCTCAAATAAAGTACCTTAAAATAAATAAATAAATAAAGTAAGTAAGTACCTTAAAGAATTCTCTCTGACCCTGTGAAGTCAATTCCCTTCCTAGCCTCTGGCAATTACTGATCTGTTTTCTGTCCTTTTTTTTTTTTTTTTTTTTTTGAAAATGTCATCTAAATGGAATTATATAGTTTTCTATAACTGGCTTTTTTTCTACTTCGAAAAATATCTTTGAGATTTATCCATTTTATATGTATTGCCAGTTCCTTTTTGTTGATGAACATAGTACAATTTATTTATCAATTCACCAGTTGGTGGAAATTTGAGTTTCTAGTTTTCAGCTATGAGAACAAAGTTATTCTGGACATCTGTATACAGATCTTTGAGTGTTCATATGGTTTCATTTCTCTTGGGTAAATACATGGGAAAAGAATTGCTGGGTCATATGATAAGTGTCTGTTTAACTTGCTGTGAAACCACCACCAAGCTATTTTCCAAATTGGCTGTGCCATTTTGCATACTTCAGCAATGTATAAAGATTCCGGTTAATATTTTTATTTTATTTATTTTTAATACTTAAAATTAAAACTTTTAGCCATTTTAGTGGCTATATAGTGGTATCTCATTGTGGTTTCAACTTACATTTTCCTGGTTACTAATGATGTTAGTTACCTTTTCATGTACTTATTGCATTTGAATATTTTTTGTAAAGTCTCAGGATCAAATTTTTGTTCTTTTCTATTTGATTGTTTAGCCTCCTATTATTAAGGTTTTTTTTGTTTGTTTGTTTTTTTAATTTCAAAGACAGGGGTACCTGGGTGGCTCCATCAGTTAAGTATCCGACTCTTTTTTTTTTTAATTTAAAGATTTTATTTATTTATTTGACACAGAGAGAGAGATTACAATTAGGCAGAGAGGCAGGCAGAGAGACAGGGGGAGGAGGAAGCAGGCTCCCTGCTGAGCAGAGAGCCCGATGCACCTCGATCCCAGGACGCTGAGATCATGACCTGAGCTGAAAGCAGAGGCTTTAACCCACTGAGCCACCCAGGCGCCCCCGACTCTTTTTTAAAAAAGATTTATTTATTTATTTGAGAGAAAGAGAAAGTGCACAGGAGAAGGGGCAGTGGGAGAGGGGAAGCAGATTCCCTGCTGAGTGGGCTTGACCCCATGACCCTGAGATCATGAACTGAGTGGAAACTAAGAGTTGGTTGCTCAACTGACAGAGCCACCCAGGCGCCCCAAGCATGGGACTCTTGATCTCAGCTCAGGTTTTGATCTCAGGGTTGTGAGTTCAAGCCGGGTATTGGGTTCCACTCCGGGTGTGGAGCTTACTTTAAATATAGATAGATAGGTAGGTAGGTAGGTAGGTAGATTTCAGATGCAAGTCTTTATCAGTTATTTTGCAAATAATTTCAGTCTGTGGTTTGCCTTTTCATCTTCTTAACAGTGTCTTTTGAAGAACAGATGTTTTAATTTGGGATAACTTTTTAGACATTTGAATACTTTTATATCTTGAATTGTATCCTTTGAGTAGTCCTTTTATGTAAAGCCCTCCGTAAAAGCTTATTGGAAGAAAATCCACTAAATTTGTGTACTTTGAATTGTAAATGAAGATTAAACATAGTTGATTCTGATTCTATAAATCTTTATTTTTAATAAAGCTTTCTTTGGAAGTTAGTATGATTTTATTACCTAAATCTCTCTAAAACTAATCAGATTATAAGATGATAGTGAAGTTTTGTGTGCTTATTACCACAATATTCCTGGAATTATTCAATCAGTGCACTCTGTATTTGTTCCTGAAGTGTCTTTTCAATTAGTAATACTTCTCAGTTGAATTTTTTCATATATCTGTATTAAAATTGGATTGAAAGACAAAAAACATCATCTTTTGAAAAATTGCTTTTACAAACTGGAAAACATAATCCATGCTATTTGAATTGTATACAAAGAAGAGTGCTTGGCACATAGTAGGTATTTAATAAAGACGTATTGAATGGAGGCACCTGGGTGGCTCAGTGGGTTTCAGCCTCTGCCTTCGGCTCAGGTCATGATCTTGGGGTCCCTGGGATCAAGCCCTATATCGGGCTCTCTGCTCAGCGGAAAGCCTGCTTCCCCCTCTCCCTCCGCCTGCCTCTCTGCCTACTTGTGACCGACCTCTCTGTCAAATAAATAAATAAAATCTTAAAAAAAAAAAAGAAAGAGGTATTGAATGGATACACAATTGCTGAAAATATAAAAAGCTATGAGGAAGGAGTGTGGTTATAAAAGGATAACAAGAGGGATTTTTACGTGATAGAACTATTTTGTATCTTTACTAGGTGGTGGATACATGAACCTACATTTGTGATAAATTGCATAGAAGTAAACACATACACACACGTGAATAAATACAGTAAAACGGGCAACTCAGAATAAGGAAGTAGATTGTATTAATGTCAATATCTTGATGTTGATACTGTACTATGATTTTATAAGATACTACTGTTGGGAGAAACTGGATAAAGAGAAACGGATTCCTGTGTTAGTTTTTACAATGATCTTTAATAAAAAATTTAATTTAAAAAAGCTGTAAGAGGGGCACCTGGCCCCTCAATGGGTAGGGCATGCGACTCAGTACCAGAGTCATGAGTTCAAGCCCCACATTGGGTGTGGAACCTACTTAAAAAAATAAATAAAATAAAAAAGCTGTAAGATAAAGCTATAAGATAAAAAAGATACTAGTAGTATTCTTTTTCCTAAATGTCGATGACATAATGAAAGGTTATTCTGTAAATTTCTAGGAAAATTCCACATCATCTTCAGTGGCTGAATTATTACATCTTATGGGTATATTAATTTAACTTTATCATTTATTATTGGATATTTATTGTATTTCCAGTTTTGTGTTTTTAGAATATACTGTCATGCTGAGGAGAACATACCTTAAAAACCACTGATTTGGGGCACCTGGGTGGCTCAGTCTTTTAAGTGTCTGCCTTCAGCTTAGGTCATGATCCCAGGGTCCTGTGATTGAGCTCCACATGGGCTCCCTCATCAGCGGGATTCCTGCTTTTCCCTCTCCCACTCCCTGTTTGTGTTCCTTCTCTCACTGTGTCTCTTTTTCTGTCAAATAAAATCTTTTTTTTTTTTTTTAAAGATTTTTTATTTATTTATTTGACACAGAGAGAGAGATTACAAGTAGGCAGAGAGGGAGGCAGAGAGACAGGGAGAGGAGGAAGCAGGCTCCCCGCTGAGCAGAGAGCCCGATGCGGGCCTCGATCCCAGGACGCTGAGATCATGACCTGAGCCGAAAGCAGAGGCTTTAACCCACTGAGCCACCCAGGCGCCCTGTCAAATAAAATCTTAAAAAAACCCCCAAAACTCTGATTTTTGAGTTTGATTTTGATAATTTGAAATTAAAACTTTACTTTCCTGACTTTGCATATGACTGTGCACAGTATTTAGGAAGTTAGGAAATACTATTTGTTTCTAAGAGGTGAAGTTTTTTAGCCAACTCTTTCTCTTTTTTTTTTAAAGATTTTATTTATTTATTTGACAGAGAGAGAGATCACAAGCAGGCAGAGAAGCAGGCAGAGAGAGAGGAGGAAGCAGGCTCCCTGCGGAGCAGAGAGCCCCATGCGGGCCTCGATCCCAGGACCCTGGGATCATGACCTGAGCT